>OZ032125.1:3338923-3653923 GCA_964026355.1 Pseudorhiza aurosa | reverse complement strand
TAATAATAGATGCTATTTTCATCCTGCGTTTTACATTGATTGAATCGATGCTGGCATCTGTGCGATAGCGGTGGCAGATACTTAGAATCAGTGCGTCATGGCATGGATGATCATTATACTCACAGTCCTCAAACGACACCATCTGAAGTAGGTTGGTAGGAAGGCAATAATACAATTTGGCCAAAGGCTCATCTGTGCAATCAAGTGTGTAGTCAATGCTCATACGTTGGAATCTGTCGCCTGAAGTCATCATTAAACAGGTGCGTGTGTGTACACGTGTGTGTGTACATTAGCTCAAATCTTAAGCAACGTAGACGTTGGTATTGCATTAAGCCATTTTATCTCTAAGGGTCGAGAAACATGATATGGAACCACTGTCATACTATCACTATAAGATCAGCATTAAGATTTCAACCGCAGGCACGCTATATCTAAAGCCAGGTATAATCCATTGAAACAGACTGATCAATGACAGATGGGAAGATAATTTGGATTTATTTGTCCGTTAGAGACCTTTGAGTAAAGCTTCTGCGCTGAGAAGACAATGTTGTCTATAAATTCACTTGAAATCATTACTTTTAACCATTAATAATCGTTTTGATTTTACGCCCGAAGAATGACTGCTTAGGAGTTGAGAGAGCTTGGTTTTATGTTTTAATCTAACATCAAAACTCTAGAAACCAATCGAGTATTCATAAAGTAAGCTTTTCTGACTTCGACTTGAGGCAGAATTTGCCAATCATCCCCCTTTCTTCGAATAAGATACCCTTCTAGTTTTTCATGCCTATAATTAGCCAGGGCGGATGACATATGATTATCAATGTTATGTGCAGCAAATTTAATATTTACGAAAGTTAGCCCCATTTAATTATTAGTTAAGCCTCTGATATGATCAAACGATTCGCCTACTTTATTTTCTATCGTAGGAGTAATCCCTGGCCTAATCCTGCGTCAATCTCTGTTAAATTGTTTGCAGCATCGTATTCCTCCCGTTGCTGCTTTGAAATTAAGTTGATCATTTGAAACTGAAACGCGTAGGCTTAAGATGGATATTCAAAAAAGGCAGTTTGCTGAAATTGCAAATGCAGTAACTACTTTTTGGGTGACGTATGACGTATATTTAGGCTCAAATCGAAAAAGCTGCGCTCGCAATGGAAGCATCAATCGAAATATCGCTATCGAATGCGGTAGGCTGTCAACAGACACCAAGGAAAAATGCCCTGCTATTGTAGCTAAGATTTGAGGTATAGAGATCATAGAGAAGGGATGCAAAAATGTGAGAAAACAGCCTTGAAGGTCTGCTAAATGAATGTGAAGGCCGAGGAGGGCTGCACAGACCTCTGAACTCCATTTGCTTGGATTGCCTTGCTATTGGTCTCAGTTTGAGGCTTTTGCTCGTACTGCTTTAAATGAAAATTATGCAAACGCTCGTCTAGTGCACTAATTAATTAGACAAGTTTCTTTTTCGACTCTGGGGTAATGCCACGATATTAAATCAAAGGGCTTCTTCATAAGTGCGGTAATTTCTTAGAGATTCATGTCTCAATGATACACGAATTCATATCGCAGAGGTTATGAATTCGAATCCTGCACATCTCACAACACAAACGCCATCAGTTAGAAGAGTTGCTGTAAACAGCCCAGACAGGTAACTTTTCTAGAAAGGAGCTTCCAGGGTTGATGAAAAGCTATGTCTGATATTAGCTTCAAGATCTGAAACATGACCCATGCATGGCAGTTTTCATAATAGCTATGATATCTGTCTTTGCTCCTGTAATGTTTCACCTAGTCTGTGGGAATGAATGAGTATTCGGATGTGTCATTAACTAAAAGCACTACCACAATCATTTATCGTCACTGTCAACAAAGGATTTTTTCTGAAGATAATGGAAGAGAGCTTTCTACCAATAATTGGAAGGGCTTGAACGAGCCACGGTCTTTTTAATTAGTATTAATTTGTACCATTGGCATTGGTTATGGTTGCAATTGAATGTACTGTGAATTTCGCTGCACATAAATGTATCATGTACTATTTTCTATGTTTTTTTTGCATCATAAACCAAGGTTTCGTAATAGAAAGGTTCGCTTCGGCAGTCCAACCAGAATTTATGTTTTCCCATTGTCATCGTGGTTTTTTTGTCTTTTTGGACATGAATCATTGATAAGGAGAGCCCTATCAGTTTGCAAACTCGATTGAAGGTACTGGGCTGCCGCAAACTGATATGCACTATCTTGCAAACCTACGATCAATTAAGTTGATCTGATATCTCTCTCCTCTTTGCCTTTCGCTTTCTTCTTTCTTCCTCTGGATAATTTTCTAAATCAAATGCCACAAATATGTACAATTAGGGTCTAAACGAGGCTCAGCATTGCCTGAGATGCCGGGAGGGCTCACATGCCAATGACCGTATCCTCATCTCCCGTCCTGGTCTCAGATTGGGAGGAGGCTACCGGACGGTTCATCGATTTGACAAAGATTTCAGAACATTGGTAGACATACAAGATGGAGGTGCAGTCATACACCACTGCTAAAAATCTCGATATATGACGAAAGCATAACCATTTTCTCAACCATTTTGAAAAACTATGCTGCATAATAAGAAATGGCCAGGCAAAGTCAACTATGAATATTTGCTGTTTCATAGGTTTGCTCTTGGAGTTGGCTCTTAGCTTTCAAAGGAATCTTCACAGTACTTTTTTCAAATAATGTTAAGGAATAAAGCCAGATTCGATGCAGGTGAATGTTTCACAATGCCTTCTCGCCTAAGGTAGATTGCAATGCTACTCATCTCACCTCAGATGACAAGCTTACGACAGTGGCCGGCTTGCTCCAATTGTCTGTCGTTTCATGCAATTAATGCAGTACTGGTTGATTCCTGTTCTCGGTTCAGATGGTCCCAGGTTCAAGTTCAGGCTCGATAATTGACCCAGTGCTGGTTCCCTGTTCACCTACCGACGCAATGAGCTGCAAAAAATTGTATGATATATCGATTAACATCAGGGATTAATTGCGATACCTGGTGCATGCTGCAGAAGCAAGGCGACGAGAAGGTGGAGTGACAGTCTCACATACTCTGAAGCTTTCAAGTTGCTGTCGTTGTTGTCTGCGGTTGAGTCTCTGACCTACAGGGCAAATTTTTCTTTAGGCTTGGTAGTGATATGAAATAGAAGGCGTGAAAAATCGCCTTCGAGCAATAGATCTTAATGAAATCAGGCAAAATAACTCGACTTTTTATGATAAATTAAACATGCCTTTTGTTTTTTGCTGGTTTATGCCATGCAATAGACAGTAACCTACGACTGTGATTAATCTTGTCAAAGCAATTTAATCAATCCTATCTATCCCACAGAAACGCTGAGCCATATGGTGCATTAAGAAGGGAAAAAAATCATTTGCTGATGGCACGCGACCATTCGAGATATTTTAAAAAGCTATATAACAGCAGTGGAGCCTAACTATTGGGTACTTTATTATTATGTTTGATGTACAGCATGGGTATATCAGCCAGCTTAGAAGATATGGACGTGAAGGACAACCCAGCTACCGAACGCGGCAAGGTTTGGATCGAAGAGCACAAAATAACGGTTCAATTCGTCAAGGGGATCCCGCGAGGTCCCAGCCTGTTAGCTCAGAGATCTTACTGTCGGTCTCGATACCAATTTTTGTTGCGATAACTGTCGTGAACGTGGCAGTCATCCGTATCATTCTAGGCAAAAGGAGCTTGCGAACAATTCGCAATATGCCACTAGTCAGTCTAGCCTTGGCTGACCTGATCATCGGATTGGTAGTAGGCCCTCTTTCCGTCACAGCGCAACTCTCGTGTCTGGCGGGCGAGGTATGCACGACGTACTTGATCGTTGAGACGTTTTGCTACGTAGCTTCACTTATGAACATGTTTGTGGTTGCAATCGAGCGATCAATAGCTATCTTCAAGCCACTCAAGCATTCGAGATACGTTACGCCGCTCAAGATTTGGGGTATGATCAGCTTTGCGTGGATTTTTTCATTTTTTCTGGCGGTTTCGAGACCCCGACTAAGACCAAAAGCAAAGCGTCGCTTCTGCGCTCCTCCATTGAGACGGACCAGAGTTTATTCGGCCTTTTTCGCCGCGTTCTACATCGTCTTATCGTCGATAATGATCGCAATGCAGATAAAAATGTACCTGGTTGTGAAATCGCACCGTCGCCGTATCGCGCCGAAAAACATGGGACAGTATTCGGACGAGAATGGGGCTACGGTGGGGAACAGCGCTGCGCCAGAGATCACGACGAACTGCAACAATTCAACAGAAGATAGGCAGAACAGACGAGAACGAAACGACAACATGGACGGGAAAATAGAAAGAGTTGCTGTTACACTTGTACAAGTAGACAAGGAGACGCAAAAGCGGTCGATTATTACGCGGTTTTTTGTGACGGATGGGCTTGGCCAGGGAGACAGTGCAAGTAATGAGAGCTTGTCTCGCAGCGAATCTACCGTTCAAAATACAGACGGAAGCGGTTTTTCACTCGAGGTAATTACCGCACCGGCAAGGCGCTTAAGAATTTCCAATAACTGGGGTGGAGAGCGAAGCCCAAGACCGTCCATCGCAACAATTTACCGCACGGATGACACCGTTGTAGGACTTTCTTTGCCAAATTCGGCACGGGAACCTAGGTCTTCTAAATCGCTGAGAACAATGTACAGACCGACACAATTTGCTAGTCTTCTGTATCTGGCATTCATATTTACATGGACGCCCTATATAGTCATTTCTTTGCTGGTGCATTTCTGGCAGTCGAATCGCTCTTATGAAGTCGCCACCATAAGCACTAAAATTTTATTAATCACTAACTCTTTGCTTAATCCATTGGTGCACACCATTCGTATGAAAGAAGTCAGAAGACATCTAAATCAATTATTTCTGAGGAAAAATAGCAGCACTTGAATACTTTCTTGTTTAGCGAGTTACATTGGGGAAAGGCCACGGCGGCCTATGCAAAGCCCCCAAAAAGGAAGAAATACAAAGCGAAATACTTTATATAGAGCACTTTCTTATCGGCTTTCAATCAAAGTTGAATGATGCATCACTCCCCCCCCCCCTCCGAATCATTTTATTCGTTTTGCGATTGTAGGTATAAGTGCGTATGAGAAATCGAGAAGCGAATGCAGAGGCGCATGCCAGGTGAAATCGGGGTGACGTCATCATGGATTTACAATTAGCATGTAAAAAGGGTATTACTTCAATGTCAATGCCTGCATTTTCTCAAACATCAAGCAAAGCAGGTCGCTTTTGTCGAGAAGTATTTCAACAGCGTCCCCCTAATGGACATTATTCTTAAATCTTAATTGCCATATCCTCTGCGTTCAATGGTTACGGACATATGCAGCCTGTCGCAAACCCGAATGACTTGAAGGGGTTGTTGATGGATGGTAGGAAAGGATCTAGTTACGAAAGCCCCCACGGTCAGCTCTATAGGACTAACTAAATGAATAATAACAGTTGATTTTGGAACCTCAAAAATAGTTTGGTAGCGTATCAATCGGATAGAAGCAAGGTCACTTTGCTAATTGATCGAATTCTAAAGAAGGTGTGGTAGCTAACGACGACCAGTTTCAATTAGAATTTAAACACCTAGATTTGAAAGCTGCGAATGAGGGTGTATCTTTCTGGAAAAACATAACAATGAGCTATAGAATGAAAATTTGCTATCTTTGAGTATCTTCAAATAGTTTACCTCGATCCTAATTGTCACTTGCTGCTTTGCGTATACTAACAGGAGGGCTAACTGACTCTGTAGCCCACCATTTATACTTTATGGGACATTCAGGTTCCTCTGAACTACATTCAGTATAAATCACGTGTTGGAAGAGGGATACATTACGCCAAAAGAGATATATGTTGGTAATCGTGTATATATACATTAGAAATGAAGACGTTTGTGCATACGCATTTAACTTCAAAATCTATATATATATATCAATTATGTTCCTTATCAAAAGTCGTCTTTATCAAAAGTCGTCATTATCAACCAGCTTCACGATCAATGCACTCAATTAACAGCAAAGGGCAAGACCGTTGAGCGATACAAATCTCTATAGAAAGGACGAGCAATGACATAATTACTAGCGCCGGCAATTATAGTGAGGACTTCAGCGTCCTATTTACTGGATATCGAGACTGCGTTTTTCTAGAGAAAGAGTTAGCTCTATTTGACGGAAGAGGTACCACTTAATTCAATTGAAGCAAACAAACACGCCAATATATTGTAAATGAATTCTAAATTTGCATATTGCAAAATACTTAGAAATAAGGCAAATATACCGAGGCATGTAATATATGGCTTGTATCAAATGCACAGCTCGTCCCTAACCTCCAGATGTAGAAGCTTTTCTTCTTAATTAGGTCATCTTCGGGGGTGGGCATCTTCGGTCTGGACAAAATCAGAAGCGCTGACTGAGTGCTGGGATATTTAGTCATTCTATCTAATGAATGTTCAGACATTTTATCTCTTAACATACTTCGCCAATATCAGTTTACTTTGCGATTTAATGTTTTTCAAGCTGACATTTAGGCCTGGTGTTTGCAAAAAACGAGTAGAAAGGGCATAGGACGATCAGTAAGTAACCTTGCTGCTGGGTAAACGAATGGTATTTTGCGGAACAATTTATGAAAAGCTTATGCTATGCAACTAGTTTCTTTTCACTCGACAATCATGAGAGTATAAAAGAGATCGCTAGATAAACATAGTTTGACTTAATGATTGCCAGGCAATAAGATACCTTGCATTTCCATTCTGCTTACAACTTTACCGAGAGTGCTCACTCTGATCCTCAACCCGAAGGCATAAATAACAAATAAGGTTGAACAAATTTCCTCACAAAGACTAACGGAAATATCTAATAGAACTAAGCTACAATTCTTTAAAGAATGACGAAAGGAGGAATCGGTTAAGGAAAAGAAGAACGAAGGTATCAAAAAGAATGTTTAGAACAACTTTGACTAGAACAAGAAACAATTACAAGATCTAATAATTCTAAGCTTGTCTGCAAATTAAGTTAAAAAATTAAATAAGAACAGTAATTATGACATGACATGAATGAATAAATTAATGAATGATGAATGGTTTGAAAAATGAAGAGTTAATGAATCAATGATATGATAAATCAAGCAAGCAATAGTCAAATGGTTATTTATCCAATATCAATTAGTTGCAAAATAAATAAATAATTCAACAATAGTTGAATGCATAATCCTGGAAAACAATAAACAGCTCGAAATGCCAAGAAGGATTATCAAATGCATGAAAACTGCAAAATATATTGACTGCGGATGCTATCACTAACGAGAGCTTTCATTATCTTCATTTATGAATAAATAAATAAATAAATATATTCAAATTAATTTTCATACGATATCTATCACATATGAATAAGTTTATCTGCACTAAAACTATCATTATCTTGGTCAGGGAATACCGGTTGATATGCATCGGGCGATGCCTGCAAACAGTTCGAAGTGTTCTCCTCCACCATGTCTCCTTCTGTCGATGACGACAAAACCGAATCTGCGGAGGCGCTTTTTCTTGAATCTTCAGGCGACTCTTCAATGTCAGTTGTATCTACGGAGGAGGATGCCCCCCTCTTCTTCCATTTCATTCTTCGATTCTGAAACCAGATTTTGATCTGCCTTTCCGACAGACTCAAAGATGCAGCCAGCTGCAGCCTTCGCTCTCGCGTCAGGAAGTGATTGAAGTGAAATTCCTTTTCCAGTTCAACCAGTTGCTTGCGGGTGTAGGCCGTTCTCTTTCGTCGTCGTTCTTGAGGTTTTGGTGCTGAAGAAAACACAACTACATTGACCAAGGCAATTCAAAGTTTTACCTTTGCAACTAGTGAAAACAGACCTAACCCTAATGCAAAACTGAGTGACTCGGGCTGTATACGAGTTAAAAATGCATGTTGGACTTTTTGGGGATTTTCCCAATTCAGAATCGCCAGTTTTCAATGCCAAAGTGATTACAGATAAAAAGCACGAGTTTCGCACATTGAGATCAGACTGATTTTTGACACATTTTCCCCTTTGATAAAATGGTACCAAGGAGTTTTCTTGACGTACCTACCAGCGAACGTCTTTTGAAAAGTCAACGGTAACTTATTCTGCTTATAGGAGATACTGGTCCACTGGAGACCATTGCAATCAATATCTGTGCATTCTTGGCCTAACTCTGCATTCATCATCTCTAACTAAAACAATTCAATGCTTGTATTGGCAGCTAGATAAACAACAGATTTTGGGACAGCTCAGTGGCAAGATTCTTGCTCATTGGTCCTATGGCCAATGGGTCAAGTCCACCCTACCGCACGCTCTCACCTAGTGTGAAGAGATTCACTAGCTCCCTGGAATTCCAGACGCAGGAATCACGAGGCGTGGTTAAATCGAGAAGGTGAACTTTGACACTGCTCGATAAGCAAAAAAGGCTTCTCAGTGTCCATAAAAAATGAAACAAGCAAACAAGCGGGGGAAGGGGGGGTAGTCATAATATAATAATAATAATAACAGCATTAATTCTAAGTACAGATTCGAACCACTGACCAGTACAAGGCTGCTGTGTTAACAAGGGCCCTTTAGTCTGTTGGTCATAATGAATCGTACCAATTATTCTAAATGAAAGCAAGCTTACGAAATTTCAACAAAAAACCTTCTCACTCGAATCGAACTTACGGAGAAGGGCATTTAAAGAAATCCAAAGCATAGTGACCCAAATTGAATTTATGTCTAATATCCGTTACAAGAAATAGCTTCAAGTCGAATTAAAAGTCTTCAACGACTTTGAAAATCATTTTCCGATTAGTTATACAAATACTTGCAGGCAAATTCTTTGATCTTCATTGCTCCTTATTCTGATAACATCTCCATTAAATTGCAAGGAGATAGGATGATTGAGAATTTAATAACGCCTGATTGCAAGAGGAAATGCGAAAATTTGGATTTCTTCCCTGGACTGTTGATTGCTTAAAAGGGATGTCTGGTGGATCAATGTCACATCAGAGATCGCCCAGAAAGAGTTTAACAGACCATGCTTTTCGCTGATCGCCATTCAAAATCGATACCCTTTGTAAATATAATCAATCGCTCAAATCAATTGCCGTCACTGTCATGCAGGAATTTGATAATTTACCACCCTGATCATGAGCAATATCAATCATTAATATAAGAAATGACCCCTTCGCCGAATCAATGCAATCATCAGTTTGCATCATACGCAAGTGAACAATAATTCCCCTTTCTAATCACTTAGCAAGCTAAACATGGGTCCTGATAATCTTGAATCGCTAATCATCCTGATCATAATCGAACCTACATTGCATTATGATCAATCGTCGTTGACACAGTCCATCCCATTCTCGTTTCCAAGAAGTGGTCGGACTTCCACCCAGATGCAATCGTATTATCAAAGGGGATCCTCTTTTCGGTAAAAATGTCTTCCCTACCATTCCATCTGATGCAAAAGACATTTAAGAATTTAATAGACTTCGAAGCATCGCATAACAGACTTGTAATACTTACTGACGCCGGGCGTATTCCACCAGAACTCTGGAGTGGTGCTCTTTAGCCATGAATATTGATGAAATGTGCACGGGTAATTCCCAGTTATATCTGTTCCTGTACTCGTGTGATTGCCAAACTCCGGATAGAAAGCGGCATTCAAGGGTGCCGTCGTTAGTACACCGTGCATCGGATTTGTCTGGCCCAGGTCGAGGTAGCTGCTGATAGAAGATGCATGCGGTGCTTGGCTGGTGCTCTGACAGTACTGTGGATACGTCGCAGTGTAGTTGTTCATAGGGGGAGATGCCGAGTTGAAGTAGACAGGTGAAGGCTGTGGATTAACGAGAGAGATTTGGAGACTTTTGCAGGCGACTTTAAATGTGAATCTCATAAGTTATTGCTTTGAAATACGAGCACTTTACTGCGGCTTCTTAGGAACTATCTTGCTGAAGAATTTCGACACACCTGTAACTCAAGAGCCACACGAGAAAGGATTTTAGCTCTATAGGTACATCGCTTTTCAAGTGCTCGGCCATTTCCTTATGCAAGCGTTGTTAACTTCAGACAGAAAGAAAAATGGCGAATGTTTTTGATGTAGCAGGACAGCATGTAGCTGACGTGGAAAAATATTGAAAATATACTTTTTGATTAGTTGGTCACACCACTGGAAGAATCTACAATTTCATGTTAGAAATCTCATTGCCTTATGATTTAAGTTATGGCGCCTAGGGCTCCTCAGAATGTCATGGTACTTTGACTTTCCCATACGTAAAATTCTTTGGTTTAATTCCCTTCCTTGTATCGGTTAATCTTGAAAAGAATTCAGGATTCTAGATTCCCTCATCTAAGCACTTGGCTCCACATGACATGGACAGTAGACAACAGTCGCTCTGACCTACCTTGAGTACCGAAAACTTACGAGGATACTAAAGATGGCCATTAGCATTTTAGATCACGATGATGCAAGCAATTTGAAAGACTATTTAATCAAGGAAGAATATGCGCATCGTATAATAAAATGAAATTTATCCCGAAAATGCAACCAGAAATAGGTTTTGATGCAAACTTCTCCGATCAGTATCGTCACAGTTTCCTTGAAAGGCTTCCGATTATACAAACTTAACTTTGAAAATAAATTGTTCGAGTAGGGAGGGAGCTTGAAAGATACTTTATAGTGAAGTTGAAAATATTCTTAGGCAGTTTACCCTGAACATCAGACCAGGTCCTGTTGAGCTTTTGAAGAGAATGCGAAGATAAGAATGAAAGAATAGCACCTTGGTACGGTAGATGGTGAGCCAGGCGTTCTCGGTGGTTTTCGCTTCTAACAGCCTTAAAAACCTCCTTGGTATCACGGTAGATATCGTACTGGAGGTTCATGCCGTTATTGGTGCTTTTCCGAAGGGATTTAATACTTTATTTTGAAATAACTTTACGAACACACGCTTACAAAAGAGCTTATCTGATTATCTGGTTAGAGGCTTCCAAAAAGATTAAAAAAATGACATTAAAGTTGCCGATACGGACATAAATACTCATCCCATGTTATTAAAATTTGTGACAGCGAAAGATATAAACGAATTGGCGTCCAATTAGAAATATCTTTTTACGTATTTAAGCCTTGGCCATCTGAGGGTTCTGTATACAATAAATACATAGATTAGGCTAGAGGTAATCTCTTAAACCCCTAACGATTTTGAACAAAAACTGAAGGGCCAGGTATACCGTTGAGTATGAACACGAAGATGGCTCTCTCAAATCATCCGACCGAGGACTGATGGTCGATATGAGTCGAAAAATTGAAACTTAACGACGTTGTTAATAACATAGAGGCAAAGAAGGGTAAAACTGATCTCTTATAAACATCAAAATACTTTCGTCTACTTTATAGAAGTACCATTGCATGAAAGCTGTGATACGTAAAACTGCTTTAGATAACAGTGTCACTGCAGCAGATCCCTGGCCATCTGACACTTTTTGACTGAAACTGGCTCGAGCAGCTACAGCAGACCCGCAAAAAGAAGCAAATGGCAGGACAAGGGAGCATTTGTGTATACAGTAAATAACCTTCAATGCAAGGTAGCAAACATGGATGAATTTGGATAAAAAATAATGGCATCTAACCTGCATCTTTTGGTTGTTATTGTTATTGCTCCAGCAGTCAGAGTTCATTCCGATCGGACTGCTACCATCTTTCGCGCCCAACGTCAGCAGTGATGTGTACGTTTTCGGTTGCAGCATCTTCAACGGCCCTTCGTAATCATTCATTACGCTTGATGGTCGCATACCGCGATAATACCTCAAATAGTTGCCACTAATACCTCTGCCCTAGCCAATAAACTGTAAGAGTGGATGTCGTTATGGCGAATACGCTGTGAAGCTGCGCGTCGCGCTCTTGTGTGTCCGTACCGTTTGAATGCTATCGATCAGCTATGTGCAATGACTCTTTCTGAGATCTTGAACGCATCCAGCGACACATGCGGCAAGACTGGCGGCTTTTAAAAAAAACTGCTCATAATGGGCTCACAATCGAACAAAAGCGCTCCGCTATTGTCCGCTATGGGGACACAAAAGGAGATGACAGAGACTGTCGATTTATGACTCCGCAGTCTTTGTCCACCGCGTATTGACTGTCGAAGACAATAAATATTTTAAAAAGAACAATATGTACATCTGTTTAAGACATGCGAGATTTGGACCAAGGCTTGTTTATTCGTGAGTTTTCTGGCGCTGTTCCTACATGACGCAACGATGTGGTATTCAGGTACAAAAACTGGGTGTTTCCAATGAATGCACGAATGAGTGAAATGGGAAAGTGTGTACGAGAATTTCCGATGCTGATTCGTAATAGCATAAAAAGGATGGCATAGATCTTATATCAAGTGCGACACTTGGACAAAATAAAGCGTTTTAATCGCCACAATTTAAAAGCTCAAATTTACAAAATCAAATCAAAAGGGATAGCATTGAACTAATTACTGTTAACGACCACATTTAACTTTGGCTCAAGAGAGCTGAGGCTAATGTTGTATTTTGCTTGAAAACTGGACAAACCAAATGCCAGTATGGGAACTCAATATATCTAATGATAGCAAACCATTGAGTGCATGATACAAACGCAGGAGTGGAAGACGATTTGAATGGAACAGCTAGCATAGGCTGAAGCACGTGGCGCTTCCATTTTGAAGAATCACGCTTGAAGTGGCTCAACGTTGAAACAATCGAAGGTCATAGTATCACTTGCTAAGGTTAAAGTGGCATGAAGATAAAGGTCCCATTGCATTTAGCCAGAATGTCGCAGAAAGATAAATCTCTAGCAAAAATGTTTCCTCGTTATTGTTGAATGACCCAATCAAACAGAATCATTGAAATACATACAGCAACTCGTTATATTACCAGCAACTCGATTTGATTCCGAGTAAAATGTATCGTTTTCTGCAAAGACATTGCACCATTTTCGTTAACTATGTACCATTGTTTTGAATTTATCCCCAATCCTGAGATAGAAAGCTGATTTACAATTACCCGTGTATGAGACCGGTTTGTCATTGCAGCATTAACTTATTGATTGGTGGGCGTGGTGCGTGGTGCGTGAAAGTCTGACAATGGGATACAGGCCATCAAGAGGAATCACTAGAAGGAACTTCTCGAGCACATCCTCTGATTATAAGGATGAATTTCTCAGCAGAGTGTCCCGATGTTCGCTTCAAAGCACCTCTGCAGAACAGGAGGAAAGACTCTTATAGGTTTTCATTGATGCCAACAAACAATGCAGAACTGGTTGCGAGTAATCCTCGCACGATTGAACGACACAAGAGCATTTGCTGCCAAGGTCCCAAGGAACTCAGCCTTGCACATCCATTGCTAGGCCCTTTCATACACTGGCATTCCAATGGCCCGTTGGCAGAACGGGTTTTAACGAGTAATTACAGTAGTAAGCATTATGTTGATTCCCGTTAACGACACGTTCAGAGGTCTGTACAAGAGAGTGTAAACTACGTCTTGTAACGGTCGACAAAAGAGTGATAAAAAGATTACGACCTTAAATCTGGTGGAAAACCGTTGGGAAACACGACATTGTCACTCCGCTGTTGAGATGGAGAACGAGGTTGAAACGAGTTTGAAAGCGCGTGCATCTGTTTTGATATGGTTCAAATCTACCGTGCTCCTACGTCATAAGTTGACGAAGTGTGAATTGGAATACTACGAATCTGGTATAAACTGCGTAAAATGCTCGTAGAATTTTTAAGAACCCTTTGGCTTTCATCGTCATTCGTGATACCTCACTGTCGTTTCAAAAACTATCTCCTTCGTCCCTATTCTCTTTAAACTGCAGTGCTCATTTTTCAATACGAGTTTAGCAGTAATGCACGATTTGCTGGTTACATATCTCAAATGATGATCTGAAATGCAGATGTTGATTGTCCCCTAGTGGGTGCTCAAAGCAGTTGGGAGTGGTCATTACTATTTTCATGTTAATCTCCTTGCTAGATAGACTTAACACCAATAATGCTTGTCAAATTATCTACTTCAAATAATGGAGATTGATCAGAGCATTCAGATAGATTGGTGCATTGAGAACTGATGGGGAAAATTTTGCATTCAAAATGGAAGAATCTCCAATAAAATACGAGAGATTGGGGCTATTGTTGTGAGTAGCCAGCCACATGTTGATCACTTGAACTAATGTGTAGGTAAAATAGTTTGTTTATTCACTCTGATGAATGCCAGACAACGATGAAAAGGACTATAAATTCTCTGTTCCGCCATTTGGGTATTCATTAACGCCAATTTACATGCGACCACGCCCTGACGTGGGATCATTCATGGCCTCGTCTTAGTAGGCAGTGCTCTCAAATATCTAAGAAAGAATCTGTTAAGTAGAGAGAAAATGCAATCAAATAAAGCCAACTTAATCGAGAGTGCTTCTCGTTTTCAAAGTGAGAATGTTTAGTGGTTTCATGTCTGCATTAGCATTTGTTGGCAGTTGCAAGAACACAGGCATGAAGTCAAGGCTGTTGGTATGACTTGGAATAAGAGCAATCGCAAGGTTTATCAGTCTGATATATTGGACTATTTCCTTGAGCTAAATTTTCCTTTTCAATTTCTCAGTTGAAAAATAATAAGGAATTCCAAACCGTCTGATGACGCTCTAATTTCGGGGAAATTTCACATTGTGAAACACGGATGAGGATCTTTTGTGGAAAAATTTGACCACCACCTCATAATTCAATCTCTTCCTACCCGTAAAATAGGTTCCATCCTGCCCGAAGAAAGAAGTGACAAGAGGATGCCTTGAGATTTGTCAATTTTGATATGTGCAAGTAATCATGTCTCTTTATCTCTCTGTTTCGAAAATATTCCTTGAGAATTGGCTAATTGACGATGTAAGAATAATAGTATTATTTCAGCATGAACGATGTTAGCTTTCATGTCATTTACCCTTGGATGTTGTCTCCGAATCTGCTCAGAAAAACATGGCTGTGACGTTCCTACATAGAAGGAATTCTAGCTTAATCTTGAATCGGAAAGACCCTTTTTAGATCTCCATAGTTCATCGGGCTTTGCTGAATCATCTGAAAATATTATATTTGAATAGCTTGAGGAATTAGAAGGAGGCTATTGCTGAAGACGAGGATGGCAAGGCTCGTATAGAGATCAAACCATCAGCGTAAACTGTTCTTTCATGCCTCTTTGAACTGTTCTAATAATCATTGTCAGTTTTCCTCAAAGACTCGATGAAGCTATCCTTATTCTAGTCTATAAATAACAAATTTAAAGCTGAAGAGCTTAAGCTTCATGATTTCGGTATCCCTTATTCTGTCAGACGTAATGAAAACGAGTCATCAGTATTCTGAACTAAAAATAATTATGTTCACTTTGTTTTAATTTTCCATCAATCAATTGGACGGCACATTCCATTAGCAGCTTCCAACTGAAATCAAAAGCTTATGCACCTTGCTGACTCATGTGCCTAAGTAGTCATTTAAATGAGGTTTGCTTTCAGTTTATCTATGCTTTTGTTACTGTTTTTGTAAAATTTTGTTTGATTTTTCATACAAGGGCTGGCTGCCTCTCGATTAGTTTATCGATTAACAGAGCCCTTCTTCAACCAATCTACTGTATTGAATAAACAGTCTTGTACTTTTATCTAGTTGTACTATGTCGTCTTTGATGTTGTAAATTGACTTGTATGTAAAATAGATTGACGAACCTTTTTGAAATTGAAACTGAAATTGAAAATGGAAATACTCTGATGGCTTAATTGGGTGGATCTTTCCATCACTTTCACGGGCATTGTTCTCAGGAGATCAGGGAGATTATTCCTCTTCCTCTGAGGCGTGTCAGAACCACCAGAAGCTCAACTCATTCACACCCTTTCCAAGTTTCACTGCCTAGTCCACAAACTCTGTCCCACAAATCATCATTCATCCCTAGAACATGCAATTTATGGAACGTCTTGCCTTCCTCTTGCTTTCCTGAATCTTACAACTTCCCATCTTTCAAATCCAAGATCAATAAACTTGATCTGATCTCTCTCTCCTCTTAGCCTTTCGCTTTCTTCCTTTTTCCTTTTTTGAGGCATTGTATAGGCCACCATGGCCTTTCCCAACATAACTCACTAAAAAAAAAGAAAAAAAAATTGCTCTCAGATTTTGATAAACAGATGGTTATTTCAGTTCCACCTGCAGAGGCGCAATTGATAGAATTCTCAGGTGAGCACTTCTGCGTGTAATACATCTCATTTTTGCGTTTATACTGTAGTAAACGTGAAACCTTAAGCTCGGCAAATTGATTTCTGTAAGTATGAATCCTTACTGTATCTGACCTACTTCTGCAGGTTTGTGTCACCGAGTGCTGTTGTCGGTGTAGACTGTCAAGCATCGTTTACTGTGATCGGATGTCTTTCCTGCCACCAACCTCTTTTAGTCACCTACTGTATCGCGACCCACAGAGGATACGCTGTTTGTATGCTACCCCTACTAAAACCACACAGGCTTCTGTCGGCAGAGCGATTATGGTCGGGCAAAACAAAATAGAAGTGTTTGTCTAAGCAGTTAATTGTTTACCAACCATCTCTCTAACTACTGGACTACAGCAATATCTCCTTGGTTTATGTGAGCACAAAAAGATGAAAACAGGCGGTAAATGAGCGCAAGAAAGGTGGCGCCCGACAAAGGCGAACTGCAAGCTGCATTGAGCGGCATTGGCGACATGGGTATGGGGTTTCTTTGCAATGGTAGGGAATTCGCAGCGGCAGCAATAGAGCGGTACGTTTTTGGCCGCCATTGTTTGAATGGTTTATTTGTTAATAGGGACAAAGGGAGAAGGAGTGGGGAAGTGTTTGTCTTCACTTAAGTCGGGTTCATGGGGGTGAAGATTCACAATTGAGTGTTTTACGCAGAAAAGGCGTCATTCAGATGAGAAACTGCAGCATAGTTAAGGCAGTGAAGAAAATTTTTAAGCAGAAATGACTCAGCCGTCAATGCAAGGCAACAGTTTACACCAGTTAGTGGGTTATGTCGAGGAAAGGCCATGGCGGCCTATGCAAAGCCCCAACAAAGGAAGAAAGAAGAAAGTGAAAGGCTAACAGTTGAGAGAGATCAGATCAATTTTATTGATCTTAGATTTGAAAGATGGCAGGTTGAAAGATTCAGGAAAGGAAGAAGAAGGCAAGACGTTCCAGAAATTGCATGCTCTTGGAATGAATGAAGTAGTTGAATAAAAATCGTAGAAGTAGAAGAAAGATTCCCCTAGTCATTTGAATATGCGAGTCATACCATGGCAATATGAGTTTTAAGCTACGCTATTCAGACAATCCTGAAGTTTAAGCAATGTGATATCCTTTTCAGAGCCTGTATGGGAATTCCAAAGGATTGGAGTACTGTTCATCGAAGATCAGGAGTACATATGAATACAACTTGCTCAGATTATCCAGCAAAGTATCCAGAAGATCTGTTACTACTGAAATAAATGTCCACTTACTTCATGCTGCTCAAGACCGCCATCATCTGCCATCAATCTAAACGATAAAATCATAAGCAGTGTTTTGCATTGAAGCAAATCTTGACAGACGCCATTGTAATGGTAAAGAGCAAGAAACAAATCACGAATTTTAAAGTTGTCTTGAAATCTTGGAAGAATAATTGTTGATTGAATAATGATAATAATTGACATTTGGTTGGTTCAGAGATGTTTCTGTTTAAGCTGTATCAAACGGGCCTAAATACAGCTAGCCACAATCCTTGCATCACTATTCTTGCCATTCTAGTGCAAGGACCTCGAAGAACTAAATACCCAAATCTAGCCCGAGATTCAAAATGAAACGAATCTAAGTATTTATTAGAAGTATATCATTTATGTAGCAGATAAGTATACTTAATCTTTGTTCAACTACGAGCTCTCTATGTTAACGGCTGCGGAGTTGTTATGGTATTTAGCATTCTGCAGCATCGTCCTTGTAGAGTAGTCACGTAGATTGTTCGCAGTGTAATAAGTAGTTTGTATTTGAAAACTTTATATTGCATCAGATTCTTCTTAGAAAAGGAAGCTTAGCCTAAATGCTAAAACATTTTGTTACACTCATATTCAGATGAAAAGGGTCATAAATGATGATAGATAATATGTGCTAACAGTTGATGATCAAACTTCGTCATCACCTTCATTGTCATTGCTTTGTCAAAGAAATACACTGCCTTCCATCAAAAAATGTCACATATGCTGCTAAGTTAATTGGAACTAAAATATTTCTGACGAAAGAAGCCAGAGGATTCAGCTCTGTAATTGAATTCTGGAGTAACAACGGTCTAGACTTCACTTGCGATCTGAGGAGTAAGCCAGGTTCCATAACTGAAAGAAAAATTGAGCCAAATGAACAAAGCGAAAATATCTCTCGTCTCTGGTGCTAGCCATCCACTCCATCTCTCTGGAATGTGGAACAAAAAGGGCAGTTGGCAGGAGTACAAACTGAGAACTCGAAAAAATAAATCTCATTATTTTTGGCAAGCCGAGAATCAAGGGATATACGATGGAATGTGATCCAAACAGCGACAAGCACAATGCGAAATTGTCCAAAGCTGATTTGATTACGTCAAAGTGGAGGAGGCACACACCTTTGATAATGGTTAGCTTGATGACAGTAAAGGATGGAAACATTGACGTATTAAAACTGCCAGAATCTCTTTATCAAGATATTCACAGTTTTGTTGGTGGGAGCGTTTTAGGTCTACCTTCAGTAGGGCTGATAATGATAGGAAGATTTTTTTCCTTTTCTTTTTTCTATTCTTTTCTTTTGTTCTTGTAGGCTGGGTGCATACCCGGGCAGCTATTGAGCTGATGTGGGCCTGCGGAACTACCGCTTTGCGCACTCAGAGTTACTGCTGAGTACTCCTTTACCGGCCTCGGAAGGAGGACAGCTGAGGTGCGATTTATCGTTCTGACGATGGGATTTGAATCCTCGAGAGAAGGCCCCAAAACATTCGAAACAATGCTCCTCGACTAATCGACCGACCACAGCTCCTAAAGATATATTTGGTTTAAAAAGTACAAGAAATAGTTTGGGATATAATGCAGAGACTGGGGCAATGGTATATGGATAGGATGACTATAGAACGGGGTATTGGCATAGCAGAGCAAAAGAGTGTGAGAGAGAGAAAGTGAGAGTGAGAGTGAGAGAGAGACCCTGAGAGAGACCCTGAGAGAGAGGCCCTGAGAATGAGAGAGAGACCCTGAGAATGAGAGAGAGACCGTGAGAGAGAGAGAGACTGAGAGAGAGACTATGAGAGAGAGACCATGAGAGAGAGACCATGAGAGAGAGACCATGAGAGAGAGACCATGAGAGAGAGACCATGAGAGAGAGACCATGAGAGAGAGACCATGAGAGAGAGACCATGAGAGAGAGAGAGAGAGAGAGAGAGAGAGAGAGAGAGAGAGAGACTGCATGTTCACTTTTCACTACTCGGGTGCAGGCACATTCATATTTCTGAATACCTTCTGTCTACTCAACCAGCAGCAAAAAAGAACCTGATACAAAGCTTGGGGTACTTTTCGGCGAGGAAAGGTGTCCGCCCTACATCACAATGCCTTTGCTCAACAGGGTGCTACTCTGGAATAGTACCCCCTGGCGCTGGTTTCGAGCATGATAGTCAACTCCATTTGCTCACTGCTATATTGGCATGCTCGTTAACGGAGATCTAACAGTATGGACGACTTACTTCTTCCGATGCAAAAGATTGGCGATATCAAACATGACATGGAAAATCAAATCAGCTGGAGCGTCGTTTGATTGTGCATGATGATAGCTGCTAATATCAACACTCGTTGGTCAATAGATGCAGGACAAAACCCCCTCTTAAGGGACAAATAAAGCATCGATTAATCACCTTTTTGACGGAATTGATGTCAAAAAAACTTTAAAAAAATAACATAATGAGTTGGCACAAAAGCAAGTGGTGCAGCAAACTTGGTGCAAAAAGCACTAATGCAATAAAACTGGTACAAAAGAAGATGGACTAGCAGAGACTGGTGCGAAGGTAGGAAAAACTGGTGCAACAGAACCTGACACAGATTTCTGTAAAAAAACAGACGTGAATGCTTGTGTAAAGGATTATGCAAGAAGTATTGTATGACACAGGGGGAAAGGCTTGTCCCAGAACTTTGTAGTAAATCGACGACCTTGAGTGTTTCGCCCCATTAGGGGCACAGTCAAATTTATTACTGTCTTTTAGTTTTGTTTTTAGTGAATCATGTTGGGGAAAACTATGGTGGCCTATAAAAGGTCGCCAATAATGGAAGAAAGAGCAAAAGGCCAATAGGAGAGAGAAATCAGATCAAATTTATCTATCTTAGATTTGAAAGATGACAAGTTCCAGGATTCGAGAAAGAAGGCAAGATGTTAGATAAATTGCATTTTCTTGGGATGAATGATGATTTGTGGGATATAGTTCGTGGAGTAGGCACTGGAACTTGGAAAGGTGTGGATGAGTCGAGCTGAGAAGTTCTGGTTGTCCTGACAAGTCTCAAAGGAACAGGAATAATATCCCTCATCTATATTTGTACTTACGTAAAAAAGTATGTAGGACCTGAAAACTGTAAATTCTATTGTAGAAGTTGAAGCAATGATAGATGGCATCAATACTGACGCAAATAGGTTTCAAAGAAGAGGGGATTCAAAGAGGCCGAGGTTAAAAATCCTATTTCCAGAGAGCGGAAAAAATGGTGCAACGTCAGATGGTGGAATGTAGGAGTGACGGTATGATCACATGAGAATGTGTAAGTGAAGAAGCAATGCGTATTTCTAATCGAATTTTTGAGGGTTTAGTATGCTGCCAGCGGTAAATCATGTGAATGTAATCAAACAATGAGCAATAAAAACACCATCAAGTATGATTAAGGGCCACGTTTTCTATTACCCCTGTGCCAAGCCAAGAAACGAACAATCAGTAATTAGCCACCATTCAACAGGCAACGAATATGAGCCAAATAAGCTTAGAAACTGAAAGTTTGGGCAAATTTCATGCGTAAACATTCATGGCAGGGGGAAATGCAATACGAAATTGTATTTTTGAGTTATGTTGGGGAAAGGCCATGGCGGCCTGTACCAAGCCCCAATAATGGAAGAAAGAAGAAAGCGAAAGGCCAAGAGGAGAGAGAGATCGGTCGAGTTTACTGATCTTGGATTTGAAAGATGGCAAGCAGTAAGATCCAGGAAAGGAAGAAGAAGGCAGCATGTTCCATAAATTGCATTTTCTATGGATGAATGATGATTTGTGAGATAGATTTCGTGGATTAGGCAGTAAAACTTGAATAGGGTGTGAATGAGTGGAGCTTCTGGTGGTTCTGAAACGCCTCAGAGGGAGAGGAACAATCTCCCTGATCTCTTGGGAGCAATGCCCGTACAGGTATCTGTAAAAGATTGAAATATCTCCAACTAAACGACGATGCAGAATATGGTGCTGCACACGCATTCAGTGCCAGCTAAAGTCGAGTTGAAGCGGAAAAGGGCTGAGATGATTAGGTAGCTCGCAAAAGACTAGATGGGGTTAGGATGCGTGTAACGAAGTGCTAGCAATAGAGTAACGTATAAGGATAAAGAAGACAAATAATGAAAGAATGATTGATTTAATAGGGTACGGGAGTTAGTGGGTCTGTAAATCTGTACTCATACAAGATTTCCTCCAACAACTGAAGATGCAGTTGGCAGGATAAGCAGATATCGTGATCGAGTATTGGAGAAAACATGATCTCAGTCACCATCATCATCATCATCGTCATTATCATAATCATCAGCCATTGTCATCTAGTCGGTCTAGTGAATATTCTTGTTCTCGAAAGCACCCGAGAGAAAAAGATGCGCTTTTAAATAGCTTTTTATCAATCTCTGTTCAAATACCACCGTTTTCGAACTCAATTTAACTTGCTTTGAGTCCAACTATGCATCCTGTAGCCCAGTTTGGCATGTGCATGAACAGATTGGTTGTTAAAAGAGGGGCGGTAGACAGTAGCATTCAAAGGAAAATTAAAATCTGCTGATATAGTTGATGAAACTTTTATACTTTCAATTTGCTTGAATAGATAGATGGCAATAATTGCTGTTATATAATAATTGTATTCATTTCATTAACTGTACAGACGAATTCATATAAATATCTTTATTTATCGATATATTACATTATCATAACAGGCTTCCTTTAACAAAAAGAATATAGAGATCTTAATCAAATAGCGACATGATATGTGCTCTCCTCTTGAGTTAATGACTAAAATTAACACAATTCGATTGAAAATAGGTTATCTTCTATTGAAGTTCTACTTAGGGAATTCTACTTTCCTTTGTGATAGCTATGAGGCTCATCAGAACTACTTCAAAAATTTTAAAAATCATCTTTTGCCTACGACTTGAGATTCTACAAATCATTCTTTACTTAAAATTTGACATTTTAAAGATCTTTGTAACGATCACGTATTTGATTTAAGAACCTTAAATCTTCAATTTATTTGAGGTGGAAAGGATTATGGCTTAGTTGCTACCTAGTTGACCTTCCGGTGGGGTGGAGGCCAGCAGTCATATTTCATATTTCAAGTTTTTAAAAGCATTCAGGGAAAAATGCACGGTTTGAACCCAAGCCTCAATCAATCCAAAAGAGTGTCAAAATCTTCTGCAATTTTGGGCAGGTTCACAAGCTGCTTCTGTATAATTGGAGAATGAAGACCGTTACTTGAAACCATTTCTTCATCAGAGCATTGACAGAAACTCGTCAGAGAGAGATCTAATCCTCACGAACTGTCACTTAGACGGATGCATATTTGCGTTACAGCATTAATTTAGTTTATACACATTGAACCAATCCCTAAGTAACTATCAATGCTTTATACAGACCTAGTATCTTCTGACCTCCATTTGCCTTCAACATAGCTGAGATACACCCGCAGCCCGTCCTACCAGCTGTGTAGCATTTTCGATTACAAGTTTACCAGAAACTAAAGACAATGCTCGGAATTTTGAGGGAAAAGAATCGTTCCGAGCTGGTTTACTGTTGCCGCTTCAATCGACAGTGCTTTTACTGTGAAGGGCACAAGACTCGAGCCAACAACTTCGTACGCTTAACGACTACCGTACCAAACATCACATAAAACCATACAAGTGCAAATCACCATCCACGACCCCTTATTAAGGGCAAAGGACAAAGGACAAAGGGCAAAGGACCGTACCATCGTGTCCCTTTTGCAGTGGGAACTGGTGACTGTGTTTTACCTGCTGTCAATCGTGCAGAAATGTATTTCATACTTAATTGATATCTATCTTGAATTTGAATACTATAAATCATATTGAAATTAATGATAATGATGGAATTTCGACCAGCATCCCACTAAGTGGCTCCTCGCCTGGTCACTACTTTTCTATTCTTGAGGGATAACCTAGGGTTAAGACATGTACACTGCGCTAAATTTTTAAAGAAAGAGCAAATTGTCCTTCAAGTCCAGGTTATTCTAGCGTTGAGCTTACGTCTTCTCGCTGCTTTTTCTTACAAGCTGTTCTGCACATGTTGAAAACGCACTTGCAATCTTAGCTTTTCTCAGTTATGCTAGCAGTTTACTGGAGAACTTTGTCATGTCGTAACTGAATTTCATGGTAGCACTTGATAAAGCAGGGATTGCAAAACTGACGTCGCAATGAGAACAGGTAGAAATATACAGTTAAGAAACTAAAGAAAATGTATCTGATAATCGCAAATGGTTGATCGTTGGTAATCAGTTCAAATAATTACCATTAGATTAATTGCAAAATATAGCAATTATGGATGCTCAAAGCCTGGCCGTTTCCGTTGAGTTCTCCTGCCCACAAATATCTCATTCCGTTCCAAACACGTTCTTTTCCTTCATCAAATCTAAAAAAGAATATACACTCGCTAATGATTTCCGAAGCAATTCAGCAGTTTAATACTGAACTGATTCTAGCATGCATCGGCCATTCATCTAAAGAAAAACAACTGCTAATCAAATTTCGGATGTCCAAAAAATAATTTGGAGAGTTTTACGGACAGAAGGGTTTCTGTAAAAGAGAGCGGTTTTTATTTACCATCAAAACGTCAGTATAAAGGATATGGCAAATCTTGCAGACTCAGATAGTGGCAGTGTGCAACCCTTTCTTTAATCTAACTATTCTCCTATTTCCAAAAGACAATACTGCATTTAAGAAACTTCCATCATGGTGAGGTAAATGGCTTGTTGCGGGGAAGAGAGAGAGAGATTGTGAAGTCATTAGACTTGATCGCACTTAATTTTTTCGTTATTTTTGTAATGGTTGTTTACAAAAAACGAATAAGTCAATAAATGATATGGCGAGTTGTGTAATTGCAGATTGGGTACTGTTAGGGACCATTCACAATATATAACTCAGGTTGGGACTGAAGAGAAATGCTTATTTGGGTAAATTATTCTGTTACCCAGCCTTGTGGACTACAAAAAATAGTTACCCAACCAATGCAGAGCTATAAAAATGTGCCATCCAACCCTCTAAAGACAAAAAAGTCATTTACTCAACATGAAGGCTGCCCGAAATGTCATTTACCCAACCTATTTCTTTTCGGCCCCAACCCGACAACCCGAGGCATAGATAATGAGCAGTCGCTTATTCATAGAAAATAATGTTTCAATTTTTTCGCTATTAAGGGTATCGTGGTTGACATAGTATTTGCTCCAACTGGTTCCTCTGGTATCATCATCGCAGTGTTTACAAGGCAGGATAAGTAGTGCAGTTAGCAATTCATTACGCAAGCTTTCCTATGGAATATAAAAAATTTCATTGGAGGACGATGTGGTCAAATTTCTTTCGACATGAGCCTTCAAAGGTCGGTCATTGCTTTACACTTTCCAAGCTGAAGCCCCTTACATCAAGAGGGTATAGTGGAGGATAAATTCATATGGCATTCTAACGGTGCGAATATTATGCTTTGCACATGCAACGAATCACCTAAAATGTTAATAAAAAGTTAGTCTTACAATAAAGGAAGAACCGGTAACAGAAAAAAACACGAAACTAAGACAAAGCATTTTCATTGAGAATGGGATTCTTAAAAGAAAGTGGGTAGGGAAGCAATTAGATTTGCAAAATATTCAAATGTTTCATCCACGGAAATGTATATAACCGATTTCCTGATGCTAAAATTAGGCATAAAAAGGCCGATCACTGCGTCAGCAATTGCCTCTGTCTTTCCAGACATTGCTGTCTGAAACCTCGATATCATTTCAGTACACTAGGATGCCAAAGACAATAGTTTTCCTTATCAAGTAAAGTGTTTTGGTGGAATGGTGCTGCATCCCTGGCTACGAGGCTCCTGCATCGGGAGTGGCTCGCATGACAACAGACCATTAACCTGCTCGAAGAATGGCTCTTAAAATACGGAAGGAAAATATGTCCACAAGAGACTAGCATTGTATTTTAAAAGGCAGTGACAAGAACAGGTGAAACGATTGCAATACAAACCTCCAAAGGACTGTTAAAAAATGATGCAAATTCGTACCTCCTTTATTAATCAAACACCTTTTTAATTCAACTCTTTTGAAAATAGATTTTTCAACAAACGTCTTTTAGTCCTAGATTATTATAACTTAGTTGCAGATCAATTCCAAGACAGGGATAAAATCTCCATAGACTTTAAAATTAGCTCCCACTCTTTGTAGACCACCTTGCCAGTAGGTTATCTCTTAGAATGAAAATGGAATGAGAGAAAATAAAAACCTAGAACATTTCATCTTATTCATTGGTTTCTTATTTTCTTCTGGGTACTGCGTTCTTTTTTTCCTGAATTCAATCAAGCAGCTGTTTGGATAGTTCTGATAAACCAATTCAATTCAAAGAATAATTTGCAGTATTTAGCTATGTCATTAAGAGTTCCATGAAACTTGCCAGCTTTACCTTAAAATCTTTGCCATGAAATATTCCCATTCACGCAGTAAATCTAGCTTCAAACCATGATAAATTGCCTAATTTCTTTGGCTTAAGAATGCCCTACTGTTGAGAGTAGTGGTGAGGATTCTGCATTAGCCCCCTTCATTAATTTGAGCTACTTTTTCTGTCCATACAGAACACGGTACACAGAATACAGAACACAGAACACGCTGCGATAGCATTGAGGCATTTGCTAAGTCTCCTTCGCTCCGTACGATCCCAAGTGGAAAATCATCTACACAATACTTCGATCTACGAGAAATTGTGCCAATTTGTATTGCTGTGATCAATAGGGTCTCTGTTTCTAAAAGTGTAATTGATTCACGGCTACGTAATACCCGAGAAGGGGGCAGCTACATGGGAGCTACAAGGGAGACTTGAAGTGCTTGCTGCAACGCAAAAATTAATGTGGAACAGTGCATTTCCAGCAGCACAACCTAGTTTAAATCTGTGACGAAAGAGTTGGGCAGTATACAGTATACTTCTAGCGACCTTTATTGAGGAAGTAAATGACAATGAAGATTAATATTGGCATCTCAACAGATAAAGTGTGGGTGGGGAAAAGCTGAGAGAACAATGTAAAAGTGATGAAAGCTTAAGTAGAGCTGTGTTCGACCCCCTGTTTGGACTTGAAACTGGGGGTCGGAGAGCAGCTTGTTCGATGGCACCGCCTGAGCCACGACAAAAGAGTCTTGCGCCCTGTCTGGTCCCTGCTAAGCTGTACAGGTTTTTCAATGATTTTACTCAATGTTACCAGCAATACTTTTGTGAAGGTAACAGAGCTGGCTCATTGCTACAAGTAGTGGTACGCTGCAAGATCTCCAATGCAAGAAATAAATTTGCAGCAAATCACGGTCCACCTTTGGAAATATTAGTGGCATTTGAAATAGAGATTAATTTCAACGTGCAGCTTCCGTTCCTATCCATGCCCCGGCTTGTGGTGGAGTTAATTTCGTTGATCAGCACGTTAATGAAGAGGAAAGGGGAAACGTTGGATGCTGCATGCCCTACCACAAAGCATGGATATTGCTCATCAATCACTTGATGAAACGCAATTCACAATGAAAGCATTCGTGCTCTTGTACGCAGAGTCAGTACTCGTACCTGCAACGTGGGATAACATATACTGCTTTGTTGCTTGCGGTTTCTCATCGCCTTGGTGAAATTTTGTTTACGGTGCATTGCGTTGCAATAGGAAAACAACCACCCGTTATATACAGGAAAGAAAATCATCTTATGAAAGCGTTCCTTCGTGAGAATGATGAGTAGGTGGGGCAAAGAGGAAACTTAGTTGATAGCCAATGCATTAAATCATCAGAGACATTTATGGTTGACCCCCGTTTTACCTCAAGTACTACTAAGAAGATTCGTTTGCAGAAGGAAATTTGTGCCGAGTTCTTCCATCGCAACACCAAAAGCGTGCAAACTGCAATGTCTTCGCACAACATCATCATGAATTTATTTTCTCATCAGAAATTCTTTTGATTGTGCCATTGAGAGAGGGAAAGAGAGATTTTAGAGAGAGAATAAATTCGTGATTGTTTCAGAGATTCGTATGATGTAAAATCGATTTAGGATTATGTGGAAATTCTACGTCATGGATAATGGAGCTACTGATCAAATATTGGTGAACGGTGTGCATCAATGACTCACAGCATCATGATATGAAAAGCATATTGGACTGCTATGTGAATCAGTTAAGTATGAAAACGAAAATCTGAAGGCAAAAAATAAGAGGGAAGCTGGACGGAAATCCTTGGAAAATCTTCATATCAAAAAACAGACCTAAAATAGCACTGAACTGAAGATGAGGGGAAAAGACGATATTGGGGCATCTCTATGTACGGTAGATACAAGGCTGCTGATTAATTATACCCTTCCTACGATAACCAGTGGCATGATGAAGGATATGTCAGTGTGCGGGGGTGTAGCAAAAGAGATTTACCAACCGGTTTTGGTCGGGAAAGTTCAGAAAGCTCAATTGCATTATAACATGGGAGTTTAATTGTAAACCTGACTTCACACCCTGGTATCATCGATCATTGTAGTGCCTCTATTACTCTTTAATTCTAGAACTTCCTAATTCTAGAACTTTCTAATTCTAGAACTTTCTAATTCTAGAGCTTTCGTAGCTGTCTCGAAAAGCGTCTCGAAGATTACTAAATTCACCTTTCCCGCATTGACAAGATACAATCTTTATGCCTTTATCCAAAAATATATAAAAAGATTCCCTGAGGATTTCAAAAAAAATTCTGTATTTCTCTTTTTGGTGATCATTTTGAATACAACGTAGGTGCATTAAAACTGAACTAAGACGGAAGATGGACTCTTTGAACATATGACATCTATATATCAAGCGAACAGTCTCTTCTTTCGGACCGTCCTGAAGTCATTTCTCAGTGATTGCAACGTCCACAACTCTGACTGCATCACGTATCCCCCAAGTATGACCAACCCTGCTGGCTGGGATTCAGAAGCCTTTGCCATGGTCAATTACTTACAACAGGCACAATCAGAGCCCACATATACCTCTGACCATGCAAGAGACAAAGCAAATACACTTCACTTGAGCCTTGTCTCACATTGAACCCTACCATTTATTTTCATCCTCCCGTAAGCTCTCTTCTTTGTAACTCTGATCCCTGCCTCATAACCTTACACCATGACTTCCTCCCTCACCTGGATATATCTTTCGCTCGACAAATGTCTTCCACTAAAGCCCAGCTGACTGGGACTAACTTGGCACCTTTTGCTCCGGATACCCTTGGTCTTCGGGCTTTTCAAATGATCCTTCCTCTTTTGTTTCTTTCATCACCAATGCAGTACTTCTTGGGATGGATCTTTTTATTCCCTCTTCTTACAAGCCTGGTAAAAAAATTCCCCCAAATGGCTCAATTCACAGTGCGACCAAGCTGTGAGTAACAAAAACCACTACTGCAAGGAATGGAAGTGATTTCAAACCCAAAATCACCAGCTTCTTTTATCCATTCACGTAACGCTCCAAAACCATAAAAAACGCAAGATCATATTTTTTCAATCGCATCAACAACAAAAATCGCTACCTGCCAGATTGGCTCTCGCTCCTTTTGATTTATGGCCAAAGAACTTTAGCAAATCATGTTTACCACTTCTTAAAAATAACGCTGGCTCTTCTTCAAGCACTCCTTCATCGAAGGCCAATCTTTACCTCCAACTCCGATCTGGACGACCATAGGCTCCAACCAAATCAGTTCCCTCTTCAAAATTCATAATGTCACCCATTAAGTTATCCACACCGAACGTCTGACAAGCCCTTCTCAACTGTGCTAAGTCTAAATGCCCAGACGGTATTCAAGCTATGGTTCTCAAAACCTGTGCTCATTAACTTGGCCCTACTCTCAACAAACTGCTTCAGCTTGCCTACACCCCTGATGCATTTGCTTTTTCCTCGAAAAAAGACCCAACAAGGGGACAAATCCGATCCACTCAATTATAATCCCACTGCAATCACTTCACTCATCTCTAGAGCTGGAGCAACTTTTGCAAGCGAGCTGTGCCCTCGCCCTGAACCCCATGCCAAGATGTGCTGGATTTCTTATCCCTCCGATATCAAAAGCAATCAACGTCAATGCCCCAAGATAAAATGCTGCTGCGATTAATGGGCAAGTCATTTTGCAATGCAATGTCAAAGCAAGCAAAGAAAACGCGGAAAACATGAAAACAAGTTATGTAGATTTGTGATCTGCTCTTAGGCTCCTTCCAAGCGTTGCGGTGGATGCCAGATGTCGCGCAGCTTGGACGAACCTGCAAGTTATTCACATCTGTTCACAGTAATCAGTATCTCTTCCATTATATCAGAGCTGTTTGGTCTTGGAGTTTTCAACCTCTTTTCTACATATGATCCTACCTAGATGTCAAAGGTAGACATTTGGACACGGAGAAGCTTTTTGCTTGTCGAGCAGAGCCAAGGACCTGCTTCATAAAGTGAACACACCTGGTGATCATGCTCCTGGAACCAAAGGGAGCTGGCAACGCTCCTCACTCTGAGTGAATGCTTAGCTGAAGGTGGATTCGAACCACTGATCATTTTTTTAGTGGGTTATGTTGAGAAAAGGCTATGGTGGCCTATACAAAGCCCCAACATAGGAAGAAAGAAGAAAGCGAACAGCTAAGAGGATAGGAAGATAAAATCAAGTTTATTGATCTTAGATTTGAAAAATGGCAAGTTGTAGGACTCAGGAAAGCAAGAAGAAGGCAAGACGTTCCATAAATTGCATGTTCTTGGGATGAATGATGATTTGTGAGATAGATTTCGTAAAGTAGGCAGTGAAACTTGGAAAGGGTGTGAATGAGTTGAGCTTCTGTTGGTCCTGACACGCCTCAAAGGAACTGGAATAATATCCCTGATCTCCTGAGAACAATAGGATCAATGAGCAAGAATCTTAGCACTGAGAGCTATTCTGGTATGAGCTTAAATGTTTAGGGCTGCGTTAGCATCCACACAAGCAGTGTTTGCTATGAATGGAAGTTCTTCTTATCTGCAAATGCCTCTCAGCCGTTGGGAATATCAAGGTATTATCTAGACCGCGGCAAAACTCATCACCGTTGCACTCGATGGTATTGCAATGCTGTTTAATTCAAATCAATGTACGTTTCTTTACTCTTTTCACTTAGCCCCCTTTTGAGAAGGAAGCAATTTTTCAATGGTGATTGATCGAAGCACGCGTTTTCCCTCTCTCTTCATACTCTCCTGTTGAGGCTATAATTGATGTGTACTTGTAGACGAGTCAAATGAAAACTGAAGGGAAATTACCTGTAACCACCAGTCTCATGGCATTTTGGCTGGTCATTGGCTTCACGGAGACTAGTCTATTATTTCTGAAGGTGCTCCTTGCTCGAAATTTTCGAATGCTCCTGCAATGATCATTAAGTCATTATTGCATATAACTCTAAAAGAATCTAAAGAAGCAACGATCAAATAGCAAACCTTTGCGTTTCGTCTACTGTAACGTAGAGAAAGGGTAGGGATGGAGGTAGTTCTGGGCTAACAAAAATTGCAGAAACAACTGAATAGAATTGCAAGGCAATGGCATGCAACTACCTGCAATTCTTGAGTGCTATTTTGCAAGAGTATTCTAATTTTCAAGAACCCTCTTTTGGAAGAGCTTTAAGATGCATTTCATATAGAGAACCGTTTGCAACATAGTGTTTTGTTTAACGCAGTGTCTTGTACTGTCTTGGCAACTTTCCTCTTTTTGATGGTGAAAAAGAAATTGCCGAGGAAGGAAGTTTTAAGTAAAAGCTGGTCTGTTCATTCAATTCTTCAGATTCTAAGTAAATGGGAGAAATCGCTCAACTTACTGTCCGAATCGACTCTTAACCCTTGCTGCACGTTCCTCCACTTTCTTCTTCCACCAATTCTCAGTGATCATGACAAGGACTGAGATGATGATTCCACCGAAGAGAAAAGCGTAGACACCAAGCATTTGCAAGGGCTCAATTCGGCCATCGTGAGTAACTGAAAATCAAATTTTTCACAAACACTTCGCTAAAACATCGCAAATTATCAATGATAAGTTGATTGTATGCACATTCTCGTATGTGAAAGGTAGGCCAGAGTGACTTTTTCAAAGTTTTACTGCACAAAAACAGCTTGCAGCAAGGGGATCGTCAAAAAACGGACCTGTGAGTGAAATACGGTTCTCAAAGGAGTTCTAACAGATGTTTAAAGCTCTACTGGAAGACTTTTTAAAACGATTCTACGAGCCTGATTATGGGCTTGCGTGAATTTCATTCCAATGAACCACACTGTGTTGCACTGTATGGCAATGTGTTGATTTTAATCACGTGGCATTTCATTTTTTACTGGATATTCTTGTGTCATGTTCTACTTTATTCTATTGGATTACATTGGTCGCATCCCATTGAGTTGCATTTTTTTCAACTGTATTGTATCAGATCCATTGCAAGATATGGTATGGAATGGTAAGATATGGCAAGGTATGACATGGTAGGGTATGGTAAATTATGGTAATGTATGTAAAGTATGGTATGGTATGCTATGGTATGTGTCGTAAATTATGGTAATGTATGGTATGATATGGTATTGTATGGTATGGTATGGTATGGTATGGTATGATCACGTATGGTATGGTTAAGACATGGTAAGGTATGATTAGGTATGGTAGGGGATAGTATCATCATTGCAAATTAAGGTAACCTTTTGATTAGTTTGATGGTATGGTATGGTATGGTATGGTATGGTATGGTATGGTATGGTATGGTATGGTATGGTATGGTATGGTATGGTATGGTATGGTATGGTATGGTCCACTTAAAAATGGCTAGATGTCGAACTTTTGTGATTGGGTATGGCATTGTTTTGCATGTCTCATTGAAAAGCATCTCAATAATGAATTAAACTAAATTGCATTAAATGACATTCAAAAGTGCGCATCATTTAATACTGGAGGATAGTGAATTCACATGCCAACGATGCATGCCATAGACTAAGTGACGCACTTTAATGCACGTCTATAGAAAATTGTAGTAGGATCTATAAAACATAACTTACTTCCATGAGATGAATGGTCTATTGAGGAACCGCATTGAAAAAATTTCTTTTCGTAACTCCTCTGCACTTGTTTAATGAAGCCAGATTCCATCATTCTCATGATAGCATATGACAGTGCACTAGCATACTGGGAGTCCTTTGCAACAGGGAGCCCCCAGGCAGTCTCAGGTATTGTTGTTGAATCTACGGAACAACAAGGCTCTTTTCACCAAGAGTGCTTTTCTCATTTCATCATTTGGCAAGTAGGATCCTTTTAATATATATAAAGATAATTTTGCAACGTATTTGTCGAATCTTGACATTATTTCTGAGGTATCAGTGTTGATGCTGGAAGTTGCCATTTGGTGTCAAGATAGTTCAATGGTCAGATTCTTGCGCATTGATCCTATGGTCAGTGGTTCGAATTCACCCTCAGCTAAACATTCACTTAGAGTGAGGAGATTTGCCAGCTCTCTGTAATTCCAGGTGTAGGGATCACCACTAGGTGTGGCTGCATCGAGAGGAAGGATCTGGGCAATGCTCGATAAGAAAAATTTCGACCTTTGACATCTAGGTAGAATCATGTGCATAAAAAAAATAAAGTAAAAGAAAAAAGAAAAAAGTTGCTATTTAAATCTCCCAACCCAACTTGCCTTGCAAATTAAAGTAAAACCAAGCCTAGTTAATGAAACGAGAGTGGGGGAGCACCTTGCTTGAGCCACGCAATTGTGCGGTAGGGTCGCCAATTCCCTTCCTCACTTTTGGAGCACCTTGTCACCCTAATGTATGGCCTTGTGTGATATGGTGGCCAGTTCCTTTCCTCGCTTTGGGGGCACCTTGTCAGATAAGTACAATCCTGAGCCACGACATTGTGAGGTCGAGTGACCAGTTCCTCTCCTCTTTGCTCGTGACCTCTCAGCCCTACGGCAAGTACCCAATTACCGTTGAATGGATAGATGGAAGGTGAAGAGAGACGTGTATGAGCATGCTGCGAACCTAGGAGGCTCTGCGCAGTAGACAGGCGTTCTAACAGCTGCGGAGAATCACCTCGCCGGTCTTCCTAAAGACACATGAAAAACTTTGTCTCTTCCCCAACTTTTGAAAATTTGTGTCGGAGATCAGAGATTAAGTGTGCAACAAGTAGAATAGCTCACTCCCTCTTGCATTCCCAAAGCTTGCACCGCTGATTGGCTTAAAGTCGTCAGACTCATTCACACCCTTTCCAAGTTTCACTGCCTACTTCACGAACTCTATCTCACAAATCATCATTCATCCCAAGAGCATGCAATTTATGGAACGTCCTGCCTTCTTCTTGCTTTCCTGAGTCCTACAACTTGCCATCTTTCAAATCTAAGATCAATAAACTTGATCTTATCTTCCTATCCTCTTAGCTGTTCCCTTTCTTCTTTCCTCCTATGTTGGGGCTTTGTATAGGCCACCATAGCCTTTCCTCGACATAGCCCACTAAAAAAAAAGAAAAGAAGCAAAAACCGAAACGCTACGGTCTTTTGACTGGTGAACATGTTTCATCAGTGTAAACATGTTTCATCATTGAAGTCAAAAGATATTTTACGGCAGAAATTGACTAAACGTTCATCGATGGCTACCTATCCCTAGAGACTGACACAGGGTTGGCACAAGAAGAAGAAGACGAATAAGAGAAAGAAGAAAGAGACTTTTGATCATAAAGAGTGAAACGAGGCATACTTACCGATTTGTAGATCACATGGTGCTTTCTCGACATGCCATTGGATGAACGGTATTTCTTCCAGATAGTACACCTCGCTGTTTGATCGTACCCTTCTGAAAGCATCTTGCGAGCCATTTGCCAAGTTGTTCTGCAGCACCATTTGTTCGTGGATACGATTGTAAACTTTGTAATCGGATATATTGAGGTACTGTTCTAGCGCATAGTTTGCCACGGTGGTGAACTTACGGCCCGATTTCAGCATCGACTCCAGAGACGAATCGTCTTCGCTTGCCTTCGTCGAGGTGAAGAAGGCGGCTAGATTGGCTGTGTAGCTTGACGTCAGAATGAGCACGTAGAACCAAAAGCAACCGACCAATACTCTCCCTGAAAATCCACATGCTCATGTCAACTTAAGCGGTGACATGGGTAATGGCTAAGCGGTGACATGGGGTAATGGCTAAGCGGTGACATGGGGGTAAGGGCTAAGCGGTGACATGGGGGTAATGGCTAAGCGGTGACATGGGGGTAAGGGCTAAGCGGTGACATGGGGGTAAGGGCTAAGCGGTGACATGGGGGTAATGGCTAAGCGGTGACATGGGGGTAAGGGCTAAGCGTGTCGACTCACAACGCAGGGGTTGTCAGTTGGAATCCTACACGTGTCACCATAAAAATGCAATTGGTGAGGAAGGTAACCCGGAACCACATCATGAATTCCACTTCGCTAGAAAAAACTCAGCCCTGTCTCTAGTTTCTGCTACGCTCGAAATCGAGTATGCAACCGAGTCAATGTCAACTTTAAGCCATTGCGATTGAATAGGAGGGCATCGCTTCTTAGCATTTTCAATCTATTCGAACAACTTTCTTAGATAGCAAAAGCAAAGGTTAAAGTTCCCAAACATTATCATCGCCTGTTTCTAGAGTAAAATTGAACCCCATTCTCGAAACGAGAGAGATATACAATCTTGAGCCGTGGCATTCTGAGGTAGGGTAGCCAGTTGTTCTTCTCAGCATTGTGAGCTGAGCACCTTCCCTATCACTGAATAAGGTTATATCCTTTTGTGGAACACGAGGATAGCAAAAATCGAGATATGTATTTAGATCCGCTACACTGCTCAAATTAATCTGAATTCACCCCCTTGCTTATTTTCGACCCAGGGCCAACGCTGTGTTGTCCACATTTAATTTTCGTAGACTGCAGTGTAGATGCAAATCTTGTTAGAAGCAGCTCTTGATTGCGGATTAAGTTAAATCTAAAACGAATGGCTTCCATGCCCGTTACCTGATAATGATCTTGGTGTGTTGTCTGCGCCTTGTAATAGAATAGACTGGATGGAGAACCAAATACTGTTTCCTAAATTCAACTCCTTCCCCGCTTCGTCACTCTTTCTCTCTCTGTACTGCCGCCAACCGAATGGACTGAAGTAGTCAACAGTAAACAGCATAATCCCGACGCCGACGCAAGCAGTTAGGATGAGCATCCACACGGTTGTCGTGAACGGAGTCATGAACTGCATCAGGTCTAGCATGGCTGGCTTCGGTCTCTGACTCACGATGCCAACCTTCACCTCGACATACGACTTTGTAAAGTAGACTATCGCCTCTCTGGCCGATGTCACTGTGATAGCTCCGAGTGCAAGATCGGCTTTCTGAAAATAATCAGGCTTCGCATTTACAGAAAATGCAGAAATCAACTTGAATTCCTCTTCTAATCAACAGAGAATCCCACAAAAGCTGTTGTCTTCAAAAAGGAAGAAGTTTGACAAGGCACACAATCTTGGATGAGAAATCTTGAGCAAAGTTTTTTCGGAAGAAAAGGTTTGTTTAGACCACAGGTTTCTTCCATTGCCAGAAAAGCTATAAGCGTTACCCTCTTTGTATCAATAAACTGTAATAAACTTTTACTGCATAAAGATACTAATGATGACAACAATGATGATTTTCATTAGTGTTGCTATTGTCATGACCATAAGTATCTCTAAAATCGATATTTGCAAAAGTTATGATAGTGCCCTAATTCAAACCAACCAACAAGCAAACGTGAATCCAACTTCAAAAAAAGCAAAAATTCAAAACGCTTGGAAATAATTCCAGTTCTATTTGCACTTAGAAACAATCCAAAGGTTTATTTGAGACCTTTTTTCGCAATTCAACGTAAGCACAATTGCTTACAAAGCTGCCAGAGCAAACGCGTGTCCCGCAAGATTTTATCCCAATGTCTCCCATAGTGGTTTCGTGGTGCACCGATTGAGCGTGCAGCCTTATAACGCAGGGGATGTAGTTTGAATCCTGCACAGTTGCCAATAAGATTACTATCGGTTCGAAATGTAATGGGGAACTGCTTTGTCAGTTACACTTTCAAAGCAAAATTCGGAGCCTTGCTTCTCTCGTTTTTTCCATGCTCATAATTGAGTGTGCTAAGCAATTAATTTTAAAAATCCATCAACCTTATAAAAATCTAAGACCCCAATTTCCGGTTTCTGCAAAGCATGAAATCGAGTGTGCTAGGGAATTCATTCAAAGAATCCAGTTCCCTTGGGAAACAACTCGGGCCTCCATGTTTGGCTACTGCCATTATGCAGTGTTCCTTGAAAATATAGCCTCGTTTCAATGTTCTCGACAGTACAAAAATTGATTATAGGATGTTCCTAACTGTCAAAGTCATTGACATACACCGTATCAATTCTTCTTCTTCTGCGCATTAGCCAAAGTAGGCCGTGGGTGCACCCAGTCACGCACATTCTTTCTCCATTCCTCTCTACCCATTGCTTTCCGTTTTAGCTGTCCCAAACCTTCACCATTCCACTGTTTGAGGTCATCTTCCCATTGTCTTTTTGGTTTTCCTCTTCCCCTGCTGCCCTCTACTTTGCCTTCGATAAGCGTCGTGGCCATCGCCATTTTTTTTCTTATCTGGTGTCCGTAGCACTTCAGCTTTCTTCTCTTCACCGTCTCCACTACTGATCCCGGTCTTTCTCCTAGGATTTCCGTCCCTTGTTCCACACAAAGTCGTTGGTTTTCTTTTCTTGCCACTTGATTCTCAACATTCTTCTGTGCGATTTCATTTCAAACGCCTGCAACTTATCCATGCTCTTCTGGTTTAGTGTCCAGCTCTCGTATCAATTAATAGTGATGAATTAGCCTGCTTTGTAAATTGAATCCAAGAAAACTAACTAATTTTAGGGGATTATCATTATAAGTATCAGCAAGATTCTTGTGATCTTTGTGATTTATGATGACACTTACTGTCGATGATTCCAGATGATCTGGTTTGATAGAAATACTTAATTGATCAACTTTGATTCATAGGAGGGAGCGCTTAGGTGATTAATGATGGGTCACAATGATCAATAATGATCAACTGTCATGGACTGCAGTCGTTTGACCAAACATATAGAGACTTTATTTTATTAGATAGATGGTGACACAACATTGCAGCGATTAATGGCGGAACTTAAGTAATTCATATTGATTAATGATGACTGATTGAAATACCTTGTACAGCACATCTCCTACCATTCCAACCCATTTTCCGTCTACTATGTGACCATAAGCGCCGTCAGCAGCCTCATAGATTGTAAAAGTGAAATTTGCAATAACTGACATTTCTTTCAGGATATCAACCAGAATGCCGCCGTAAACAACGGTTCCATTCGGTAGGGTCTTTTTTGTTACAAAAGGATCGTCCTAATTGAGAAAAAAATTCCTTTAAAGCATAAAGGAAGACAGCAGCAAGATCGTCAAAAAAATTATCGTTGTAAAGCATTTTCGTAAATTCCCATTTGTTCTTCATCCTCTCTGTCCGGCATCCAAGATAGCAGATTCAAAGACACAGAGCTGTTTAGTAAGCTGCAATGTCGATCAAGCAGTGTTTTACTCCTTGCTATTGATGCTTCACCCATTGTGATGTCTACTCCTGGAATTACAAAGAGCAAATGACTCCTTTGTTTTGAATGGGAGCTTGGTTTAAGAAGGATTCGAACCACTGCCCACGGAGCCGATAAGCTATACTTACCAATCATCTATCCTTACATCTAAGGCCTACTTTAAATTTGCGAAATTCTTTCGGATGCGAGCAAGCGATCAACGTTAAACGTAATACCTTGTGTCCAACAAAGAATCGCAATAAAATAAACAAGGAATTTCGTCAAAAAACAAAGCGTTATAATGACAGTATTGATAACACAACGACTGATGATGCCTTTTAAACAACAAATGACAAATAGTTCAAGGATTGCTACAATGCCATTTTGAATGACAATTTGCTAGAGCTGATTTTTTTCGCATCTGACAACTTAAGTATACATACATCAGTAAGGTTGTATTTGCCTTCACTAAGCAAAGGGAGCAAGGAGCTGTGCATCGTTCCTTCTGAGTTTTATCATACAACATGGCACATAATTGCCTTCAAGAAAGAGAATACAAACGTCTTACCATGAGAGTTACTACTTTCAAAGTTCCATTGATTTTCAACTGGTCTCCTTGTTCAAAGTTCAGTTTTGGTTCACTTTGCAGTTTTAACAAGCCATTTTTATCAGATGTTCCAATCTGCGGGTAAAGAGAATTCGCTATTAACAATCAGCAGTGGTCTTGCGACAGAGTGCTGCCTGCGTAGCATGCCTTGCTCACGTTCTGGGCCGGCTCGTTACTGCAGCATATGCTGCATTGGTGAAGTTGCGATCACAAATGCTACCGTAATGGAGATGGGTGCAATATTCTAAGCAAATGTCTTTACCTAATTTCATTCAAGAATGACCAACGAAGCTCAATATTGACCACGTCATGTCTTATCCGCCTATGCAGAAGTCAAAATGATTTTCATTCCATTCAGCTGCGTCGTATATTCCACTTTGAGCGTAGCAGAAACCAAATACAGAGTATTGAATATTCTAGGGCAGTGGACTTTTTGCGATGGATTCCCGTTGGTTTTCTCACCAATTGTTTTTTATTGTGACACAAGCAGGATTTGAACAGTATCCCTTTCTTATGAGTTCCCATGCATAGCCAACACACAACAAAACCATTTCCCATTCCATACGTGCTTTAGATAATAATGTCCTAGGTCGCTTAGCTGTAGAGGATATGTGTTAGAATAGCTAAATAGTACGCAGATCCTCAAGGTTAAAAGTTCTAGCCGAACTTCAAGCTTAAATGTTATCAAGAGACAGGAGAGTTCTTTGCTTTCCGTATTTTCTTGCTTATGAAACACGAAGCGTCGACTCATCAGGAGGAAAGATTCGGGTGTTGCACAATAAGCATAGATTGTCAGTGTGCAAAAGCCTACCCCTGGATGAAAGATAGAAGGCATCGCCAGCATAGAAATAGAAATAGTCCCATAATTCGATTATTTATTTCAGTGAATTTTCCTTTCCTTATCTCTACAAAGCATACGAGTGTAAATTACTTCTGCTTAGCGCGCGGTTTGCAGGTCATTTCTCTCGGTGTGACCGCATTTCGTGATTTCTACCCCTGGAACTACAGAAGGCTAGCGACTCTCCTCACTCCAAGTGTAAGTTTAGCTGAAGGCAGGGGGCGCCGGAGCAGGAGGACATGAGGGGGGCAGCGCCCCTCTTTTCCTTCACTGGGAAGGGCAGAAGGGGCAAAGGTGCCTTTTTCAAGAAAATAATAATTCTAAATGCAGTCATTTTTTACTTAAAGAGGAAAGAAAACTTTGAATATTGGAATACGTTTGTATGCGCTGATCCAGCCTCTGAAGTAGATTTTTGACCCCCCTCCCCCTCGCAATTCATTGGCTCCGGCGTCCCTGGCTGAAGGTGAGTTCGAATCATTGAGCATTGGATCAATGCGCAAGGTTCTTAGCATTTATCTATCCTAACACCATATGAATATTTGATAATTTGTTAAATGGATGCTTTTTATACGCACTAATTGCTTTCACATACCTGTGTAAAGTAGTTCTTTTGCAAGTTCATTATCTTTATTGGCATTCCTTTTCGAACACTGTGAGCATCAAATTGAATATTTCCAGTTATCCCTGTGCCATGGAACTGAGAAACAGAAACGCTGACTATGAACATTTGTAATAATTCTCTTGATACATAAACAAATTTTAACTAACTCATTTGAATGCAATTTTGATTACGCATTTTTCTATTTAAGGAAAATGAATGAAAGCTACCAATGAATGATAATAGAGACAGCTAAATACATTTTGCTCGTTTGAGGCATAATTTAAAACAATTACCAAAGAAGGACGTACTAAATAAGTTGAGCACTACTATTGAAGCAAAAGTCGTGTTCTCAGCAAAGCAATTCTTTGAAAACAAAGCAGTAACCGGTACAATGTCAGACAACCAAGTATGACCTACGTTGACCACATTTTCTACGGTGCTGGTATACCAGCCAGGGGTGTCGGCAGGATTTCCCTGACACAGAGGCTAAGCTACTAAACAAAGGTGCTAGATTATCAATTCACAGAAGCTTGCATTTAGTAACGAATGGTCACAGACTTGACTTTTTTCCCGAAGGGGGTAGTGCTCCCCGATGGGGGATGTAGCCCCCGCCACCCCTATGACAGTGGAATAAACCAGAGCAACCTGACCGATCCGGTACGGCAAGGCGAATGAAGTTCTACGACAAGCTGTTTCCACAGAAAGATTTTCAAATTTCGCTTATAAACATACATGACGCATCTCAAATCACTTTAAACATATTCATCAAATAGTGAACATGTAAGCCAACGAATTGAAGAAATAAGCAGTGGATTGATAACATAATCAATAAATCAAAACATGAAAGAGTCGATGAATGAATTTGTTTACACTTTCTAACCTCTTGGAGTGCCTTGATAAAAGCGACTGATCTTTTGCCTCTCTGTTTGCCATTTTCTAGGAAGTTTCCCTCAGTCTTGTTCCATTGATTTTTCGCAATCAAATCAGATATTATTGTTCCTGACATCATCACTGCATCATACATCAAGGCGTATATTCCCTGTAAAATCAAGTCATCATTTTTCAACACGAAGCATGGACCTGCTAATCGAGTGCACGCGTAACGAAGCCCACAAGAGCAGAGACTCTCAACAAAACTCGCAGTTCAACATCAGACACAGCTACTATCAAGCATGAAAAAACGGCAATAAATGGCATACGCAGCAGGCACCTTCTCATGATCATGGGATATTTTGATGCAAAAACAGGATCAGGATGCCAAGAGCTTCCAGAATGCATGGGAGAATATGGAAAAGGACTACGAAACTAAAACGGGCGGCAGCTTTTAGAGATGTGTTACAGTAACCAACTATTCTTAACCAACACTAAGTTCATGCACATGTAACGAAGCCCACAAGAGCAGAGACTCTCAACAAAAGGACGCGATTTCAATGACTGAAACTATTCTAACTCGTTAAGTCTGTTGTACTTGATGCTCCGTCCTCACAACTTCCCCTACCCTCCTTCTCTTGCTTCTCCCAAATCGAAATATAAGATAAACAATAACTATCAGCTTCCTCTCTACAGCCTCGTTCTACCACAGCCTCCTTTCCAAAAATTCATGCACACACACACGCACATCGGCTAGAGACACTTCGTAACATACGATGCGGAGAGGACAGAAATACAAACTGTAGACTTTGCATACCTTCCGTGGCTTAGGTTGGGCTCTTGAAGGAATAAATGTATCGCATTGCATATATACGTTGTGAATTCTGCAATAACTTACAATAGTATTTGCCTTCATAACTTGGTCTTCTGTATACTAGCCTGCTATATATTCTATTCATTTTTAACAGCTTTACGTAGCAGTAGGCTCAAATCAGCCCTTTTATAGTTGTGTAGTGTGGGCTACTTTAGGCAAATAGATGATAGCAGTATAAATAATAATGATAATAGTAATAATAATACAAGTAAATGATGATGATGATGATAATGATGATGATGATGATGATGATGATGATGATGATGATGATGACGATGATGACGATGATGACGATGATGATGATGACGATGATGATGATGACGATGATGATGATGATGATGACGATGATGATGATGATGATGATGACGATGATGATGATGACGATGATGATGATTACGATGATGATGATCAAATGGTCACAAAATTTAGAAAACATTTTCCTCGTCATAAAAACCAACTCACAGCATCCTTTCCTTCATACTCTGATTTATTGAATTGGCTTGTCAACGATTGAACTTTCACATCATCTTTGATATCAGGGTAAAGGGCAACGATTGTATTCAGTCTATCAGCGACAAGATGACTGCTTTCAATCTGAAACAATGAAATGGAACAATGTGTTGATAAGCATGATTGCGTTACAACATGAAGGCTAGCCATTTGTACCTCAACCTCTGCCCAAATTCCCAAGTTTTAACCCTGCATGGGCTACTGCAATAAAAGCTCGAGTTATGTGTATTGCCATAAATCAAGTTTCCTTCAAGACGGCCTAGTGGCCGCATTTTCACATAAGCTGGAATGCAAAGAGAATGAATTTTTAGGCCTACCAGGTTGTATATAAGGAAAGTTGTCTTGAGCATATTGAACTGCAGAGAATCCGAATTGACCTAAAAGGCGAAAATATTCATTGCAATTAATCATTAGAATAGGGGAAAATGCAGAAACCTCCACGTTGGTGTCCCTGGATATCAACCGCCAAAAATGATCTCGACTCATTTTTGTCGGCTCGTAACCGATTCTGCAACCACCGTCCCTCAAAGCATATTTGAGGGAAGGATTTGATGAAAAAAGATTTAGAAAAATAAGGAAAAGGATAGGTGGCATAGTGGCTGACACGAGACGCTAACAGAACGTATTCTGCTCGAATTCCCTTACTGCGAGCGGAGGTGTTACAAAAAGCATCTAACCATATTGCCTGTGCTTCAATGATGTTCTTATCTTTGGTGTTGGGGCATTCCTTAGCTTCAATGGGACCAAACCGAGGCTATGCCTTTTTCGGGAGCAAAAGAAAGGAACGAGTAAAAAAAAGTCGTTTACACGGAGCAAAAAGGTCAATGTTTTAGTGAGATGTACAACCCTATACTCGTGCAAAAGTGGTAGTTGGAATGGTGCTTGGAGCATCTATCTGCTGTCCTGGAGGTCCTAGGGTTGGTTCGCACAGGTTCTGCTTCTGAATGTACTCTGCCTCTTCACCAAGCAGTAAATGAGTACCTGGCATAAACTGGGTATAATGTGCAACGAGGGGATGAATTGGACATCATATCTCTCAACGTCTCTGCCTAGGATGGTCCTTTCTCTAACAAAATGCATCTCAATGCCTAAATCGATTATTAGACTCAAATTACTTTCTTTGTTGCACTTACATAGTCAAAGAAGCGGTTTAGACGGGCTTCATCAATGAACACTATTATTCCGTCTGGCTTGGCATTATAGATATCTGTAATTTCCCTATCGGAATACGGAGAAATAGTGCCGTTTTGACTTCTCAGAGCCCCAAAGTAAACAGTGATTTGCCTCTGTCTCATTTCCTTGGCAACTTCCAGGGCAGTTGAAATCTCTCCACCTGCAAATAAGAATTCTTGGATAAGATAAATCAACTTTAAGTTATCGATTTGCCACATCATGCCAAAGACAGAAAGGGAGCTTGCATTTACTTGACGAAATGTCAATATGGATTCTTTGCTAATGACTTCGACACTTGCAAAAGTTGGTCAATTGTCCTAGGAGAGAAGTATGGTAGTTTGTATTTTTTGCTTCTCTTTGCTTTTATTTTTATAATACGATTCTACCTAGATGTCAAATGCGGACATTTGGACGCTGAGAAGCTTTTTCTGTCGATTGCTAAGGAGAAAGATGCCAGACTACCCATACTAAATGTAGATTTGTCAAAATGGCAGCGCTATGAAGATATAATTTTCATTTTCCTATTCTCCATGCTCCTTTACCATATCTCATTTTTAAATAAAACATCGTGAGTTCTGACCATTTAAAGGCGGTACTCCACCCTAACAAGTAATGTCCATGTCACTCCTCTCAATGTGACCACACCACGTGATTCCTGCTTCTGAAATTGCAGAGGGCTGGCGACTCTCCTTACTCTAAGTGAAAGTCCAGCTGAGGCTGGATTCGAATCACTTACCATAGGATCAATGCGCAAGAATCTTACCACTGAGCTATCCCAACACCTGGTATCTTATTATAATCCACGAATATCAATATCATAACTACACAAAAGAATAGTAAGCTCTTAAGTGGTCTCTTCTAAGACATCATGAAGACACTAAACAAGAGGAGCCATAAAAGATTTTAATGGGAGGGTAAAGAAAGGTCAACATCATCCTCATCATCATCATTATCGTCATCAATATCATCGTCATCAATATCATCACCATCATCATCGTCATTAATATCATCATCATCATCATCACCATCATCATCATCATCATCATCGTCATCGTCATCGTCATCATCATTACAATCATCATCATTATCCTAGTCATCATCATCATCAACATCATTATCATCATCATCATTGCAATCATCCTTATCATCATAATCATCATCATCATCACCATTATCATCATTGCAATCATCATCATCATCATCACCATCATCATCATCATCATCATTGCAATCATCATCATCATCATCGTTGGTTTACGTATTTGCATTAACGATGCAAGATAAGTACCTTCATACATTATTCCAATGATCTTCCAGTCCAGCCGGAGCACAAATTTGTTTACAATATCACCTTGATCTTTCTGATTCGGCATCAAGGATCCGTGGTTGTATCCAGCCAAAGTACCTTGTAGGCATTTTGAGCATCCTTGGTGCCAAACGCCAACCAGAGGAATATTTAGAACATTCAGTATGAGAAATGTAAGCTTTTCTGGTATGCTGGCATGAAAGACAATGGATGCATTCCTCTGTAGTAACTGATTTCCTTGAATTGAGCAGTCAAAAGAAGATTAATCATTACAGCAGTGAAACAGTAACATGTCAATTGGATTTCATTCAACAAATTTTATCAGCTCATTATCTTGTCATCTTTTCAAACCTTGCTCAATTATAGTTCAAGCTTAGGAATTTTTCTCTGGAGACAACAAGGTAAATAAATTCTCAAGCGATTTCAATTGCTTCATGAAGCTGATAAGCGCTTTGAAGCACATTAAATTTTTGGTATAACATTGTTAGATAATGACAAGCTTCAATTAAAGCAGGAGCATAACCATTTCACCTTGACGCAGTTTCTTGGGATTTTCGACGGTGATAACGCCACTCTAAGACATTTTTCTAATGGCCAACCTTTGTGAAGTTGGGAATGCCTAGTTGTGTTCCTCATTGTCCAGATGTGTCACCAGGATTTTCCCAACAAGGGGGCTATGTTCCCATACAAGGGGGTTGGGTTGTCGATTAAAAGAGGCTTGCATTTTGCAGCAATTGGTCACAAACGTGACTTTTTTCGCCGAATCACGAGGTGTGGTCATATTTAGAGGAAGAATCTGAAAGTTGCATTATTACCATAGGTTCCTGGTGTCATCTACGTTTACCTTCGGGTGCCAAACACTTCTTAGGAGATTTTCATTCTCCTTAGATTTGTTGGCGATTAATATAGCAGAGGATGCAAAATTACGTACAAGTGCATTTTCTTTTAGCTCAAAGATCTGCGTACATGCCCGCTGTGACAAAAATTTACAGCTCAAAAACATGTTCGTATTGTATTGAAAAGAATGCTGCATCGGTTACCGTATAACGACAAATCTTCTCTAATGTTGGAGATATCAAACCAATCTGCTTTGAAAATGACATTTGTCTTCAAACTATTGAGATCTTCGACGGCTTTCCTTGCAGCAATAACTAAATTGTTTTCTTTCTTTGCAGCTATTTCTAAAAACACATAAAAAGTTGACAGCAAGTCAAACAAATCACAAATCAATGATTAATGAATATTAGATGGGTTTTAGGATAATTGTTTAAACCAGCAAAGATACTTTTGCAGAAACAAAAACAGAACCTTGCAAGACCTGCTTTGGTTTTAGGCAGCATGCTGCGATGTGTCCCGAACGTTTTTGTTGTTTTGCTGGGTGTGACACGATTCCGTAGGATTTCGCTTTGGATTTCTATGATTTCATGCATTTGCAATGCGTTTCATTTGCAATATCATGGTGTTGGTGAAACATGGCCTTCGTCGTTTGTTCAATGGTAGTCAAGCGTTCGTACCATGGTTTTAATATGCCATTGTATCGTGGGTGTCCTGGGACTGGGCTGGGAGCCCTTGGGATCCAGTTCACGTGTCACGGTGCTTTATGTTATTGTTCTTTAAGCATGGCTAAATCACGTGTGTTTAAGAAGAGTAGTTTTGGAGTCAAAATCAAAAGAGATTTGAAACAGGAAGCGGCTGTAGAGATCGTTCAATTTTTGAGAGAAAAACTAGTGTTTCTACAGCTTATAAATCCTTCGGGTGATCGTTTTCAACATTGGAAGAAAAGCTTTTAAATTTGACGTTAAGTATATTAGCAAATAACCTGTTTGGTACACAGCACTACTTGGACACTTTCCGCAATCCCATGAAATGTTTTAGGGAAACATTCCTGTTAATGTCGGAAAAAACCCCACAGGCATCCCGTGAATTTAAACGGCAGATAAAAATGTAAATTTGAATGCTATTCTTGAAGAAAGGGTCGGAGATTACACTGGAAGAGTGGAGCAACGGTTAGCCACGGCTTTGTTTGATAAAGTGGCAAGTTCTTTGTTTCGCAGCATTTTACCCCCGGCTTTATAATAGGCTGCTGGGGGACAGGTAGACGGCACCCAGAAACGTCACCGATCGAGCCTCGAGCCCAGGATGTTCCGGATAGCAATACTTTTACCACCACAACCACCCTTGATTACAAAAGTACTGATAAGTACGTTGTCTGCAACAATGAACTGTTCCCTGTTCAAGCTTAGCATTTTTGCGATCCACAGATGATGGGGCTTTTTACCAATCTCTCCTTTGAGCGAATGGAATTATGTAACAATCTATGAAGCTGCATGACAGGCTACATTGTTTTTTCTATTATGCTGAATTATGATGCATCGTGCATTGCCTTGAATATGGTATTAGCATTCGTAAGGAAGATGGACGGCAGTGCTTACCAATCGTGACTGTTTGCTGCATCGATGATACCAGGTTGCATGGAAGGAATGCGTCAAATACCAAAATGATTGGCAAAAGTTGCAACTGCAATGAATTGCATACTTGAATCAAATTAGCATCAAATGCATGGACATGACATGACATGACATGACATCATGGACATGACTGAGTGGCTGGCTAATCGATGTGTTGAAATCTCATATTCTTCCTGATAAGTTTTTGGCGACAAAAATATTCTTCTGTGTCCTTTCGCTTTGTAAAAATATTTAGAACGTGGATGGATACAAGCTATAGGGTTAATTTAAAATGAATAAGATGATCTGAGCAAGGTGTTGTGACAATGAGCTAGCAGGAGATCTTTTAGTGTAGAGCAGTATACCTCAATGACCAGCTCCTAGCAGCAAAATGCCACATTGTAAAACTCTGGCAAAATCCATTTTCAGCATCAGAAATATTTTGCCACCTATTTAAGAGCCCTGAACAACGGAGCAAAATTTCTTCGATGTCAGTTTGGTTGCGCGTACAATGACTTGATCTTCTTCTGGCTTTAATTCTAATTTAGTAGGGTCGCCGGTGTTTTCGGGTTTTTCATCTCTATCCACGCGTACATCGTGTAATTTCTGGCCATGTGGGTACTATTAGACAGCTGGATACGCTGCTACAACAGTCCAAGCCTAACCCTAGCCCTATCCCCTGAATTTACTCAGGCTGAGACCGTCACTGGGAATTCCAATGATCATTGATACATTGATACATTGATTATTGATACATTGATTATTGTGAGGAAAATGCTGCACTAACGGAAGGAATAGCATCTAGTTTCTCTGCAAGTCGGGTTTAGTCGTTTTTCTCTTCAGTTAATACGGACAGTCTGATTCAGAGCCAAAGAACGAATCAAAATAACGCAGAATGACTCAATACACTGCAAATGACTGTTCGAGCCATGCTTAAATAGCCTGCGGGGACTTTCCGTGGATGTTACAACTGGTTACGTTGTTCACATTACCTGCCTACATGACTAATTATATCTGATTGGATAGCACTCACAGCTAATTGGAGCTTAATTGTTCAAAGCTTATCATGTCATCGATGTACACAGCACCGAGCACGCAAGAAGCGAAATCTATTAGAAAAGACAATACCTTTCGAATTTCACAACGAAAAAGGAAATCGTAGGTTCATCAGGGCTAATCAATACAAAAAGCTTAAGGCTCTTTCATCCAACCATAATGTCAGATTCATCATGGCTGTGAAGAATAAGACAGAAAATTACACTTAGCTAATACTGTGATTTAAAGGGATAGATACAGCACATACCAGAAGCATCTTTAATGACGCAGCAGGCAAAGTCTCTTGCAATCAACTCCCAGTCATGTATAGGTACTGTGTTTGTAAGATAGAGCCGCTTGGACACCAGTTGAGCGGCTTTTCTGCAATCAATACGCGATTTTAGGCGATTCATTATAGCTGAGCTAAGCAACAACCACAAGATGAATCTGACATTATAAATGTTTTACAACATTGTATTGTGCTTTGCTGTCAAATTCGAAAGGCCCACCTGTCGATCCACGAATCGAACAGAATGGAAACACTTTTAAGTGTTTCTTTGATCATTGCGCTACCCTTCCGATGAGGTTCAATTAGTATTGACACATGATGACTTTGATTCAGACGTGCATTGAATAGGACCTGTCCTGAGTCTCATTAAATTACATGTTTTAACTATGTTACAGGCTCGCCCATCCACAATCTTGCTTGATCTGCATGTAAACGTGATACAATCCCCCCTTTCAAGTTTTTGTCACACAGCTATTGTCAAAATCAAGCCCAGAAGTAGGAACCAATCATCATTGGTGAACCTTGTCCAATTTTTCAATGGCTTATACTGCGGTTCCCCCCTCGGATCTATTAACTACCTTTGAAATCTTGATAAGCAAATCATGGCATTTTTGGAGGACTTCATTTTTCATGGGGTACACTACGCAAAGGGAATTTAGCAGCTGGCATGATAGTGAGAGTATGTCTTCTAAGCAGACGTTTCATGGTTTCAGTCACATTCGTGATCGCTTCTTATCACCCTTCCTATGTCCACCTAGCAGTGAATGGGCACCTGGAGTAAAACTGGGCATAACGTATGGCGAGAATTTGAATTGGCTACCCTACTTTACAACGCGGTGGAAAAGGATCGCACCTCTCTAGCAACGTAATCCATGGCACGTGTTTCGAGAACTCTTTGCAAGGGCCTTGCGTTTTGACACTGCATAAGCAGCAAAAAAGCCCACCTCTTTACTGCAGTAGCTCTCTTAAATTGTTGACTTGCTGTTAATTTTTGTCCAACGGTGACTGAATGCGATGGGATCGCATTAATCAAAAGATACAGTATTTTTATTCTTAATGGTTTGCTGGGAAAAGTTCCAAGATTGCACAGAAGATTAGAAACATAACTGTCAATGCACTGAAAATCTTTCTTTCGATGCTCACAAGAGAATGAAGCCTCAATTAATGGCGATTAACGGACGTTGCATACTCTGGCGAGACTCGAAAGTAAAGTATCCTTAGTGTGAAGCAAACATATATCCACTGGTCTGGTCCACGAGGTCTGGTCACCTCTAGATGAATGAGGATGATGTCGTAACACAATTAGCATACATTAACATAATTTACATGACGTAATCACGCTGCCAATAAATAAATAGATATTCACTTATGCACGTAGAAAAAGGATATATTAGAAAAGGATAATGACGTAGACACGGTTCGATAGGCAAAGCGATTCTTCGTTTTAAAATTCTCTATCATCACTTGTTAGGTAGAAACCATAGCAAGAAGTACTGAAACGATTCTTACTTTCTCAAGTTTCCTAGGACAAGGCACTCCTTTCCTTTTTATACAACATGGGTCAGCAACTGAAGAAAATGGTCTTAAGGTCGTTCCAGAGAAAGGTGCACAGTGCAACAACTTAAACAGTTGCTACAAGCATGGAACAAATCAGTGCATAATTATATGATAACTTAGTCTTCAGTAATTGTCAAAGTTTGGCAGATAAATAGATTAAGTGCTGCTGGCACTTGTTAGTTTGCGAAACATGACAAGCTATTCATCGCCCTTCTGTCTCTTCTATAGAAAAATTCGTTGGAGTCGCCTTCTCACGGGATGCTTTTTACCAATTTCCTGTCTCTAAAGATAAAACTTAACAATAATATGATTTTTGGTGAGCCAGATCTTAGTCTTTCATTACGTAATTCACCAGAGCAGCTAACTAGCCACCTGTAGTGGTTTATCAAATTGACCAGATCTTAGAACTTTCATAGCAGAGGTATTGATCCATGCTAAACAGATGCCTCAGTCTACTGATAAGACAAGATGTGGCTTTGGAAATGCAGGTTCCCTTGTCTATTTTAATGTTAAAAGGCTAAGTTAAAAATCATGACAACGGCATTGTATTGATTTTCAAGATGAAGATCATATCATCATTCAGTGGAGAATGGCTCTGTTAAAAATAGGGAATTATGTTGCCACATGCAACCAACATGACCCATAAAACAAACATAGTGTTATAACATGCAACAATTTATTTCTGCTGGATTTTCTATCTTTTCTCATCCAAATGCTGTGGCATTGTTCAGAGTGACAGTTGAACATTACTTCTCTCACACAACCACTACCCATAGAAATATGTAAAACTTAAAAAAAGCCGAATAATGACATTCAAAAAACCACCCATTGCATTCCAAGGAAAACAGTCAAAAGCGAATTTCAATCGTGATAAACTTGATTGTGACTTTCAATTCTTGAATTGTCTAGATTTGCAAACTTGAACATGCAACTTTAAGGCGCCAAGCATTTTAGACTTCTGACTTTGAAAAGACTAAAGAGAAACTGCAGTTTCTATGCAACTTGCAAATTCTACCTGTATAAAAACTATTGTCATCATTATCATTATCTTAAACAAATATGATCGTTCCTATGACCTATTACACTCTTTGCATGGGTGAAACCTGTGGCCTAATCCAAACCCTATATCGCGCTAATGGCTTTCTCCTGCTCTTCTTTTTCATTCTTCCAGTTGATAGTAAACACCTTTCTATCTGATCTTGTTTGTGTTTGCGTGCTTTTTTGAAGCCTCCGTAAATAGTCCAGCCAGATGATGATTACACGACGCCAGCAAGATATTTCCGCTTGTATGCACCCAGATAGAGACACAGACATAAACACACACACACAAACAGACAAAAACAGAAACACACACACACACACACACACACACACACACACATATACACACACACGCACACACACACACGCACACACACACACGCACACACACATACACACACACGCACACACACACACGCACACACACATACACACACACGCGCGCACGCACACACACACACACACACACACACACACACACACACACACACACACACACACACACACACACACACACACACACACACACACACACACACACACACACACACACACACACACACACACACACGCGCGCGTATAAAGATACTCTTTATGATGCAGCTTACAGTACGTAGACGGTCGATGGATTGAGAAAAAGAACACCGTCGTAGTCTGTGTAACCAAACCTAACATAATGTAGTCTGGTCAACGCGATTTAAGGTAAAAAACCTTTAAATTTCAAGGTTTCGTAGGAAATAAATGCTCCTTTGTGCATCTGGAAGAATAAAAATGGTGGCATTGCTGATTACAGTAAAATACAAATGCTCATTAGTTAATGAGATACCAAAGGTACGAATGAGAATTGTATCTATTTACAAACGGGACAGACAAAATTCATAGGGATCCGAGATGGGATTGCCACTTAGAAAAGGTTGCGGGACACTTGAAATCATTGTTAAAAGGTGGCACAGGAGCGAGAAGTCTGCAAGAAAATGGCACGAAATGGAAAAGAGACATAGACTCATGGGGACATGGGGGCATGGACTCATGGGGCAAAAGCACACTCGGGGTGAGTGGTAGGACGTTTTTCGGTTTCAATCGCGCGATTGCAGTTAAGCTGGATCGAGCTATAACCATTCAACGAACTCATGAAAGAGGCACATGTGATCGCTGTTTGAAAATCTAAATCTTTTATATAAATCATATAGAGTTTTTTCTAGGGAGGTATATCACGTTGTTGCCCATTGTGTCTGCAAAGAGGCACATGTGATCGCTGTTTGAAAATCTAATTTTTTTATCTAAATCATATAGAGTTTTTTCTAGGGAGATATATCACGTCGTTTCCCATTGTGTCTCTGATCGATTGTGCTTATATCGTGAATACACTACATAAATGGTATTATTCTACTGGTTAGGTTATTTCTTACAGATGCTATTGTCAGCCAGCTCAATTAAGCTTAGCTTTAACTTACAGTTAGGAAAGTCACTGGCTCTATTTATCCTAGGCATAGGAATCACGAGGTATGGTCAAATAGGAAGGAAGAATGAGGACACTGCTTGACAAGCCTTGCTTCTTAAAATCTACTTTTGGATGAAGAGCAGAGCACATAGAAATGCTACTTGGTACATGCATAAATAAATTGGCTTTGGCAATGCCAGTAGCCTCAGCACCATTCAATGGGGACCCCCTTAACTGGGTAGCAAGCGGTTGGCTTCGGAGCGGTTGGCTTTGCCTGGTTGGTGGGACTGTCTGGAATTGTCTCTTGAAAGTAGACCAATGAGAAAACTTGCTCTTGAGTTAGCGTAATGGTGCAAAGAAATTATCAAATAAGGCAAAAGATGTCATGAGTGAATATGGCCCTGGGTGGTACTAAAGAGCTAAGAGACGAAAGCATTGGTTGTTAAGAGATTACAAATGAATAAAAAACCATAGAAATTAGTTCTCTTAGCAAATTATACACAGCCGAAACATTTAAGATCATGGAGATAAGTTGCAACTTTAGAATTAATATCGATTAATAAACTATAGATAATTACTATACCCACCCATTTGATGATTAAAAAAGTCAAACTTGACTGAATTTATCTCGGTTCTGCCTTCTTAATGTTATTCTGCGATTTGATGATCTCCTCAAGTTGCTTTCTCGGGAACATTAAGGAGATGCATCTGACAGTACATGGAGTAGGCAGGGGTGCGGCATTTGCCCACTCATTTTCATCAATATTGTAGCAGTCAACGGTAGATGATGCCATGCTGTTTTCTGTCCACCCACCACACACAAATATCCATCTAAAACACAAGGAATGAAACTATCAGGGTTGTTACTTACTGCAGTCCTGGCAAATAGTATGACACTGAAGAAGCCGTTAGAAAGCTAAAAAACACTGCGCTAAAAAGTTAAGAATTTAACTGCCTTATGTACAATTTCCAGGGTTTTCTAGTTTCTTAACTACATTGTGACAAAAATTTAAAAAGTTCAACTGCTTTCTGTACAATTTCCATGCTTTCTAGTTTCTTAACTATTTCCTCTCAGTTCACTGAAGAATAGAAGTGCACCAAACATTGGCTCATTGCAAGATTTCTAATGTTCTCAGAGAACAAAATTAGCAAAATATCTGAGTTTCCAGCTTCAGATGCCCTCTTCTTCTACATAGAAGCAGTGTTAACAAGCAGTTGAATCTGTCCAACAGAGAAATGTGCTACATCACAGAGGAAATGCAAAAATCAAATCAGTATGATATTAGGAAAGTACCTGTTAAGAGCAGCTGCACCAGTTTGATATCTAGCAAACGGAAGAGAAGCGATTTCATCCCATTTGTTGTTTGCAATGTCATAGACTTCGCACTGCGATAGAAATGTTGTGTCATAATATCCACCAAAAATATAAATCATTCCGTCAACAATAGAACATGAGGCATTCTCTCTGTATTGGCTGATAGGGGCCAGACCTAGAAGAAAATCCAATTTGATTGGTATAGGAACTGAGAAAGCAGCAAACGGTGGCTGAAAATAGGCAGAAGGGGTGGACCGGAGATGTGATGGCATGACAATAGAGGCAATAGTGCAGTTAAGGAGGTTAAGACAAGGGAGGGACCCATTACCGCGACCCCAATATGGAAAAATATCAATAGTTTTGTAGGAATGGTCCATAGAGAGCATATCAAGGAAGATTTGGGATTTGTGACGAGGTGAACCTCTTCTACAAAAAACAGCAATCATAATGTTACACATCATAATAAGCCTTTTCAAGCAGCATAAATACTCTGCAGAGTTGTTGCTGAAAATGAAAAACTTTTATAACTAAGAGATGCATCAGTTGATATAATTTATTGATATTTGTAATAGCAACAGCTGAAGTGTCAAAACATACATACTAGGCCTGTCCGTCAAAGGTAAAATAACGGGCATTCGGTTATCTGATGACTATTTGAATAGCAATGAAGCGAAACGATTATTCCCTGCTGACTGAATAGTTCCAATTATTCGATTATTGGGATTGAATAATCAGTCAACTTTTTAGGATGCTAAATGATTAGTGACTCATCAAATAATCCGAATACATGTTATTTGGAGTAGCGGATATTCCAAATAATGCTAATCATAGAAAATACAGCAGTTCAATTGATTTGTCTAAACATTGGCGGAAAAACACTGGCCAATGTAATTTTCCATTTTTCTATACTCACTTGCTTCAATGAAAATCGCTAGCAACTATTGAATGAGAACTTGGAACTTTTTGAGCTACGCCCTACCATACCCCTATTTGCCGAATAGCCGGATATTTGGTGAATTTACAACCAAATATTTGAATAGTTGGAATCTTTTATTTAAACAGCCCTAATACATACATACATACATACATACATACATACATACATACATACATACATACATACATACATACATACATACATACATACATACATACATACATACATACATACATACATAAATACATACATACATAAATACATAAATACATAGCCATACAAACATACATACCCAGCCATAAATACATACATAGGCATATAAACATACATACCCAGCCATAAATACATACATAGCCATACAAACATACATACCCAGCCACAAATACATACATAGCCATATAAACATACATACCCAGCCATAAATACATACATAGCCATACAAACATACATACCCAGCCATAAATACATACATAGCCATACAAACATACATACATAGCCATACAAACATACATACCCAGCCATAAATACATACATAGCCATACAAACAGACATATCTGTTCTGCAAGAAGGCTAATTTACTAGCAGCTGGGCAAGTTGATATGGACTATCTTGGTAGATCCATTATCCTAATATGACTGAAACTTGTGACTCTTGTAATAACCAATATATTTAGCCAGAGAAAACAACCAGTGTGCTCTTTTCTGAGAACTCAATTAACTAATTTACTAACAAGAGCTGTTGTTATATATTCATTGTGATGGTCCCCAGACAATGACAAACATGTTTCTCAATAAGTGTTTGCACATCCCTCTAGGGTATTAACACAATAGACAAATCATCATAAAATAATAGAAGAATAAGAATGCGTGATGAACCTCGCGCAGTATCAATTTTTGTGTGACTGTAACTCGTTACACTTAAAACTGGAATAACAGACTTTGCTAAACATGCAATTAAGCTCAAGATGGGGCTAAAACAAACAACTCTTGGACCAGTGACCAAGTGCCTTTATCATTTGCTATAAAATCCAATTAGATAAAAATCTTTCTTACCGTTCATTTCCCACACATCTTTTTCAGGATTGTATCTTTCTATGGAGTTCAAGTATTTATCCCCATCATAGCCAGAAATCGCATACAAATAATCTTCATCAGCACTAACGCACAGCCCATCTCTTGAATGGTTCATTGAGGCTACAAACTGCCATTTATTGTGCTTTGGATCAAACCGCTCAACAGAACTAGAAAACAGAAGATAAAACTGATACTGCCAAGTGGTAATCTATTTAAAAATACCTGCAAGGTCACCTGTTTCTATAAACTCAACATCTTAGAGCTATAACATCTACTTTCCGTGTAAGATGCTTAATGTTTCAGTCAACCATTACATCTCACTGTAGAGCATTAATATTTCAAAGCACATGTAAGCTCAAGCATAATAGTCCAACATATTTTTTCACTTATAAACATATATAGATATAACAATTTGAAGACCCGTATAGCAAGAGCGTTTGATGCAATTAGGCAGAGCAATATACTTTGGAGTTGAGTGCTTAAAACCGAAACAAATTGATGCATTGGGTTCCATAGTTCACATGACTTTCACTGAGTTTCACGCTGGTTACGATCATCTGATGTGATGGAATTTGGTGAAGCAGTGCTAAGAATATCCTAGGTCGGGTCCATTGGGAATGCTTTGAAGTTCTTGGGAGGGAATCTATTGACGTGGCGACAGGTTGAAAAAAATTCAGATTTTTTGCTTTGGAGATTGCGTTTTGATGTGATGATATGGAATTTTTCTATGGAGACAAGGTGGCAGAATCTGGAGACGTTTTTGTGTGGGCTTGCATGATCTATCACCTCCCATGATATGATGGATGTGGTGCCTTTTCTCTTTAATTCCACAGATATACGTTGTCGATAACGGACACTGTGAAGGTGCTGTGTTGATGTCATTCCTCTTGATGTGACCTAACCTCATACTTTCTACGCCAGGAATTACAGAGTTAGTCATTCTAGTCACCCTAAGTAAAAGTTTAGCTGAGGGCGGATTGGAACCATTGACCAAAATGATCAATGCGAAATAATCTTACCATTGAACTGTTCTGATACTGAGCTATCCTACCAAGTGGTGATTGCATAAAAAAGGGTACTAGGGTACTGAATCTTAATAGAAAAGAACAGAAAACTTGCAAGCATTTCATACTTTTGAGTACATCCTGTTAGTCCAGAGACCACATAAAACTGTAGCATTCTTTCACAATTATGGTGCATTTGACGAGTACAAATCTTCATTGCTTAAGACCGGAGCTAGTCTGGTAATGAAGTGGCATGCATCTGTTAACTCTGGAAGGACGTAAAGCTGAAATGGTTATGTGAATGATACTGAAGGAGGACAGGTTGGAATTGCCCTAACATGGGGGTTGAGCCAAGAATATTGCCTGATGGCACAGTAGATTACACAATATACCTCAATCATCCAATCCCGCCAGAGGCAGCATGTAGCTTACACACCATTGCCCTAGAAATAGAAATTGCTTTGAAACATGGAATATTGCATGCAAGGTAGATCAAGGGCAGTATAATAGTCATCATCATACCTTAAAGGTGTGTCTCCATCATAACCTCCTATGGCATAAAGAAAACCATCCAAAGAGACCAACTCCAGGTTGCTTCGTTTATGATTCAAAGGAACCATATGAAGCCATTGATTCCGCTTTGGATCATACCTGGCGCCGGCACCTTGCCTCTTCCATTCTCTGCTGCCCCCAACAATAATGATATCATTGTCTAAAACACCTATCCCTGGGCAATGCCGTGTCACAACTTGTGACAACTGAATCCAGCTATTCAGTTCAGCATTGTATATCAACGCGTTGACTCCACCAACTGCAACAATTACATTGACATCAGACATACAAGAACGCGGCTTCATCCAACCCCCATCAGCACTGCTACTAGTAATCAACTGCCTAGCCCCCCTGGCCAATCTAGCACGCAGATCTTGTGCTTCTTGCAGTCTTTCAATGCATGCCTGGCTGTTGTTGATATAAGGGCACTGTTCAAAGTCAGTAGTGAATGTTTTTTCACTAACAAATCGCAGACGCAGGCTGAGGAATAAATCAGGGAAAAATTTCTTTCTGTCCTCTTTGAACAACATCCATTTCATGACAGCATAGTACATTGAGTCCTCACTGGATACTGACGTGGCATCTGAAGCAGCCAACTGTTGAACAAGGTGGAAAGGGAGCTGCAGAAAATCGGGCTGCAGGTACACATCTGAAAAGTATTTTTGAGTGACTTTGAGGGCCTTATTATACAGGTCTTCACAGCTTAGCTCATCAGCAATAGACATAATTCCCAAACAGTTGTTAGCATTTAGCAGGGACATGATGTATTGGCTGCATTTTCTTTTCGTCTTGTCTAAGAGCAGCATCGATGAACCACGGAGAAGGTCTTCTACGTTCTCAGGGGAGATGGTAATCTTCCCTGTGTACATGAAGTCGAGTAATTTTTCATACGTGGAAGCTGTGATATTAGTTAGTTGAACCCTTCGATCTAGTGGTATCAGGTTTGAATTGCATAATGCAAGAAAATAATCAGACGATGACGAAACTACAGCGATATGGCATGGAAACTCGATACCGTCAACAACTGGCCTCAAGTCGATCAGAGTGCCATTCCTTCGCATCTCGCAAAGATTTTTCAAGATTTCATGATCATGCTCCGTATCGAAATACTCTTCTGATTGCACCGCCTGGCATTCTGCATCGTTGTCAATCATAGCTATCGATGAGAAGTGCGTGTGATGTGTACAGGATCTTTAACAACAACCAAACCTTCTTTATGAGACGAGATGATGCGCATGCACAGGCCTGAGTGAATGGGAGAGTCCTAAACATGGTGGGTCGGTGGGTCGGTGGGTCGGTGGGTCGGTGGGTCGGTGGGTCGGTGGGTCGGTGGGTCGGTGGGTCGGTGGGTGGGGTCAGACCCGACACGACTCTATGTCCGGCGGCCGCCGCCCTTTCATTACATTCCATATTCGCTATTCACCATTGGTTCGCTTTTAGTTTGTTTAAATATTAATCAAGACCAACTTATATTCGCACATCTTTAGAGAACAGATTTAAAAAACAATTTTTTCATCGAGTCTTTCCCTCAATTGTGCTTTGCGGGACAGTGGTTGCAGAATCGGTTGCGAGCCGAACGAAAATGAGTCGAGATCACTTTTGGCGGTCGACATCCAGGGACGCCAACGTGGAGGTCTCTGCATTGTCCCCATTTAAAACAATAAGATACGAAATGTACACAGAAGGAACGAGAGACTAATACCATGCGTCGAACATTAAATCAAATTAATAGCATATTCTGCACGTGCACTGCTCACCTGCCCAGCTTTTTATTTTGTTTTTAAAGCGGACAAGCGTTGGTTTTCATATTTCATGCTCTCATCTAGAGCATTCCAAAGACCGCTACCCCTAGATGACAATGATTCTACTCCATACGATACTGTTTTTGTTTTTGGGAGCTTGCAAGGGTTCTCTTTCCTAAGATCATATTTCGCACACTTTTTCTCGTGAAATTCCAATTGAATCGATGGATTCGTGTTATCTAATGACTTAAAGATTTCTGTCATCAACTGATGTGTCCGTATATACATGATATGCACATGGTGGCCAGCAACGCAGTTAAACAATTGATAGTGAAGTAGGTAAACCTGCATCGCCTACTCGATTTCAAGCGTAGCACAAACTAGAGACAGGGCACTGCGTTTTTTTTGAAGGAAGTGGACTTAATGAGGTGGTTTCCCGTCGCCTTCCTCACCCATGGCGTTTTTACTATGACACATGGAGGAATCGAAGTGACAGCCACTGTGTTATGAATCCGCACGCTGAACCACTACACCACAGCATCACTTTTTAGCGTATTAGGTAGCATTGATTTTCTTTGTTTAGCCTAGTATGAAGATGCGTGCTGTGTTGGTCCAAACGCCAGTGTATAAAACTCACGACTTTGCCTGTTCACCATTCTTACTTCATAGCAATGAAAAGCAAACAGGACGAGAAGGCAGAGTATTAAATGATGGGACGATGAAGTACTCTTTTTTACGGGACAAAATGGAAAATTTTCCTGTGTCATATGCAACAAATCAGAGGATTACCAAACAATCTATCTTCTTCATCCTGTGACCAATCTACTAACACCCCAGACTAAAACATCATATGCATATGGGCAATAATCCTTCGCTTTTCATGGAGTGGGAATGGAACGACTTTGATTTAGTAACAAAACCAGCGCCCTCTATTCATTGCTTCAACTCAAATTCAAAAGCTACCAAGATGAACAGCATGGGTTTGCTTTGCTTTCAATCGGTGCTCTTTTATCCTTCATTTTATTTTTGATTGCAGCTCTAATTTTTCATGCACATGCAGATCGTAATCTCTTAGAGGTCTTATTTTGTAATGAGATTTTATTTGTCTTTCTTTTCTCACAGGGCCAATTGTATATCAAACCACCGAATTGTTACTCTGTATGAATAAGTTTAAAACGAAATGAAAAACTGAAATCAGTGGCTGTTCTCAAGGATTATACTATGAAGTGCCATTCTGAAACAAACTGTTTTGTTTGTGTTGATTATGATTGACATCCAGTTGTGCTGTCATTCATTTATTGGTCATTATACCACTTGTTTGTGTCACGCTGTTTCCATGTGTTTTAAGCCCCGTCTACAGATCATACATTTGTTCATGAACACCGTCATACATTTGTATGACCATGTTTAACTTTTTTGTTTGTCCTGTCCACGCAATAGAACATCCGTGAACATTTGTGTGAAGTTATCAAAATCAATATTGGCGCCACCCTTGTGTCTTTGTACTGAAGTAAGGAGTCAAAAAACTGTACTACTCTCTTGTGTTGCCACAGTAGCATATATAACCATCAATCGCCGTAAAAGGAATGGAGAAGAAAACCAGAGGAGACGCAAATGGGTCAAAGATTGGGTATCGAAAAGAGCTAGCCTTGAGGCTTAGCTGAAAATGAACGATTTAGGCCAGGTGAAGAATTTTTGCTAATGACAATGGATTCGTTTCTGAAACTTTTGTCATTAACTTTAACTTTCATTATTAAGAGAGTTGTTAGGGAGTTTTCAGAAGGGTGTTCAAGGGAGTTTTCTAGCATTCAACAGCTAGGTATTCAACGTGTTCAACATTCATTGTATTCATATATTCGTTTGTCTAAATATCGTAATCATAATGGATAATCTTGTATGTATATAATAATTGGTTCAAGATCAATACGCCTAGTTTTCTATCTCGGATCTACAACATACCATAGCTGTACACCACACCACAACCTGTCAACCCATACAAGGGAGAATGCATCTTTTTCAATGTAGCACTCATATTGCTGCTCAAGCATTTGAACGTGCATGGCATTGTTAACTGCATTATGGAAAAATGCAAGGAAATCGTCCTCAAAAACTTTAAAAATTCAAATAAATCGCTGGCAACTTCTTATAAAAAAGATAAGAAAAAAATCAAATATGTATTTTGTAAGAACAATTTCTTCGCCGTCGTCTTTTTCAAACTTATCATAAATATATCTTTGCTTTGTTTCATAATTATGCCTCGTGCCATACTCCATGAGAACAGCCACTGATTTGCTGCATACGATTTTCTTTTAGTAAATAATGTGGTGAAAGGTCATGATGGTACAAAGAACTAACAATGATTTGTTGCGATGCATTGTGATGCAAATTAAGCAGGCTTTATATTGTTTTGCTGCCGGGAGCTACCTTTGTTGTTGTGTTGCTATACCGCATGTTGACAATGCTTAATCGTTATGCTGACTTTCACTTTCACTGTATTCATATCAAGTCAGTTACAATTCATTCGACTGTTACTTTTTTTTGTTATCTAACTGCACGTTTCACCTCTGCTACGGCTTTAACATCATGTTAACTTCATTATTACCAATCAGCGCTATTTTGCAGTATGATGACATTATTACATTCTCGAAAGCATCCTTTAACTTCTCTTAGGTGATCCAAACTTTGCTGCTCTCCATACCAGCCTGATCTCTGCCGTCTCTGTTACCATAATCAATAGCTCAAAGCCCGCATTTCCAGTATTTGCACCACTGGTCCTCATTGCTGCTTCTCTGACTTTCTCTCTCTCTCTCAGGGTCTCTCTCTCTCAGAGTCTCTCTCTCTCAGGGTCTCTCTCTCTCAGGGTCTCTCTCTCTCAGGGTCTCTCTCTCTCAGGGTCTCTCTCTCTCTCTCTCTCTCTCTCTCTCTCTCTCTCTCTCTCTCTCTCTCTCTCTCTCTCTCTCTCTCTCTCTCTCTCTCTCTCTCTCTAGCATCTCTCTCTCACTCTCTCACTTGGTCTAGACCATTCATCTAACGCTTCATACACCAGCAACTCTCTCCTTCTCAACACAAGGTCGAGGTAACTGTCTTCTCTTAAACACTTCCTTCATGCTGTTGCTACCATTAATTTCCCTTCTCAGCTCCACTTAGCTTAGTCTTCCATTTCCCATTATCCAAAATATCTTAAGCATCTTCTCAGCTGCCTGCCTTTAAAGCTTGCATGCGCTGCTCACTCGCCTTTCTTCAGCCATCAAGCAATAATAGATTCAAATGCATTCGGACCCATTCTGAGCAACTAAAAGCAAGGTGCCTCTGCAAGCACCAATGCAGCTATTTGGACTAAATACAATGCTCTAACATTGCAAAGGGAAGCGGCAACGCCTTCTACTACTGGCTTTCCTCAAACCCCACACGGGGTTGTCGGTGCTAGGCCTCCTGCTCCGTTACATTTGCAACCTTCATTCCCACATTATAGAAAAGGAGAAGCGGAAACATAGTCTTGTTCAAACGTCTCCATTCTATTTCTTCTCTCTATCCAATTTTTAAGCATTGTGCGCCAATAAATTCATTCATATGGTGTATCGACGTATGCTACCTTGACTGTTGATCTACTACTGCTACACCGCAGCTGTTCGCATCTCTGCTGGTGATGCTGTTGTCATCGTCTGCTGTTCATGCCTCCCACCAACCCGGCTTCATTTTTTTGAGGTACTCAATCAAACTTACCTCTTGTTAGTCGGGTTGCCAATAATGGCTGAGAATTAGTTGGGATTTCGAAGCTCTTGAGCAACTGTCTTGAGCGCCACGCAGCGGCAGTTTCCCATGCCCACGTGGTGTTGCTGTTGTGGCCCATTCAACTGTTGTAGATGGCCTCGGTATCGTCAAATAAGCACACCTAATTATAATGAATGATAGATTATTCTCGTTTCAAAAGGAAAGAAGCACAGCGAAGTAAACTTTGCTTTAAAGACGAAATCAGTTCATCTTTCAAAATTTAGCATTTTCTTACAAAATCCGTTATATTGAAGAGTTGGCATTGACATTAAAGGATGTTACATATATGGTTAATTTCTAAACTAAATTTTACTTGGGAGCATTCAATTTGATTTTGGAATGCTAAAGATGGCAATTTGATTTTCAAGAGAATTATAAACCGGCTTTGACATCAACACAGTACCAGCTGCACCATGCAACACAGTACATAGAGAAATAAAGGGCCAAAATCTGCACTTATTGTAACAGCATCTATGCAAATCACTATTACAACACCATATAAACATGTTCTGTGTCTGATAATGCAGTTGGAAGACAACATTCGGGAAAATTTACTGAAGAGAGAAAGCTAGTGGCCTATGAAGTTGAACCGTATCCACCAGTGAATAATGATAATATAGATACTAAATAAATTCTTTATCTAAGGTTGGTATGCCTAATAGCTCGATGTTAATTAATGCCGACCGCTTTGATACAATTTTACCAATGGAGCAAACGAAAAGCACAAATCTATGTGAATAAAACCCAAATTTGCACTACAACTCTTACATAATCTACAGTTGCTTGTGAAACTCCGAGCCTTAAGGCCCTCTTTAAAGTGTATTGAAGATTGGGACTTCATTGTGTGCAATGAATGGTACATTTCGCCAACCAGACCTTGCCCTAGGAAACTTACGGTTTTTAACAATAGGCTATGGTCCTAGGTTTGCGTACATAGATGCTGTTCGTAACTCGCAAATTGTAATTTGTTTCTCTATCTACGCAAGTTTCTCTCATAAAGGAAGGATTGAGATTCATCCTTGTTTATAATTTTTTCGGTTACAAGCAGCTGTAGATTTCGTTCATGAATAGAGACTTTGAGTCAACAGCCATCCGATGCATTGCCAACTCCAACAACTCTGCAGATCTCACCAAAGGCTTTAAATCTCTCGCCCAAATGTGTTGTCTTGAATTCTTTGCCTCTCATTCTACTGTAACCATGTCGATTACTCTTAACGGCTTTAAGGTCTTTGTTCCAATACCTTACCCAGTAATCAATTTTCACAACAGACATCTCTTGACATTGCTTCATGCATTTCGCGGGATCGTCCGCCCTTCTTTCTTCATTCATATAGCTCCTTCACAATGGGTGACAAGATCCCGAGACCTTCCTTTCCAATATTCACAACATTCGCGCTTTAAAATGTTTAATAAGATATGCCCTTTTCATGTTAATAAGCGGTCTTTTCTAAGTAAAAATTCTAAGGCGTAATGCCTTTGTTTCTCCAGCAAATTATTAGAGAGAAAAAATTCTAATGAGAGGAAGTTTCAAAGCAAGCAATTTTATCACATTAAACAGACTTAACCCAGATGAAGGATTCCTTTACACTTGCACGAATTCTATGGGAACGGATCCAATTTGGAACCGTGACAACTTTCGTTGCCAATTACACGATACCTAAAGAGAACTGACCCAAATAGACACATACCTTGAAATTTGTCGTAAGCGGGTCCAGATACCAAACTTTAAGGCTGCGTTTACACTGTACCAGATCACTTTTTTATCCGATACAAAAGTGTTACGGATCAGCCATGCATTTACACTAGATAGAGTGATCCCGTAAAACTTTGTGCCTGCTATCAGGTGCAGTTTTGTACCAGCTAGGAAAGAGGAACAGTTTTGTACCTGCACTTCTCCGAAACTGCACCGGTACAATGTAAACGCGAGGGAAAGAAGCACTTCTGTATCAGATCAAAAGTGATCCGGTACAGTGTAGAGGCAGCCTAAGGGAACGTTCAAAAGTTGCATAACCCAAATTACGGTAATTCTAGGGAACCTACCTATCATATGTAACCAGACGTAACCAGCGACTATACACCTACCATAAAGTTACGTAACTGCTCAACAGTTTGATTAATAAAGGCCCGACTATGAAAGCCTATATCTTGGACCCAACCGAATAAAAATATATTTCAAATATAAAAGCCCAGAAAAAGCAATTTACAAATATATATAAAGCATAAAGATAAAGCAATTTACAAATATATATAAAGCATAAAAATAAAGCTCCAGAAACCATTTGTTTACAAATTCATAATGAAAATGGAAATTAAGAGGAAAAGAAATAGCAAAGATAGATAATGACAGCTATACAGTGTTGTGCTGATTAAAGTGTTGTTAGATTTGCAGGGCTACGTAATGTTCAACTTAAAATACTTACCTACCATACATGTTTATCGTAACCTGTCGTAACCAAAAAGCTTACACCTACCTACTGTATCATTGTTACGTAATTATTGAACTTTCCTCATGGCTACGGATAAATTTCGGCCAATGTAATTGGAAGGCCTATTTGAAGGACCCCTTCTACTTACTGCTTTCCTTTACTGAATTATGCCGGGAAATGCCATGGTGGCCTATACAAAGCCATTGTGGCCCAACGACGGTGAAAAGAAGAAAGTAGAAGGCTAAGAGGAGAAGGAGATAAGGTCAAGTTTATTGACCTTAGTTTCGAAAGAGGGCGAGTTATAGGACTCAGGAAAGGATGAAGAAGGCAAGACGTCTCATAGATTGCACTTTCTTCCTATAAATGATGATTGGTGGGATAGAGTTGGTGGATTAGGCAGTGCAACTTGGAAAGGATGTGAATGAGTTGGGCTTCTGGTGGTCCTGACACGCCTCAGAGGAACAGAAATAATATCCCTGATCTCCTGAGAGCAATGTCAGAGAAAGTATCTGTATAGATGAAAAGACCTGCAACCAAACTGCTGATTTTGAGGGATGTAAAAAGATTTGTGAGGAGAGCGAGCCTCATTCTGAGAAAGAAACAAAAATAAAGCAGAATCCCACACATCACGTGAATAAACCTGGCACCCGAAGCACAATAGATGATTATTAAGTACTTTGCACTGCCGAAAACCATTGGTTGTAAAAAACAACATCTTCGCAGTTGACGTGCATGCAATGGCGAGGATGGAAGGTCGTGCTCCCGTTATCCACTTGGTAATTTTGCTGTCGATAACCGTGTGGCCTAGCCTCGGCAAAACTCATAAGCATCCAACTCCGACTTATTTTCACCGGCAAAATCCAGATGGCTCTCTCGTCGATCGATCCAGTCCGTTATATAACAATGTGTTTGAGACCAGATTCCTAGAGACTGTATCAGCTTTGGATGGCGGCACGGCATCACTCTCAATCCATCCTTTCAAAGATTTGGAAAGCGGAGAGGACACGACAGTGGTGTGGAAAAACGTGATCAAGCCCAGTCGAGATGATTGGATAGGTCTTTACTGTCCACGCAATGACACAGCAATTAGAGCAGTTGATTATTTTTACGTCACAGAGTCATCCTATGGAGAATCGTGGCGTGACGGTCATGGGAGCAAGACAGTGAAATTGTTTAATCTGCGAAGTGATTGCGAGTTGAGGTATTACAGACGGGTAGATGGTGGGGAATATACAGCATTAGTTGCAAGGAGCGATGTGATAACCTTTAAAGGGGGGTCAGATTTGCCGCATCATGGTCATCTATCCCTCACAAATGATCCATCACAAATGAGAATCATGTGGATATCAGGAAACGGTAAGGCGGAATTGTAATCATCATGCATATTTAGAAAGGTTCACAGTTGTATGCTAGTAAATATTCCGAAGAAATAGTGTTCGAAAAAACCCTAACTGGATAAGCCATTCAAGTGCAAATTATTTGTTAGTTGGATTTGCATTCGTAACATATACCTAGTTTTGGTTTCGCTCACTTTAGAAATCATTCGAGTATGAATGATCTGTTAGTCCGATCTGCTTTCGTAACAGCTTAATAGTTTCACTGTATTGTAAAGTGTAATTTTCTCAAAACTTCATTCCATCCGTACCCTTGTCACGTGAGTATTTTCTCTAGAGACGTCCCAACCAACTTTCTGGAGTCTTGGAGGCACAACAACTGACACAAAGATATAATTTGACAGCTTATATTTTTGAAGACTGTTGTGACTTAATTTGTGTTCTTGCCTTTCAGTTATCTCCCCAATGCCAAGTTGAGATGCACTGAATTGAATCCTTCTATTTTCAGCTAATGCTCCAACGGCGTGGTATGGCACATCAAAAAACAAACTTGACCGAAAAGCCACTGCAACAACTAAGACATACAAAAGGGAGGACATGTGTGCATTTCCTGCCACATCTCTCGTTGCTTTCAGAGATCCTGGTTTGATACATGATGCATTGATGATAGATTTGAGACCAGCAGTGCAATATTTTTATCGTTTTGGCTCAGAAAAGGTTTGTTACAATCAAAGTGGGTTTATTTTACATTCCATTTAACAGATGAAATTTTATTTGCCCAGTAGTTCTTTTTTGTGTAATAGGTGATTGACTTTCTAGCTCTGTGTTGAGCCAAGCCTTCTTCATTTTCTTCTCCAAAACGTCTCCAAGGTTTATCAAGGAACAGTTAAATAGGATTTCAGCATTATTCGTTTATCAGTTTGATGAAGCTGATGAAGAGACTTTTCAACATAGATGCTCTTTCTAAGGCCAACACTCTACAGTTACTTCAGCAGGGAAGCCACTTTACATGCCACTGGCTTTTTTTCTTTTGTTTTTATTTATTAACGCATGCTAGGTTTATGGGCAGCTATCCAGCTGATGTTGGCCTGGGACATTCCTGCTTGTGTCCTTAGAGTTACCCCTGAGTACTCATCTACTGGCCGCAGAAAAACCGAAAGGGGAGTTGGCTATTGGCTTTTTGTTGATGGTTCTTATGACGGAATTCGAACTCACATGAGTAGACCTGACAAGATTCGAAGCACTGCATCTTAAACCATCGGCAACACTGCCACTGCTGCAATTCTGAGAGGCTAGGCTCTGTTTGAGTCCTACTAAAGACTTCAAAAATGGTCCATATTGACACAAAATTTGAGCTCAAAAGCAAACAGCTAGGTAGGGATGATACCCCGTGCACCAACTATTGTGGATCATAAAGAATAAAATGTACCAAATGAAGTTTCATCTACTTCTTGCATGGTCCTTATTGATACTGTGATTTACCTCATCTTTTTACTTTCACCTCAGCATGCAAAACACATTTAATTTTATCTGATCAAGTAGTTACTGGTCTTCTTTCTTCTCCTGAGAAGCTTATTAGCATGGACAAATATTTGCAGTTTAAGGATTTTTGCAATCTGCTGATTACTCTTTCCTGATTAGTTTCTTTGCACACTATTGTATTCGATATATCTGATTATATCGAATTGATGATGCAGCTTGTTAATCTGCTTGGTCTCATCAAGATCTCTTTTTTGACAATGCAGAGTAAAAGTCCTGTCTATAACTTTACAACTGCTTTGGCCGCTGGGGACACAACGCCACATAAATTCATTGTTTATGGTGACATGGGCATTGATGCCCTTCTAAGCCCTGATGGAAAGCAAACAGCAATCAGACTTATAGAGGAATACAGAAGCAACCATTTTCGACATGTATTTCATATTGGGGACATTTCCTATGCTGTTGGTTATGTGAGTTCACCACTTTTTATATATTGGATTATAACTCAGCCCACAAGCGCTCACTCTGAAATTGCATGTAGTTAGTATTAATTCATTGACTCACCTTTGAAAGTCTGCATTACGTTCCAAGAGTAGATGCAAGGATATGTCTAAATATGTTTCTTTAATCCTTCGGCAACTTCTTTTAAGAAATCAAATGATGTTCGCTGTTTGACATGGAATGAATAAGAATGCTTGTTGTTAAAATTCAAGAGAATCAGAAAAAGTAATTGCATATACTTCAGTTCATGTAAGAGCTTTTTTTCTGTGAGGTAAAAGCAAGTGAAGAACTAACATTGCATCATATTATCACATCTGTGGAGGTATTAAGTGGCATACTTATGAAGATTATAGTATTGCCTCCTAAAGAACATTCAAGCTTCAAAATGGCATCTCCATGTACACCACTCTATAGTTGAATTTAAGAGCCCCAGTGATGCCTCTTTTAATATAATCTCAAAAGAACTTTTCAGTCGAACTGATGAATCAGTTGATGGTATTTTGATAGAACTTCTCAGTGCAACCATGATCTTTCAAGGATGCTTTTCCTTGGGTCTTTCCTTCAGGCTTATCTGTGGGACCAGTGGATGGCAGCAATACAACATTATTCAACACTTGCCCCATACATGGTTGGCATTGGCAATCATGAGCAAGACCATGAATCTGGTGGCTCCAAAGACCCAAGTGGAGCACCTGGAAATGGATACCATCCCAAATGGGGTAACTACGGTAAAGACTCAGGGGGTGAATGCGGAGTTCCCATGTTTTACAGATTTCATATGCCTGATAATGGAAACAGCGTTTGGTGGTATGTTGTTTGTTCCTTCCTCTCGATAACAAGTAAACGTAGTGTTTTTATCTACAGTATTTGGAGACATGCTTCAAGCAATGTAGAAGATACCTACCATAGACAAAATAGATCAGAGATATTGCAAGTCCAAAACAGCCACGATGAGGTTACCACCTTTTAACCTGCGTCAAAAGACAAACTATGAAATGAAATGGGCAGACAAATGCTGTTATACACAGAGGTCTCCAAAAATTGTGCTTTCTTGATCACAGTAGGAAGAAGTTGTTCAAAGCACTTAACATGCTGCTGATTGTGAATAAGAGTGGAACTTTAGGTTGTCACTCCTAATTACGTTGCCCACAATAAACTGCATGAAACTTCTGAACTAATGGCAGTGATTTTACTTCTGTCTGTAACCGGAGTTATCGAATGTGATTTTCTAGCATCTAGAATTCATCCAACATCATTTTGGTATTCATGTGTCTCTTCTGCGGATTGATTCATTGCCTCTGATTAATTTGTTGCCCTTCCTCCCTCTAACAGGTACAGTTATGATTTTGGACTGGTGCATTTCACAATGATTAGTACTGAGCATGACTTCGAGCCTGATTCAAGGCAGTACAAGTGGTTAGAGAATGACCTGAAAAAGATTGACCGCAAGAAGACACCTTGGGTTATCATTGGTGGACATAGGGCTATGTATGCAAGCCAAGATGAACATGGTTTGTTGATTGATTATTCTCAAGAGGGTCGATGAATCTACTTGACAGTAGAGTTGGCAGAATTTGAGTTGCATTTTCATTTTCACTGTCAGCATTCTTTGTTCATTCTTAAAAGTCTTCCTTTGATCTCATCTGGCTACGTGTCTAGCACATTTTATTGTAATGAATTGATCATGAACTCCAGATCTTGATCAGTGGAGCTATTCAAGGGCCATTGAATTATTCTATCTTTATTCTTATTTTCTCAGACAGAGTCCGGTTTGCGCATAGCCTCGCAGAATCTCTCGATCTCTCTCTCTCTCCAAGGGCTCTTTCTCTCTCTCCATCGCTCTCAGATTCTCTCTTTGGAAGTCTCCTTTTTTCTTATCAAGTGACTTGTCCTACAAGACTAGCCTTGTCATGGATCTACACAGCTCTATTTTTCAACTTCTTTAGAAATTTGCCAAGTTTCTAGCCGATCCCTAATGGATATCAAGCTCCATTGAAGCTATTTGTTGCTACATCATAGCTTTGAAATGCATGTGTACTGTTAGAACACAGATGCAGCCAGTTATCATGTCTGCTTTTGACACTGTTTGGTTTTATTCCATGTAGATGACTACATTGTGGCTACAAACATGCAAAGGTTGTTTGAAGACTTGCTGTATGATCACAAAGTGGACTTGGCTCTTTGGGCGCATTACCATAGCTATGAAAGGACCTGCAAATTGTACAGAAATCAGTGCAGAGAAGATGGAACAACACACATGGTGATTGGAACTGCAGGAAGATTCCTCGACCAAGAGGTATTCATGCACAAGGATTGGTCTGTAAAGAGGCTGAAAGAATATGGCTACGGACGAATGACAGTGTTCAATCATACTGCCATGCATTTTGAGTTTATAAGCAACCAGGATAAATCCATTCTTGATGATTTCTATTTGGTCAAATAAAGCATCTCTGCGTCTCGGAAGCAAATCTTCTGAAGGGAAAGCAAATTTTACTGCGAATGCCTGTTCTTCATTTAATTGCAAGAACCTCATTGGTTTTTTGTTTGGTGAATGTCCACCCCAATTTGTTATCATGTGTCTATTGAACAATGCAGTATTGGCAATAGTATTTGCCTTTGCTATCACAGGATATGGAGGTAGCATTTTAATCTTGCTTGATCTTGTTTGCTTATGAAAGTTTTACATTCTAATCTTATGTTAATACTGATGTTTTTATCATTTAGTTTACAATTGAATATTTTGTCTTTCGATTAAATTATATTAAATGTTGTCCTACATCTACGCTTCTTCTTTCAAAGATTGATCCAGCAACTCCCAGTATAGCAGTATTTAAGAAAATTATTTACTGACGCTCGCATCTGCTCAGCACCCGAGCCAGTATAGGGCAAGGGGGGGTCAAAATTTAGAAAGGGCAACTTCAGAGGCTAGATCAGCGCATGCAAGTGCATTCCTATATTTCAATATTCAAAGTTTTCTTTCCTCTTTAAATAGAAAGTGACTACATTTAAAATTACTATTTTGTTCAAAAAGGCACATTTTCCCCCTTTGCCCCTCCCAATGAAGGACAAGAGGGGCGCTGCCCCCCTCATGCCCCCCGCTCCGGTGCCCCTGACTAGCATCGTCTGTTGCGCCACTAATTGACCCATCCCTCAATGTTACCAGAGTCGGTAGAAAGACCAGATGGAAATGGGGCCTTAAAAATTATCGACAGTTTAGCAGAGGCAAGTATTTATTGGGACCAGAAGATCCTATTCAACCAATGGCTCCCAGAACGTGCACAGGAAGCCCCCCCCCCATTCGTGTATTGCTACCAAATGTTTCAAGATCACATTGCAATGCAAACTCGCTTAAATAGCGCCAGTTCTGTAGCGGCAGATCGCACATTTAGTTTGAGCAACACCCAGATTAACTGATCATTTTTGGAAGCACCCAAAGATCAATTGTGTAGGAATAGGTAAGTGACGCGGTTTTTGCGCATGTAGCCTACGATACTTTTCACCTCTAGCTCCACGTATTGTTTGGGCAATATCAAGCCCGCAGTAATGCAGGCGAAGTATTCATGAGGCATGGTCACGTTACAAAGACGTATGCGTAAGCCAACATTGCATTGAAATAATATGCCACGCCACGGCACGGCACTATTTCATGAGGAGTGGTCACGTTAAAAAGACGTACGATGAAGGGGCTCTGTCACCCGAGCTTCTCTCTTTCGTAAAGTCTCCTGTCAGTAATGAAAAGCTTAATGAATGATGCACCCGCAAAAGTTTCAGTCGAAATAGGTGCATCAATAAGCATTGTCGACGAAACATTTCAGCAGACCCTCTTTGCCAATATTGCTATGCACCCAGGGAACGGGAGACCATGTAAACTTCCAAGGGGAATTTTTCAGCATCCATCAGGTTAGGAAAAAACGTAGCATTCCGGGGTTCTTATGTAGCTTCGGGTTTTCCATGCGACTGTTTCCTTGGTTGATTTTCTAGCCCGGGTTGGCTAGGTAGAAAGTGTGCATAAAAGACTACACTAATTCAAACGAGGCTGCAAAAAGGAGTACGCGAAGTTTTATTATTAATTCTGAATTTGCATAATTATCATCTCTGAGGAGCAGAAAGAAGACTTTTTATCGATCAAATCAACTCCTTTTTTCGTAATTTTTGCGTTTTTCCAAAAACTAAGAGGATCTTAATATTTTAGTGAGTTATGCTGGAGAAAGCCATGGTGGCCTATACAAAGCCCCAACAAAGGAAGAAAGAAGGAAGTGAAACGCGAAGAGCAGAGAGAGATCAGATCAAGTTTATTGATCTTAGATTTGAAAGATGGCAAGTTGTAGGATTCAGGAAAGCAAGAAGAAGGCAAGACGTTCCATAAATTGTATGCTCTTGGGATGAATGATGATTTGTGAGATAGAGTTCGTGAAGTAGGCAGTGAAACTTGGAAATGGTGTCAACGAGTTGAGCAATTCAAAAAAGATTCACTTTTACGTTTGGCATCAATGAAGCAAAAAATGCGCCATGCTGAAAAAGGTGCAGCATCTGTTAAGAGTCTCAAAGATATCGTACCCTACCAAGAGGACAACTTAATTAGACAATACCCGGACATAGAAAGGAATCTTGTTCAACTTTGCGTGTTGTTAATGTAGCCACGGGAGGTCGTTCCATATCATGAAGGCCAGGTAGTAAAAGAATCTCGAAAGATTTGGAAAGATTTGCGAGGTGAATAGTTAAATCAGAACAGCGATTCTTCACAACTTATCAGTCAGCACTTATATACAATGTGAAGCTCTTCGTCAGAGTCAGTCAATCATGACAGTCCTTTGCGAATACGAGCCTCTTTCGCTTGCCATTCTAACTCCAAATACCGACCATTGCGTATCTGGTGCATCTTTTGGCTACTCTGTTGTAATGGATGCATCGAAACAGCCGCCGTCTCCAGTCCCGTTTTTCACCGCCATTTTTCTGACTCTTAAAGTAAGCTTCAGTCGGCTCGAAGATCCCGAGAACTTTGAAACGTGGTTCCTCCCGTTTTTCCACTGGTTTTATGCTTTCAAGAAGCTTAACAGTGTCCTCCAGTTTCACTTGTTCTGGTGTAGGGATGCCAGTAACGCAAAGAGCAAGGCAGGAACTGAGAAGAATGAGGCTCCATCTAACCATCCTTTTAATTTCTGTGATGCAATGTAAAACTATGCTTCCTTCTGGAAAGTCCTTCTGCGTTGTTTTCAACCTGTAAGTAGCAGAGAACAATCGTGATTACCTCGTCTAGCAAACCCAACAATGCTTTCTGCGAGTTGATCTAATCTTAAGGTACCTTAGCACATGTGAGTCCTGAGGAGACAAGGCAAAATATGAGCTTCTTTTTTGCTATGACTATCTTAAGGTTTCCAGTTTGACTCAGTGGCTGACACTATAGACCAGGTGTGGGACAGGCATTTCAGCACAGTCACAAATTTTAAATTTTAAAAGGGCTATTTTCAAAATTAGATTGTCACGCAATAGAAATGAAGAATATGCTTAAATCTTTTGAAAACATAATCCATCCTCAGTATGGTAACGCTTTACACGTGTGTAATACGTTTATACGGTATCAAGCGATTAGAAAACGAGAATTACGGGAGAGTTGTTTTTGCTTGGAACAAGTTCTTGGCGGGCCACAAAGAAGCACTCGGCGGGCCGTAGTTTGCCCACCCCTGGCTTAGAGGTTTATCGTTGTTGTTGACATAGATCCATGGCAGCCTCCAGAGACATTAGAACAATCCAGAGCTATGAAACTTTGCGTAATGATATATTTTAGATACCCTTGCTATAGACGAAAATTTTTATTTTGTAAGGGAAACCTTTATAATGAACTCGAGGCTGCGGCTTCCCCATAGCATAAGGAACTTGAAAGAGAGGTTCAAGCTCAGATGAAGAAACGGACAAAATTCTTCAGAAGAAGAAACCCAGCGACGTTTATCGACATCGACAAAATGAAAACATGTGGAGATATCAGCTTAAAAATTGAAGCGATTCTTTACTCGTGTAAAGGAATGCTTCAAATGTCAGGATAGCTCATATGTAAGATTCTTGCTCATTGGTCCCATCTATTCTATCCAAGGTATGTGATTCAAATCCACTCTAGGCTAAAACTTTCACATAGAGCGAAGAGAGTCGTCAGCGCTCTGTATTTCCAGGCGGAGGAGTCACGAGGTGTGGTCACGTCAAGAGAAAGGATCTGAGCACTGTTCGATAAGTAAAGCTCTTAGGGCTTTAAAGCCTCCTTTTGCAGGAAAATTAGATTCTAAGAAATGCTTCGTTCTTTTAGATAATCATTCATATAGAAACGTTGCTGTAAAGTAATATTGCAATTTGGGTTAATGATGAGAGGAATAATTGACCAAAAATATGGATTTCACAACCTTCTATGACCAGAAGAAGGATGAGAACTTTGAGCCTCATTTCTTTGTAAGAGTATGTAGTACCAGCCTCAACTCTGACATGACACTCCTTATCAGAAAGGTGTTTCGTACTGATCCAACGTATTGATGTGACCAGATGATGGAGAGCAGAGCATTGTCTGAAGGATTCAGGTAAGGACACATCACTACTTGTTAAGATCGTCGCAGTACTCACAAATTAGTAAATTCTGCGAGAAGCGAGCCCATCTCTTTTATGATGAGACTTCATCCTCGAGCCGATGACATTTTCAGTTTTATTGATGTAAGATGTTTCACGCAGTTTTTCTCAAGCTTTCCGGATTCATTCATCTCACAAAGAATCATCAGATACCTTGTTGTCCGTGGATGCCTTAAGCGACCTCTTTGTAGCCGCCCTGTCGTCAGTTACCCTAATCGCTATTAATGCTGTCTTTCCTGTCCGTTTGCAAACAGCAACATATATAGTTCTTTTAAAAAATAAAAATAGTTATAATAAAAGGCATCTATATTGCACGATTGGTTGAAATGGCTCAAAGGTACATTACATAACATGAAAATATTACATAACAAAATATTCACAGTACAAAGTTAAAATGAGTGTTAGGAAGTATGGTAAAAGCTAGTTAAAATGTTCTTGAAACATGTCTTGAGTTAAATGCTTTTACCTGGACGAATGCTTCTACCTAATCGTCTACCTGGCTACCGATTGTCTTTACAAGCTGACGATGCATCAATTATTCTCCGCGAGTTTCGAGTGGCAGATTACAATTGAAAGACAGCAGTATAGAGTTTTTAATGATTCCATAAAAGATAAAGCTGATTACGACTTAAAAGCATTCCTTCTTCAAGATCAGAAAAGTTACGAAAGAGCATTTGCTTATCCAGGAAGCTAGTATATTTGGAATAGTCGAGTTCGAATTGAAAAGAGTGACGATGGATCCAAAAAGAAATCCATGTGTCCAATTAACGTGCATAAAGCAATCCTGCTCAATGGGACTATTAATCGAAATCGTGCAGAAGTGAAATAAAAATCGATTTTTTGTGAAAATTGATTCCTGAAATTTCCTTTAAAAGAACTTACGATTGACACAAAACTGACGAATCAAAAAAAGACACAGACCTCAATTTGCTGCTGGTCTCTCGGTGCGTGTTTTCTGTCTCATCGATTTTTGCAGTGTTTTGCAGACGGCATTAATGGCTTATATAGTCCGTGTTAATCAGCTCGACTTTGTTATTTCAAAGCAGTGCCGTATCGCCACGAGCAACAGCGGGAAACGTATACAAATACCCTTTCCGGGTGTGCTCATTATCGCAGGGAAAGCAGACTGATTGAAGAGACGCAGATAGCATCATACGTTTACAACAAGTAATGAGCGAACTCGCAAAATTATCGGAAATCTCACAGATTTAAGCAAAACATCGTGACCATTAATGATCAATTCGTGACGCAATTTCTTAACTATGCCTTCCGCCATCTTTAATTCTATTGACAGAAGTCGTCATATCTGATGGTAGACGGCTGCCTCCGTAGTGAAGGCAACACAACATGGTAAATCATTCAGTGATTCACGGTTGTTTACCGTTAAATACTCCCACTGAAATGCGGGGTGCTTTCGTAAACTGCTATTAGAAATAGCAACGCAGGCACACATTTCTTCCTTCGTATATCAATTTTATCTGCAATGAACATGGAGAGAGGGAAGACCAATCACATGGTCAAGGTTTAGATGCGGATTCATTGCATCCATTATTTTGGTTGCCCCTCTCATTCCGACGCCTGTTGTCGCACATTTGATTTCGAACGTAGCAGAGACCAGAGACAGGGCTCTGAGTTTTTTCTAGGGAAGTGGAAGTCATGAGGTGGCTTCCCATTGCCTTCCTCGCCAATTGTGCTTTTATTGCAACAAATGGTGGAGTCGAACTCAGGACCCCTGTGATGAGTCCGCATGTTTAACCACTACACCACGGTACTCCTCGGACACCTGTAAACAAGAGCAAATCGCAAATTCCCAACGTATGATAGAAGAAACTCCTCCGTAGTACTTTGCGATCCATTCCTCCTACTTCTGTATACTGCCTATGTAGGGAATCCCAATGTAGATTTCAAAACCATGATAAACTATGTAAGCAGTGTCCTAGTCCTTCCTTTTGCAAACCACTTGATTACCACGCATGGAGTTTCAGAGAGCTATTAATTCTCCTCATGCCAAGTGAAAGTTGAATCACCACACCACTATGGAAACCACCCGGAGGCCCACTGCTATAGGGGCCCATTGATAATTACTCCATTGTAAAAAATAGTGTGCCTTGCTAATGATATTTTGTACTGACCCAGGGCCCATGCACCCTCTCTGCAGCCCTGTCAACAGCCGCTTACTTTTGGCAGAGAATTCTTGCACTGTGCATTCAGTCGGCGCAATCAACATCGGATAGCCCACAAATTAACTGGTACTCCGCCATCGATCTCAGAAAGATAAAAAGTTGAGCTGGTTTTTGCGGCCGAGTTCTTTTCGGTAGGTTCCAGTTGGTTACACCCACGAGCTCAGAAATCACTGGCTTAGAGAACGGCGAACACTTCTTCCTGTTCCGTCTTCAGTTTGACTCAATGCGCGAAGATCTCTTTGCTCAACTCCAAAGAATCCCTGTCATTGACATTGATGATATCAATGCTACAGCTTTGTGCAATCTCCACTTATATCGTATTACACAACTGAATTTGGTTACCAACTGAATGATTTTGAATGTCACAATATCATACATTAAGAGGGAACAATGCAGAAACCTCCACGTTGGTGTCCCTGGATATCGACCGCCAAAAAGTGATCTGGACTCATTTTTGTCGGCTCGTAACCGATTCTGCAACCACTTTCCCCAAAGCACATTTGTGGGAAAGACTCGATGAATGAATACATTAAGACAACCCAGTGTTTTCAATGAATGTAATCGTATGTTGCAGCAGCCCCATTCCTTCGTTGTGTTCCTTTAATTACCTTATATTTCTTCATACTCTGTACCGACATGTTCCTTGTAAGATTGTCTCATAGTTGAAATTGGTTACCTTAGGCTTTTTGCCGCTATGTGGGGCACAGTCAAATACATAATTGTGCTGTAGCAATGCATTTTTAAAAGGAAGAGAACGTGGACAAAATCACTCACCATACCATGAAAAAGTGCGATTGTCATCATAGTACACATTGCCTCGATTCGGTAGCAACAAAGTTGCATGTGGCGAATTCCCTTTCAAAAGTAACACAAAGGATGGAATGTCATCTTTTGACAAGGACAATCAAAGTTGGTTTTGGTGCGACGGAGCAGATTATTGTCAATAGAAAGCTCGCGATCCTATGCTGAGCAAGTGAGATGTAACCCGGCTGAGTCCACTTGTGAATTAACTACTTTCGAATAGAGCATGTTCTCCACAGATAAAGGAAGTGACATAAAATACAAGCGAATACCAGAATTCGAAGGTAGATCAATTTTCCGTACTCTCATATTATGAACAGTTGATATTATGATTTCGGTTTCAAAACAGTTGCTGTTATTTAGAAATGGCCTGGCAGTTCCCTCATAGCGTATTGGGGCTGCGTTCCCTGTCTCTGATGAAATATATGAAACCTTGAGCGAACGAAAGGAAGCTCATTTCAGCAACTGTACTTCTCTGTTGCAACATGTGATTTTTTCGATTACAACTCGTCATACAGCGTTAAATCAGACAGTTGATACTGAAGAGACTAGTTTACCAATTCAGATAGAAACCACAAACTGCTAATGCAACTACAAGGCCCGCCAAAATTAACTTTCATGAAAGAAATAGTTTGATATTTCTTCTGATGTAATTATTGCGAAGCCTTGGCATAATTTTTTTCAAATAATTTTGCTATTGGTTAATTTAGTCTGTGCTGCAAACACTGGGCAACCCGTCATAGGCTCCTTATCTGATTCAATCCGAATAGAGCATTAAATCACATACTTGAAACGAGGGGGCCACCTTTTGATTGGGGTACCATCTTGAGCTACTGCGTTCTGAGGTACCGGTTTCTTCCTAGCCGCACTTTGTCCCCAGCTTTACGCAAGGGGCCTATGTTCTGCAGGGGGGAGGGGGGCATAGAAAGGGCATCCAAACATGACAGGAGAGCATTGAATTTTTTACAAAGTAGACAAGTGCACCAATGGCTATGCTAACTAATTTTCACAAGAGTATGAAATATCAGAAGCTACGATGTGGCAGGAGACTAGCTCATAGAGACATCGTGTTTCTCTGCTTGATTGCACTTGGTTACGTCAAGACTGACGATGAAGAAAGTCTCTCTGTTTTAAGATATTGCATGAAATTTATACTCTAGGTGATTCTCATAAATTAAAAGAGGATTGTAGAGAAAGGAGGTTCTATAATGATAACGAGGTTGATGTGCAATTCTGTTACAACGATCGGGGGGGGGGGGTTAGTTTTCTTCGGAGAGACGTGTTTGATAAACAGCGAAAATCACTGGTATAGTAAGAAAAAGCCATTGCACACTGCCAAATCTAAATCAAGCTAGGTTACGAAAGTGTCATTGGATTCGAATTTTCCGTCGCATTTATTGCAGAAAGTACAAAAGATGGTAATGCAGATGCCAAGAAAGATGAAGACAGGATTCTCAAGACGGACATCTACTTTGCAGCCGACGATGCAGGCGAAAACAGTAATGAACGGATTGAACAAGCACCGTCGTCTGAATCCATCAGAGACCTTGGAAGACAGCAGCGTATCAAGGACGAAGCAAAAGACGGGGGGTCGTTGAATATTGAAATCGTTCTGTTCCTTACATTTTGCTATCTTAATGGCTTCGCGTTGATTAATACCCCGAACATCATGCGATACACTGGCTGGGGAGGCGTCGGTGTGATCGTCTTCACGGCAATTGTTTCCGCTTATACGACGAACATTGTTCTACGAGATTTCCTCGCCATCCGCCGAAACGAGCCACAGACTTATCTCTCATACTCTGCACTGTGTAATAAAAGTCGACATTGCCAGGCTGTATTGCTCACAATCGTCTTCCATCTATATTTGCTACTAACATTGATTACGGCTCTTCAGGAAATTGTGCATACACTCCAAGACTTTACAAATGCTCACAAACAGTTGAGATTGGCAACGAAGGCTCAAGAAAACCAAATAGGAACTGCAACGATCGGCATATTGCTTTTTCCCTTAACTCTTTTGCGCTCTCCCAAGCGATACACGTGGCTCGTTCTCGTGTGCATGGCCGGCTGCGTTATCGGGGGACTCTTGCTAACGAACTTGCTCGGAAATCTCAAGAGAAGTGACCAGGTTTACGATTCTAAACCGATCGACGAGATTCAAGTATTGGTTTACATCTCTGCAGGAATATGCAATCTAATAAGAGCTTATGGAATTCACCCTATACTTTCCTTAGCGATCAACGACATGAGAGATCCCGAAGAAGCTCCCAGAGTCATCGCCATCGGATTCGCAGTGCCGACGATTTTCGTAGTCATTGTTTCCATGATGTCATTTCTTACATTCGGTGGGGGAATCCCGCCGATATTGTTCACTGCTATCGACAAAGCGATGACGGGCAATCCGAGTCTATTTTTTCATGTATCGACAACTGCCGTGAAGAGCTTGCTTTGTTTTCAGCTCTGTTTTGTATACGTACTGGTAATGAATACCCTGAACCTCTGCTTTGAACAATCAGTACTGACCACAGGTAAGTCTAGCGTAGTCTCCTTTCCGCTCCATAAACTTTTTTCTTTCGTTCCATTGGCTCTCTTTCCTGCTCCATTGGCTCTCTGTCCTGTTCCATTGGCTCTCATTCCTGTTCCATTGGCTCTCATTCCTGTTCCATTGGCTCTCATTCCTGTTCCATTGGCTCTCTTTCCTGTTCCATTGGCTCTCATTCCTGTTCCATTGGCTCTCTTTCCTGCTCCATTGGCTCTCCAGAGCAATTGCAATGTCCTACCAGAATATTTTCTTTTTCAGAAAATAACTGCCACCGTTTCTTGATGCGAGCATCAACAACAACATTGGTCATTGTGTTCACTGTCGCAGCCTCTCATCTAGCATTCAGCCTCATATTCGTCAACACGCTATTGGCATGTTTTTTGTGCATATTATACCCTTTATTGGCTGCAATAGACTCTAGCAGTAGTAACGCATTTCATTATGTCTTCCATGGCATAGTTATATTTATTGTATCAACATGCATGATTGCACTGTCTTACGGGATACTTATCAACGGTAAACTGGAATTGTTGGGGACTCAGTCCTCTTAGATATATGATTAAGCCCAGCTTACATTACCTCGTGTTCAGCCCTAGTTGAGGTAATCCGGGTTAGATATTTTTGAGTGCAAACGCAGCCATCCTTTGCTTCAAATTAGTTGAATTCGTCTGCAGAGGACAAGTAAATTCAACCTGGAGTCGATCCGCGTTTTCCCAACGAATAGAGAAATCGTAAAGCTAGGCTGAACCTGGGTTGTCACATTTTTCTAGAGAACCCCATACCAAGTTGTTCGTTTCACCAGATCTTCCATAGACATCATATTAGGTCAGTTTTCAGGGGAGCAGGGGAAACAGAAAATCCACCTGGAGCCGGTTTGAGGAGCAAAACAAACAATAATCTTGAATTAACTGGACGACTGAAAGACAGGTCTGCAGTTAAAATCAGATCAGATTTACCTGGGACTGCTTCAAAGTCACTTAATGCACTGTGATCGCAAACAACAACGATAATCATATTTCCTTTTAACATAGATTAAATTTTTCAGCAAGTTTCAATGAATGCTTAAAGTAGAAGCTTTGGAATCATTTTGCGATAGTCTGTCCTCTACAAAGCTTGAATGAATACAACATCCTCAGGGCTCAATCGATTTAAAGTGCTATTTACGTTGGAGGATTTATGGAGTTGTCAATGGCCTTCAGTTTCAAGCACAATGAAATATGACAGGATTTTCATGATGCCAAAGAGTTTGAGAAGCCATTACTCCGACAAGATTAGAGTTGGGTTTGTCAAAAGACCATAAAAACCCAGTCTTCAAAGTAGCTTTGAGCTCGACTTTTGAAACCAAAAGGAAAATATTACATTCTTTAAAGGAAGCTTGTTTCGCTCTGATTTCAAAAGTATGGAATGAAACCTGGTTCTTAGAAGAACGAGCCCTACCATTTCCACAGTTAGCAATATACTTTAGGAAATCGTTGTCAAAAGACGAGCCATCGAGGCAAAACAGCTGCGTAGAGCATTTGCTATAACGCCTGGTCATTCCGTCAATACTTCAATTCATGGCTCGCGGGTGAGTACTGGTTGACAACATAGAATCGCCTCGCCATAACCGTGAGAGAGTAAATTCACGCACCCTTGGATTGCCAGAGAGACTGCTCAACTGGAATGAACTATCGTATTCACTAAGGGTAGCAAACTCGGTAGACACATTGAAAACACTTTTTTCATTTTTAAAACGTTTCAGTATAGACAACCTATAAATTTATTATCAAATTATTGGTTTAGTTGGAAGTATGTAATGCGGCTATGAACCCTATTTTTCTATCTTTGAAAAGTGAAGAAGCAACAAATTTAGCACCCTCTTCCCTAGCTGGAAGCAATCACTGTTCGCATATTCTATTCATAAAACTTCCATTCCGTTCATAAAACTACTCCACTCGACACTTGCTGCTTACATAGCTTTGTAATTACTACTTTCCTTCCGTATCGTTTGCACATTAAATACTACGGCCTTCACAAATAAACCTTGGAATTTTGGTAACTGATTATCATCCAACAAAAGTCGTTTTCATTTGAGTTCTTTAAGGAGGGCCGTTCCTAAACTGAACCTGGTTTTCAAGGGGTCTTTTAGGGCTGATCACAGTCAAAAACGGCCTTCTTCCACTGGCGTGATATGTACAAATAAGGCTGGCATCTTTACAACAAGGTCTTCTTATACCTCAAATTTGGAATGGCATTCTTTCTTTTGAGTCGTCTCACAGCTTCTCGTATGTGCTTTGGTTGGATGGGTCCTCCTTCACTCCTTCCCTCCATGATGTCCAATGCTGAGAGTGAAAATTTCAAAAAAATCAGCTAGCTGTCGTAAATTCGTATCAAGGTTGTAGACAACAAGAGCAATTTTTCAAATTGTAAGTTCTCTCTCAATCCGAATGAGAAAAACTCTCCCTCCGCCACGTGACATTCACAGTCAGGTGGTATTTCAACAACAACAACAACAAGACGAAATACGTGAATAACAAGCAAGGAGGTGGACCTATGAATTTACTCAAGGAACGAGTATTAAGAACTGGCCTAAGTAACTTTCTTATGAGATGATTTCCCTTTCCTTCTTCGCTGGTAAGTTCCTTGCTATGAAAAATGCAAGATTGAGGCCCACAATGCATTATGACTTTGCACCTGTGAGACACTAAATTTCACTCAAAAATTGGCAAGAGCTCACTCGGAGTGCATTGGATATGACAAACCTTCTTCGCATATTTCACCAACATAAACTTTAGCGATTCCAGCCATGGCAATGACAACATTGGGCGGCACTGAGCCACCGGACATGATGCTTTGCATCAACTGCAAAGTGAGAAAAATGAATGAACAGAGCTAACTCTCAGGAAATGCATTCAGAGAAACAGGTGGGAGATAAAATCAGCTGTTGACAAATGCCAGTAACGCAAATTTTGGGAATGATACTAGGAGACTAAATAATTCCTTTATTTCTAAAAAATTAGATCCCTTTTTGCATTCTGTTGACATAATTGATGACTTAGTAACTGTAAAAATTCTGCATAAAGAGATGTCCAAACTGCATCTTTCTTTCCTGCTTTATGCCTTGAGTCCTAAATTTACCTATAATTACCCAGTGGGTTGATCTGATCAAAAGAATTAGAATTTTCCCCGGTCCTTCACTGTATACCACACCCAGCTATATCAGATGAATTTTCTTAACAGGCTGCATAAAAGAGGAATTTTGGCAAATAGACTTGTTTCTAGTAAAATAAATCCTTCATTCTTTCCATTTTAAATTATCCAAGAAATATTTCTTTTCAGTGAGATGTAATGGCTTATACACAGCCCTAAAAATGGAAGAAAGAAGAACATGAAAGGCTAAGAGGAGAGGGAGATAAGATCAAATTTATTGATCTTAGATTTGAAAGATGGCAAGCTGTAGGATTTCGAAAAGGAAGAAGGTGAGACGTTCCATGAATTGCAGGTTCTTGGAATGAATGATGATTTGTGCATAGAGTTTATGGATTGGGCAATGAAACTTGGGAAGGGTGTGAGTGAGTCAAGCTATTGGTGTTCCTGACGCACTTCAGAGGAACAGGAATAACATTGCTGATCTCCTGAGAGCAATTCCAGTGAAATGCCCAAGAAAAGCTTTGCTCACATCAAGGAGCAATACTTGAATGAAGCAGTAGAGCATAGGTGATTCAGGTTGGATGCCCTTCCTAACACCACCCATCGCAATAATAGGATTCAAACTGCATAACTTCTCTTCACAAGTCACCTGACTTCCAATTGCAGATAATTCTTTCATTTTTACTCAAGTGGTTGAAATGTGATGTGAATCACCACAACCCAATATAAAGTTGTAAAGTTGCTGCACGCATAATAATTTGACATACCCTTCGAATTGCTGCCTTGGGAAATGAAGCTCTGCGATACATTTCATATCTATTCAACTGGGATTCTGAGAATGAAGCCACAAGTGATCTGAAAAACAAACAAATGAAATCATCATGTTATGCCATGGTTACATCCCATATTATTCCAACGGCTGCATGCTATCAGCTTTTCATTTTTGCCTTAGCCAACAATTATTTGATGGCTGCAGCCTTTTGCATCTTCCAGCTTCTATCATAGAATGGGAGCACGCTGTTTGAGTGGCATTAATCAGTTTTTTCCAGGATGCCCTGAGCCAAGCATGTTATGCAACTTCACAATCTGATTTAGAAATTTGATTTTCTGCAAGAATCTGAGGCAGTAATAGACGAGGCAGATGTCAAATTTTTTTAAGGGTTTAAATTAATGATGGGACAATGATGGTCCCCTCTATGTTATATGGACATGGGAAGTTAAAAATTGTCAAAAAAGCTTAAATGACAATTTGAGAAAGACTCAATAATGAAGTGACTTCAGCTGTTGGTAATTGCACCTAAAGAAAAGCCAAATTCCACTTCCATATGAGAATGGAGAAGTACCTAACAAAGAAAGGTACCAACCTAAGCCACTGCTGTGCAAGTAGGGTAGCCAGTTATTTTCTTCCTCAACCTAATTTCTCTCAGCTTGACTGAGACTGAGAGACTAAGAGAGAGACTGAGAGAGAGAGAGAGAGAGAGAGAGAGACCCTGAGAGAGAGACATAAGGGTAAGATTAAGTTTATTGATTTTGAACCGGAAAAAACACACATTGAAGAAAGGAAGAGAAAGGTAAGATGTTCCGTAGATTGCATAAACCCATAGAAATTCCTCAATTGTTACTAAAAGAAAAGCATAAACTTACTGCATCTTGACACGCTCTCTGTCAGATCCTGGGAGACTTGAAGAACTAATAGCAGGGGCAGTTTGCATTGCATTTTCAGCTTTTGCTGCATCATCTTGGTCCATTTGCGGATGTGATTGACTAGCAGATGAATTCCCACTCTGGACATCTTTATGAACATGCTTATGGCTTTCTGCCATTTTGAATCTTGGTATATTACTTTGCCGTTGATGATTTACTTTTAGCTGTAGTGTGCACCAGGCCTCAAAGCATTCTCACATTTAACTAATCTATAGGACCACTGCTGTTGGTTTCTAGAATGAAGTGGCTTTCATAAAAAATTGAATCTAATGAGAATGAACCAAGCTACTGGAATTGTGCACCCAGCTTCTATCCCAGCCAGGACAAGACCACAGAATGTGTCATTCATGACTCTGATAACACAAATGTATGAATCTAGTATCATTAAAATTGTTACTCTAAAAATTTGCACTTGCTTTGATGCAGTTTGGTAGCATAGCATCACCATCTATGTACACAGCAAGATATGACTGACAGTGTTACAGGAAAGGGGCTGACTGTAGAATGAGGAATCAACTCATGCCAAACTACGAGGGTTTGGAATTTAAAGCAAAAATCTGTGCACCTTGAAATTGAATTTTTGAACATAAGAAAATAGCTTGGAATGAGCATACGGGAATTGAAGGAGCTTGCTTTGAACAGACCCTTAGAATACAGTATACGTGTACATCTTTAGCTCAAGATTGCTACACGTGAAGCTCTGAGTTCTATACTAATACTACTTATTCTCTTACGAGTGCGTGTGTGTGTGTGTGTGTGTGTGTGTGTGTGTGTGTTTGTGTGTGTGTGTGTGTGTGTGTGTGTTTGTGTGTGTGTGTTTGTGCGTGTGTGTTTGTGTGTGTGTACCAATAACCCTGCTTGGGTGTGGGGTAGCACTTGAGCACGAGCAGAGACTAGCATTAGGATCAGATTGCAAGCTGTTTTCATCACATGACATGAGGCAGCTGATCATAACACCAGTCTCTGCTCGTTTATCTGCGATTAAGAAATTTTATTCAATCAGCATTGCAATATAAACAGATTCAAGTGTGGTATAATACGACGAAATCCGAAAGGACAAATTTTGTATATCATACATTACTGAATGAAGATTTGGGGGGGGGAGTAAACTCAAAATTTCACATTTGCGTAACACACTCGCTCTTCCCTTTTTAGCATTCAAGTAAGGCCACTTCTGCATCTCAACTTTGTAATTGTAATACGATAACTTCAGAATAATAATAGCATGCAATCACTGCACTTGTTATGCACCTCAATATACTTTACCTGCTCTGTAGAGAAAATTTTGTTGATCCACTGACAAAATAGTCTTCACCAGGATATGCGGTTCATCCTACATTCATAACCGCCATGACGGCTGAGTTGGGTCAGTCTCGTTTTGACTCAACGGAGCGCGAAGGAGATTACAGTTAAGCAAGTGCAATAGTCCATTGTTTGTTTATGAGCCTGTTTTCTCACGAAGATATCTTCATATATTCCCCCAAGAATTTAAATTCCTTTTAGTGATGGTGCTAGAATTAACTGTATCCGAATTTAAACAGATTGTATGCTACAAAGCATCTTCAAACTTGATGTGGATAGAGGTACCATGATCGCTTTTCTTTGAAAACAAGGGGGGATTTCTTGAGATTTCTTCTGGGCCTGCCTCAACATCAATGATTGTATCATAAGCTGTCTATGGTTTGAAGCGAATAAAATCTCTGCAGTGCCAGTTTGCAATGAGCTTTACATCATCGTGAAAAATTCGTCTTGAAACTTTATGGCGTTACAGGGACAGTGTTTTGTTATTCAATTACTAGAAGAGCAGGACTTAAAAAGACATTCAGAAGTTCTACATAAATGGCTGTCATATTTATTGTTTATGGTGAAGACATTTTTCTATCTTACCATCAAGCTAAGATTGAGTTAATGCATCAACGAGAAATGTTCCTCAAGATCACTGACCAATCAAGCTGCTATTCACTAAACCAGTTTGTAAATTAGACAAGCACATTGCGATGATGGTATCTTAATTATTTATACCCAGCATCCGAAAGGTAGACGTTCGGAGAAAGTTTTCGTATATCGAGTGGTGTCCAGGCCCTTCCTCTTCATGTGACCAGACCTCGTGTTTAATGGCTAAAGCTTAAATGATTTCTAAACTTGAAGGTAACACAAGAGCAAAGACTGTGAGTGCTTCACTCACACTCCAATGACGATGCTAATTACAAATTCATTTATTTCAATAACAATAAATACTATTACAGCAAACTACAACTGTGCAAAGGAGATATTCAAATTTAACCAAAAGCGTAACAAAAAATTGTCCATAAGCCCCTCGTAGTTCACCATAATCAATCGACAAGAGGAACAGAGATTGACAAAAGTGAAAGTTGCTTTACGATATATGATTTCAAAGCAGCAGAATCATACTAAATTATTCCAACGCATTGTTTAGGATAGTACGACAGTAAAGCATTCACCCATGGTGGGATAATCTCCTGAGTAGGCATGTACTTCATTATCATTGGTTGACAATGTATGAGGCAAAATAACCCCATTTTCGTGAATGACAAGTCGGACAACCTGGCGTGCTCAACAAAAGTCTAGCAGACTAGTTTTCACCAGCTGAGTCTGGCAGACCAATGAATGGAAGATTCTTAAGATAAGGGGGATAGCACTGCGTGACCACCAAGTGGAAAACGACTGGCCTTGAAAACACATCTATGTTAGTTGCATTCTCTTCGTCGCATGCTCGTAATTAATTCCGCTTGTAGTTCATTCATCGTCTCACACATCTAAGAGTGGGACGCTTGTTTCACACGAAACCGACTACGAAAAGATTCGCTTTTCTTAAAACCAATAGCAACTGAAACATCCTAGTCACAAAATTCTTCTCTGTGGCGTTGGCTTCCTTCAATCCCATAACAATTTTACATGGATGTATTGTTTGTTTTCTCTCTTTCTATTTGAATACACCGCTCTGGCTTTGGATAACCAACACACTGGGTTTGTGCCACAGGACAGCTCTTCATCAGAAAAAACGGAGCAGTGAATGAATATAAATAGACTCTTCTTAGCTCTTTTGGATCCAAATAAAGCGAAATTCTTAGTACTCTTAAAGCAGTATCATTCTTCTGCACTGTTGCATTGAACTGTTTCCATTGCCCGGCTCTTCAAACGATCAACTATCTTGTGACGGAGACGACAAGCAAAGTAAATCTGTACTTCGGGTTGCTAGAAGGAATTTCTCGTCTTTCCCTGGACGGAATCGATCAGCGCCACGATCATATTTTTCAAATGCAATGAGAATCAACAAGCTGCAGATTCGCGCAAATGGCATCAACGAACTTCAAAAAACGAGCTGCGAAATGTTGGACAGCTCTCAACGACGAACATCGTTCAGATAAACAAACAGACCTCTTGAGCATCAACTTAGGTCGACGCGGAGTTCTCGTTGTTTTTGTTCGGGATCTCTTTGATTGCGTTTTGGCACGATGCTAGTCTCTTTCGCAAATGCGAAGCTTCGTCGTCGCACTTTCGCCTTTTACCATAGAGTAGGTCAACTTCCTGGTTGATTTTCTCGATTTCATTACGCTTGTATCGAATCTGGGTGTCCAAGTCTGCGAAGAATGGATAAAGACGTGAAGCAAATTTGCTGGCAAAAAGGAAAATGTAGCCCCCGTGCTTCAAATGCTTCACATTATTTGCTAGTGATTAGGCATTGGTGTTGTGTGTAGTGGTTGTAGCGAGCAGACTCATACCACAGGGGTTACGAGTTCGAATCCCCCATGTGTCACAATAAAAGAGCCATTGGTGAGGAAGGCAATGGGAAGCCACCTCATAAAGTCAACTTCCCTAGAAAAAACTCAGAGCCCTGGTTTCTGCTACGCTCGAAATCGAGTATGCAATGCAGACAGTTACAGGGCATCCATAAACACAGCCGAACGTAAACCGAAGCCTACTTCCTTCAGCGCAATCTTTTGTGCGTGACTAAAAATTGAGAACAACTTGATGAAAAAGCTGATCAAGAACACGAACAATTTTATTCTACCCAGTAAAGTTGACAGCTGTCCCAGAGAGGTCACCTACTCAAAACATACAGTAATTATCTTTAGGAGGCCAGCATCTCACATCAAAAAAGCCCCCTTTACGAACAGCTAGTTAATTTATGAGACTTAACAATAGAATCACAAAAGTTTCGCGAATTACCCTTTGCTTGTTGCTGGATCTTCTTCAACTGGGCTTCATCGCGTACTTTTGCTCTTACCAGAAGGGAAGAAACCTCAGTCAGCAGACCCGCTTCTCTCAGGTGCTTAAGCAGCGGCGAATTAGCGGCTACTGAAAAAGAAGAATCCAATATTCATGTCAGTGCTCACTCACTTCTCATTGCTGATTCAGACGGCATATTTGATTTTATCCCCCCCCCCCCTCCACTAAGCCTTTCTCTTTCTTCTTTGTCGGGGCTTTGCCATTGGCTGTCAAGGCCGTCTCCCAAAATAACCAACTAAAGAGCGATTAAAACCATTCTAACCACCAAAGCCTGCCTTCTGGTTAACAAAAAGTCCATGTGCACGCAAGCTTAAGATTTTCAATGAAATCTCCTTGCAGAACTTTACGGCTTTATATAATCTCACAATTTTGCAGACTTCATGCATGAAATGTGTCTGGATGGTTGTGGCAAGGCGTTCGCTCATTCAATCTATGCTCAGAGGTCCCGTCTTCAGCTAGGCTTTCACCTAGAGTGAAGAGAGTCGCTAGCTCTCTGTAATTCCAAGCCTATGAATGACGGGGTGTGGGCACATCGCGAGGGCGGACCTGGACACTGTTCGACAAGCACTGCTTCTGAGTCTCAATATTGGCTAGAAAGACATTGGGAAACCACCTCATGAAATCCAGTCCCAACGAAAAGCCCCTCGGAGCTCTGTCTCTGGCTACTGATAAGCTCGGAAGCGAGCATTCTGGGCAGTTGAAGCTCTGCCGTAGATCTATGGATCAATATGAGGGCAGCTGAACGGCCGAAGCATGCCAAAATCATAAGATGTGCAAGTAGTCCCCAGTCACTAACGTTATGCATCTGTTACAAAAATCCCGTCTAACGCTTAACAACAGCATATCAAGAAATAAAAACGGGGTTTAGCTCGCATTATAGGTCTCTAATCGAAATTCTAGCTTCATGCGGCAATTTTTTGCGGAAAAGGAGTACTATGATAGTAATAGTAATAGTAATAGTAATAGTAATAGCAATAGTGATAGTAATAGTGATAGTAATATGGGTATTTATGTACGATACCTTATCAGCTCTAGCAAATAATATCAAGTGTTTATAAGAAAAAAATAAGACTATTTAATATAATAGGCTGTTCTTCTTAGGGTTGAGCTTTGACTGCAACTAAGGTACGTGGATACGTCCAGCCCCCCCCCTAAAATATCGAGAGAGGCAGCACCCCACAAGCCCCACTTGGTCTAAGCAGACTATGTCAGGCATGATCAAACAAAATCACAAAAGCAGCGATGAAAAGTAGAAAAATTGAGGGACAAGAGGAATCATACCATCGCCTAGTAAATCGTGAGCATCGATTCCTTCCATTGAAATATCCGCATCATCGACAAAATTCTACAGAAGAAATAAACTAGACGATAACTACATCAATGCCTGATACCTTAAAACGCATTCTAAGAAGAAGCAAATCTAGCTGAGTCAAAGCAGGCATCCAAGCTGCATTGTTAAGAAAGCTATTTAACGGGAGTGGCGGTGCCGCGTTACAGTGGTTAAGCACGCAGACTCACACACAGGGGTTGCCAGTTCGAATCCTCCGCGTGCCACAATAAAAACACCATTGGTGAGGAAGGCAACGGGAAACCACCTCATGAATTCCATTTTCCTTGAAAAAACTCAGAGCCCTGTCTCTGGTTTCCGCTACGCTCGAAATCGAGTATGCGACGAATAAACAGTATTTAATTGGGTTTCTTTCCTTCATGGTGTTCGTATGTTTTTAAATTTTCTTGCACTTAACTTCTAATAATTGTTAACAGAGCTTTATACTGCAATCTTATTAGATGTTCTTAGTATAGATTGTAAATGATGTTTTTGTTGGAGGGTCCCTTGGAAACCAGCGTGTGCTGAAGGGCAACCCTCCTTAAAAGAATTGAATATAGCATATCAATATGAAGCAAGTCATTTCACCCGACGCATCAAGCCTGAAATTTCTTAAGGACAACACTTACACTGGCACTGGGCGATCCTGGCTCTTGCTTGACGTAAGGGGGTGACAAGCTTTCCCCTTCGCTCTTTTCTCCGCCATTAGGGGTACTCCTCGATCTACGGGAAACGCCATTCTCCGTGACATTAACCATCGTACAACTGCCATTGCTGCTGGGACGACTAGGGCTCCTGTTGTGAGATACCATCGAGTATGGGGAATGGTTCTTTCCTTGTCCACCGGAATCCTTCAGCGGTGTCGACAAGGGTTTGGAGGGTGTTATCTGAAATAGAAATTTCGAATCGAGTAAAAATTACGCTATCAAATAATTGTCACAAAGCACATAACAGGAAGAAATCTCAGGTCAACCGATGCACTTCCTGTAACTATGCAACTCCCATGCACAACCCATACCTGAATAGTGGTGCCGAGGCGTAGTGGTTAAGCATGCGGACTCACAACACAGGGGCTGTTAGTTCGAATCCAGCACGTGTCACAATAAAAACACCACTGGTAAGGAAGACAACGGGAAACCACCTCATAAATTCCACTTCCCTAGAAGAAACTCAGAGCCCTGTCTCTCGGTTTGTGCTACGCTTGAAATCGAGCATGCTATGAAATTCTATGAAAATACTACTGGTGAGGAAGACGATGGGAAGCCACCTCATAAAGTCTACTTCCCTCGAAAAACTCAGAACCCTGTCTCTCGGTTTGTGCTACGCTTGAAATCGAGCATGCTATGAAATTCTATGAAAATACTACTGGTGAGGAAGACGATGGGAAGCCACCTCATAAAGTCTACTTCCCTCGAAAAACTCAGAACCCTGTCTCTCGGTTTCTGCTACGCTTGAAATCGAGTATGCAACACACGCATATCCGAATGCAATATGCATAGTGGGCTTATATTAGCTGGGACTAGCTGGAATGCTCTCCAGATCGCTTTCAATAAAGTACTGAAAGAAACTCTTCTCGTATACCAAAATTGGATTTCCCTTTAAAGGGAGCTTTGGTAGAGAATCAAAAAGGAAGCATGCTCACAGAATAATTGGACATACCTTGACCAGCTCATCAATGATATTATCGAATCCTTTCGCGATGGCAATATCTAATGGAGTGAGACCAGCATTGTTTCTGATGGTTTTATCCGCGTTTGCCTGTATCAACGCCGTCACCGCAGAGCACGCGTATTCCGCCTTCGCTCTGTCGCCGACGCCGGCAAGAATATGCAAAGCAGTATCGCTGTCATCATTCCTGGCATCTAAGACGTTGGAGCGGTCGAGCTCAGACATCTTGTGCGTATAGACGGCCATGACGTCGATGGCAACCTGAAAAAAGCTGACCCGAACATCGGTATTGAGAAGCATCGAAGCTGCCGTGTGCAAGGGTGTGTCTCTGTTCACTTTATCAGGCAGCGACAACAACTGCGGCAATAAGGAAACGATTTTCGAAAATTTCGGCTTCAACTCTTTCACTGTGAACTTCGACCTTGATTTGTATAGGCAAAGTATCGCTCTGTGAAGCGCATTTTCGCCAAGTCCCGTAACTATTACGGTAGGATCGAAACTGGTGTTTATCATCCATTCTAACGCGTTGCATTTCCCCAACGAGGCTGCCCAGTGTATAAGAGGGTACCTATTTGACAAAACCGGATCCGGAATGTCATCGTTCTTATCCCAACCGAGCGACTCGTACTTCTCCACACAGCTTTTCAGTATCTCTAAATTGGAGAGATGACCCAGTTGATCAGTGCAGTTGACAATTGCCTGCAGAAGCTCGTGGTGTTCTGGACAATCCACCGATTTCTCACAGAATGGCGTGCACCTACGCCAGACAACAAGGCTGTCTGCTGTTGCCATGGACACCATCTGAAACGATAAATATGCTATTAGCAACAATCAGATGATAACGACAGCTGGAAAAGGCCAATCTCCTCTAAAATAAAGAAGCTAAGAAATTATTCTATAACTGTGCATGGCTATGTATGGCTATGTACATAAGTATATATGTATGTATGTATGTATGTATGTATGTATGTATGTACGTATGTATGTATGTATGTATGTATGTATGTATGTATGTATGTATGTATGTATGTATGTATGTATGTATGTATGTATGTATGTATGTATGTATGTATGTATGTATGTATTTATGTATGCATTTATTCTAATTGGTCATTGTTGGACTGCAGTGAGTCTGGGTTTGAGGAAAAGATGGAACCATATATATAGAAGATATGACATGATCTGGTGCATGATATAGCGTGCTTGAAGATCTAGAAAGTTTTTCTCTATGATCAAATCAAGATAATCAGACCAATGATAAGGACGAAAAAATTTAGCAAGTTCGCAAAACTGAAAGCGCACTTGAATCCAAGCTTAGCAGAAACTAAACATGGGAATCCGAGTCCTTTTTTATGGTACTGGATCTTTGAGGTGATTTTCCTCCCCGAAAGGAATATACTATGAACGATTCGGGACTAGAACCACGACCCCTACGTCATGAGTTCGAACGAAATGCCATATTTCGTCAACACCAAAATTAGATAATGGCTTGTGAATCAGCTTTTTGGAACCGTTTCAAAGGATAAGATTAACAAAATAGGTCTCCAGTTTGATGGGTAATTCATTAAAAAATTTTCAAAAGTTTTTTTCAAAAAAATCGATGAAGCCGACGTGGTTTCCTAATCACCCAGAATGAAGCACGTTGGCAGTCTTCCCAAATTTGCTTAATTCACTCCGCGCTCCTTGATATTCAGTCCCGAACGTAAAGCAGCTGACCGAAAAATTTTTCAACCTTTCTGCCTATCATCCGAAGGTAGGATTTGGGACATGGTGAAGCATTGCCTACCGAACAGTGTCCCTGTTCTGCCTCTGGATGCCTCCAAGTTGTCTTAATACCCCTAGAGTAACAGTTAGCTGGCAACGCTCTTCACTCGAAGTAAAAGTTAAGCTGGAGGTATGGCTCAAACTGCTAGCGATAGCATCAATGAACAAATCGTTACTCATCCCAAGAACGTGCGATTTATCGACGTCTTTCCTTCTGCTTACTCTCCTGAATCCGACAACTTGCCATCTTTCAAATCTAAGATCAATCAACTTGATCTGATCTCCCTCTACTCTTAGCCTTTCACTTTCTTCGATTGTTGAGACTGTGTATAGGCCGCCATGGTTTCTCCTTAACATAAACTGCATTGCAAACTCGATTTCGAGCGTAGCGGAAACCAGAGACAGGGCTCTGAGTTCTTTTTCTAGGGAAGTGGAGTCCATGAGGTGGCTTCCCGTTGCCTTCCTCGCCAATGGCGTTTTAAATGTGACACATGGAAGAATCGAGCTGACTACATATATGCTGTGATTCCGCATGCATAACCACTACGCCACGGCACAAGTTCTTTAACACAACTCACAAAAAAAGAAAAAACTAAGCATTGCTTCTGCTTGCTTCTTTAACAGTATGAAATTAAACTCTATCGTCAACAAGGGCTTTTCAAATTCCTAATAGGCTCTTACAACGCAAGGATGCATGCATTGCTAGCAAGCAAAATCGAAAACATACCATTCCGTTACCTAATGATGATCGTCCCATCACAGGTATTGAAGCAATATCTTCCAGTCGGCAAGAAGACACTCAGCAAGCCTTTCTGGCAAAATTTTGTCATTTGTCAGTCAGTTTTTCTGTCCTGGGTTTTCGATAGTGCCTCGACAACTTTGAGCACAACAAAACCGACGTAGAGCTCACTTAAAACTGTTTTAAAAAGCCTGGACTCTGCTGTGATGACATTTTTATATTGATAAAGAGCACTGAGAAGCTTTCTACTTATCGAGCAGTGTCCAGATCCTTCCTCTCCATGTGACCAAACCTCGTGATTCCTACGCTTGGAATTACAGAGAGCCGGCGACTCTCCTCATTCCAAGTGAAAGTTTAGCTGAATGCGGATTCGAACCACTGACCATAGGATCAATGCGCAAGAATCTTACCACTGCGAGCTATTCTGATACCATTTCTCACTTGTGACAAAGTTTCGAGGTAACGGCTTAGCTTGCAATTCCTCGAATCAGAATCAGATTTTTCAAACCAAAACGATAATGGGTGCTCAGAAAATATTTCAGTTGCTTCGAAAGAATCACCGGAGAGTAACCACATTCCACGTAGCAACCAAGCGACAAATCACAGAGAGGGTGAAGCTGTTACGAAATTTGTAGAAATAGTACTTGAAAACAGCTACTCTTTGCGCTTGTCCCGTTGCCGAATCAGGGGATAACCCTGAAACCTCCATACTAAATCACATGGGGATACTTTCCTTATGAAGAAAATAAAGCCACGGGGGTCAACTTGACTACTCCAGGCATGACAAGAGGGGACTATGAGCACACATCTACCCTTGCTGGACAAATACAGGGTGGGGTTTTCAACGTCTCTAAGTGTGCGTATGCCTTACTCAAAAGCCATAGTTCGATCCTGCATGTCATATCACAAAAAGTATTTGCAGTGAAAGCAATGACCTCCTTATCCCACCGACCCCTGTATAAAGCTCAGAGCCGATCACCGGGTTTCAGCTTCGCTGGAAATCAATTACGCGGTGCAGCAGTTATACGTAGAGTTGATGGCGAAGGGCGGTGTCATTACGACCTGAGCTCACGGGGATGAAAACCGGCGGAAGATGAAGGGATCACGAAAGGGACAGGGCAGAGTAACACGAGACGCAATGAGCCGTCTTTAGTGAAGGTAAGGCGATAACTCAGGTGCGATTTTGGGACAGATGCTTTGTGTTCAGCTCAAAACAACGGCTGGCCACATAGAAGCTGTTCGAAAATCCCATGTCAGCGCTTATCAGGAAATTTTCTCTTCTGCGGTCAAACGCCTAAGGAGACGAAAGGGCACAGCATGACTGGCTTCGTGGTCGACTACTTGTAGCTAGAAAAACCGGAGCGCAGCTGTTGGTGGGCCTCCAATCAGATTGAACACATCTGAGTGGGATTATTGTTAATGAGACTTTTGTTCTGCAATGCGGCATGCTAGCAGTGTGATCTGTTTTATCAATGCTGCTTCATATGATCACGCAGGACAATGGTCATAGAACGGATATGATAAATAATTCAAGGCGACATTCTTGTTCTCGCGCCAACGGCGGGTTCCACTCCCAACCTCCGTCGTGATCGGCCTGATCGGGCAAGAGATACGCGGTGTTGACACGCACAAGTTGCCGTCTGCTAAATATGGGCTTTAACTTGAATTCCCGTCAATCTGCCGCCATTAGACGTCGTTATTCATGGCTCAATACCAGGAAATGATGCCCGGGGGTCGGGCGAGACGCTTGCAATGGAAGGACAATAAAAATGGCACAGCACACTCGACTTCGATCTTATAAGGACAGGGCTCTGAACGATAATGAAGGATGCAAATAGTGACTTTATTGAAAGCTTTTATTAGGTTGAAAAAACCACTCTTGGCTTGACAAAGCGAGCAGTACATGCCCACTGAAAACAGATGCCAGCGCAGATTGTTTCTCTTCCTGATGAATAGGCCAACACCATGATGTGTACAAAGACATTTCACAGGTTAAGCTTACCTGCAGCGCGATCTCTTGCCGGGGAGCTGCTTTCGCGCATTGAATCGTATCAAGTCGCTGGCAGGTAGTCATGCTGTGTAAACATAAGAATCCTTGTGGACCGTCCCCCCGGATTCAATGGTTCGTGCATGGGTACCAGCCTTGTTCTCTCGGTGGCAGGTCCTTCAGGAATATTTCACTTCTGCCTGACGAAGAGACTTCTTTTCCCCTGAGCCTCCCATCCCTCTCCGAAAACAAGCGTCGTCGAAACTTAAATTGAATGGGGATCACGGCATCCCGGCCAGGACCCTTCTGAGCAGGGAGCAAGGGAGGCTGCTTCTTTGTGAATACTGAGCATCTGACTGTTACCTCCCGTCAACGCGTCATATTCACAAGAAACAGATACCAAATCTCTTAACCCCGAAAGAGTAACTTTGCGAAAGTGAAGAAGCTGGCGATATCTTGTTCTGTCTACTTGTTTACTAAATTTGCGGATACAATGAATTGAGAGCAAATTCAAACACTGAGTTGTCTTCCTACGGAGGGCAGCCGCTGACTGATGGTGAACGCTTCGGTGGAAGGCAGTTGCCCAGTGGCTGCTTCAGTTGGTTTCGGGGAAGCCCCGGATAAATTAACAAATATATAACAGAAACAACCAATTCACTGGCACTAACATTCATTTCCTGTTTTCTCGTCTTCTCGCTCAGTTCCAGCGACACAAAAACCTACGGCAGCACGCAGGATGAAAGAGCGTCATACTGGCGGTCCGGTCGCTTAGGCCATGAAAAACACCAGCAGCTATATTGAAAACAATAGCCTTGAAATGAATATTACACCGTTGTATGAATACGGTGTTTACAGTAGAAATAAAAATCGCAAACTTTTAATGTTACCTTTGACTTCTAGAGGTACTGAATCGAAGTATAGCAAGGCTAGTCTTTAGCTTTGACTTGGACTGTGCTCCCTCGACGATGGGTGGCTTCGACTTACTAAGAAAATACGGAGGGCTACCAGCCTACTGAATCTAGACAAAGCTCACACCAGATGCTGCGCTGTCCTTCATCCTGTTAGGGGGATATCGTTGTCGGTATCTTCTGAATTCACGTGACCAATGACCACATGAAGAGTGGATAACAAGCGAAGCGATTGTGGTAGAAGGAATACTTGCTGAGGGGAGGTCATTCGAAGTAGAAATAGCGTGCTGACCCGGATGCTGAGAGACGGCACTCAGCACCGATACTTGTCTCACTCTTTGCATGGCGAATATTTTTCTCGTTGAAGGGAGTGGCTAGAGGAGGATCCTTCCCAAACAGTTTTCGTAATACAGGAACCGACCTTGGGTGACCCAAGAAAATGTTTAATGATGGCCAGAGATGCTTCTCCTTTGGAGGAGCAAAACAGTCAAACAGCCTGTCAGCCGAGTCGAAGCAGGCATCTTCGCTGATCAGTTTTAAGAAAACTATTTAGAGGGAGTGAGAGATCCCTTTCTTTTTATTGTCAACATGCATATTTTGAAATAAGTGTGCATCAGTTATAATCATAATCGTAAATGGGGCTTAATAGTTCAATTCAATCATTTAAGCTTTAATTTATAATGATAATAACGAAATCTATGGGAAATTATTCAGTGCAAAGAAGATGGAATTTTTAGCGGTTAATTTCTTCAGTCTTTTTCCTGGCTAGCCAGGTAATATAGCAAGACATTCTCGTCCAGACGGAGGGGCGCATTTTAATTTACCGTTCTCCTTAGAACTTTCTTTTAGTGAGTTGTGTTGGCGAAGGCCATGGTGGCCTATACAAAGCCTCAACAATGGAAGAAAGAAGAAAGCAAAAGGCTAAGAGGAGAGAGAGACCAGATTAAGTTTATTGATCTTAGAATTGAAAGATGGTACGTTGTATGATTCAGGAAAGCAAGAGGAAGGCAAGACGTTCAATAAGTTGCATCTTCTAGAGATGAATGATGATTTGTGGGATAGAGTTCGTGGATTGGGCAGTGAAACTTAGAGAGGGTGAGGTTTTTGAACAATCAATGGGCCCTTGAGACAAAGCTTATTCTGGAAGGCAACGTTCCTTAATAGGATTAAATGTGAAATATATGAAAATGAAGCAGAAATTCAGGAAAGGAGGTCATTGTGAAATTTTGTAGGGGGGGGGGGGGTTTATGAAATTAGAAATCGGATTCTGAGTGACAAGTATTGAACGGAATAGAATGTCTTCATGCGACACAGCAGAAGATATGAAAGAGGGCGCATAAAAGACACCGCCAAATGTTCTTCAAATGTTTTTTGAAAAAATTGCAAGGCGTAATGAGAAAGAAATATGGTCTTTTGATTAAAAACAGCAGCAATATGGTAGAAAAATTCTTCCTAATACAAATAATCATTTTCATGCTATATAAAGTACAAAAGATATACAATTTTCTATAAATGAAATTACGCTCAAAATTATTGGAACACTTCGATAAATGAATGGTGGCGTATCAAACTTCTTTGCTCCACAAACTCTTTGTAAATTTTTTTACAGTTCTCCTGCGGACAAAGTTTTCGTCCGCGAGAAGAGCTTCCCTTTTTGAACGTTGGAAATTAGCTGTATTCTTTTAAAACTCAAATCATTCTCCTTTTAGCAAGAAAAAAGACTTCCAAGTGCATCTCGTCAGGCATTTTGTGACGTATCAGAACTCCCTGGTTTGTGTTTCAGACCGTAAGCAATCCAAAGGTGAGTCTTTTTTGGTTCTTTGTTTGGATAAAGGGTTTACAACACAACGGATGCATTTTAAAAATTTCATGGTAATAGCTGTTGATTTGATTTGACGAGAAAGGATTAAGACGTGATATTAAAGATCTTTTTCATTAATCTTTTAAGTTTTGAAGTTGTCCCAAGAATATTTGAACGCAAGCACAAACGATTTTATGGGAGTATTTTTTTGAAATTTTACATTCTGAAATAAATCTGAAAATTGCGAAGGCTAGGAGAAGTTGCTGATTCTCATCCAATTGGATTAAAACTATATAATTCATTTATCGATATTTTCAAGGTTTAGCGTGATTCTCTAAGCCAATCAGTTGCCTTGTCAACCGATCTTGTGAGCAGCACAGAAAACCGTTCATTCGTCTCGCTTGGATTTCATGCTTCGTACAGCATCAGCATATAATTGCATAGCATTGAAGAATCAGTTTGACGACTTTCCAGCCTTCCAACGCTTTAAGCTTACGAGTAGAACTGCGCACGGCGCAAAATATTTCTTTGGCTTGGATTTGATCGTTGCGTAGCATAATGTGATCGATTTTCCACATAAAATCGAAATTGGCTAGACACGGTGCTATTTGTTCAACAGCCAAAGCTGCTTCTCATGCGAACAGATCAGCAGTGTGTGTCTAGCTTTACAGCTATATTAGTCCTTCCACAATAGTCCTAACATTAGCGAGAGATACAACGGCCCTCCATGAATCTTCGGTTACCAGGCGACCTATAATTTATTCGTAATCGGACCTATAATTTATTCGTAATCGTCCACTCCTGCATTAGTAGTTCAGAAAATCGACAACTGATTTGGCAGTTTTTCCTGTTAAGACATCCACCGCAGTGACTTTAAGCTCAGTGTCTCCGAATAGCATGGTTGCTTGTAGTTCCCTCGGCTTATTTCGCTTCTCCTCGGGTATTTCATCGATTGTCAAGCTCGGCATTTCTATCCTAATTTGGCCGCACCGCCTTACGCCCTTGTCCGTCGTGTAAAGGCCCACCTTGTCTTCGCTGCAGTAAATGTTGATAATGGTTGACTTTTGTCCCGCGCGAGCTGGCGCGTAACTTCGCGTGACTGCGTCGCCAAGTCCAACAGAATCGTCAATGCATACAAATCTGTCTAAGATATCCTTGCACCAAGTGATGCCATCTTTAACAACCTTTTTCGAATCCTCGTGCTTTTCGCGGTTGAATTTGTTCAAAACACCGACTCCGTACGTGAGAGCAGAGCGACGGACGCGTACCACCGTTGGATCAAGACCGAATAGAACCGCACCCTTTAGGATGGTGAGCCCAACATCGTGCGGTATGACGACTCTGACCCTGTCCTTAAACTCATCGCGAATAGCTCGTTGCAACAGAGGAGATTCGGCAAAGCCTCCAACAAGAAAAAGATGCTCTATGTTTGCAAGATCCGGAATTTGCAGGATGCTGCAAACGTGGTCTAAAATCTGCTGCAAGACCGGCTTGAAAAGTTCCTCCATGACTGCTGGAGCGATTCGAAGCATCCCCTGCGACGACCATTTTACATCTGGATTTTTTAGTTTCTTGATCGCGCTCTCCACCGTTGATCTTTTCTTCTTTTTGTAATAATCAATAAAGGAATACGGAAGCGAGATGTTTAGCGCAGTTTGGCTTCCAGGCCGTGCGGTTCGTTTCTTTGATTCGAAGGCGATAATCAAATCTACCCAGCTAGCCGGTCGCTTTACTTTGAACTTCTCAATGAATTCCCCGTCGAATATCCGCTTCATCAGCTTTTCAAACTCCGCGTCGATGCTTGTTGCTCCGCAGGCACCGCCAGTGCCTCTGTGCAGCTCTTTCAAGGTGCAGCTGTTCACGTCCAACTCATGGACTGTAAGGTCAACTGTACCTCCTCCGCAGTCGACAACGACATACTGTGTTGCTCCTGTATAATCAAACAAAGCTCTTGTTGGTCACACAGCAGACTGTTCTCCCTTAGAACTTTACGAAGTTAACTTCTCTTTATGTTGCTCCAAGAAGGGAAGTCCTTTTAAAACTCAACTTAGGTTATCTATACGCTGAATTAATAATTTCATCTAATTATAAAGCTACAAAAAATAAAGTTTCATTAATCAATATTACAAACAAAAAGATAAACCAGGGGCTGCTGCCCTTCCAGGGGGTCGCGCTTGTAGGTTATTAGCCAACGGCAAATCACGCGTGCTTTTAGCTGTCGTTTGAGTTTGAATAAAGCAGAAGCCCTCTGTTACTTAATGGGACTTCATTCCAGTGGGAAAATCCTCTTTGGCATACTCCAGAATGCAGCTTGGAATCTGAAGAGTTCTGAAGAAGCGCTTGTTTATAGCTGAGAGTGTATGCGGATCTTCGTTCAGATTTGTTTGTTTGTTTGTGACATTATAGGCCATAACGGTCCGATCATACCATTCGTCCTAAAAACGTGTACTGAAATCTATGGAACTTTTTGCCTTCTTCTTGCTTTCATGAATCCTTCAACTTGCTTGCAATCTTTCAAATCTGAGATCAGTAAACTTGATCTTATCTCTCCCTCCCCTTAGCCATCACTTTCTTCTTCATAACATTGTTGGGGCTCTGTATAGGCCACCACGGTCTTTTCCCCAATATAACTCACTAAAAAGTTCCCGCCTGGTTTTACTACGCTGATATTCTACCCGCGCAGCACTGCACCCTTGTAAGGAGGGCTTTCAATGCAAATTCTCCTTCTGCTTAATCTGCATGTAAGAACCGCTACAAAAGGCATTAACTTGTAACCAGTACAGAGAGATTTAACCACTCTACCTACCAACAAAATCCTCTGATATCAATGAGTCGTTCTGTGACCTCTGCCTGACGTCATCTTCAATGATGCAATCTCGAATTCGCATTTTGCGGCAGAAGATAGACGCGGCTTCAGGCTCAAGGGCGATAAGAAGGCGCTCAGGACTATCCCATGATGCAATACCAGCCTAGTAAGAAAATGGCTATAAATGCATTGCAGATTCCAGGGGGGGTTTATCTAATATGAATGGGCGACGGGCTCTTTCATCATTGCAGACACATGCTAACGCAATACCTTTGAATGTTGTACTGGCCTACCGCGGAAGTGCGGTCCGGTGTAAGCAGTTAATTGCGTAAGTTGTAGAGACATTTCCTAGCAGCCTCGGAGTGTGGTTAGACTTCTACGTGTAAGTCAAATAGACGTTCACTTCCGACATGGTCCTTACCGTAGATAAAGCCCATTTTTAATGAATAAGTACAGCGGGGGTTTCTTCATCCATTGCCCAACGCAAGCTGCAACTATTCCCTGTGCCTTCTACCAAACATTTCTTAAACAGACTTGGACACCGAAAAAGCTTTTAGCCTATTGAGCAATGTCCTGGTCCTTCCTCCTTATAGACCACACCTCGTAGCCTCTTATATGACCACACCTGGGATTACAGAAAGGTAGCTACTCTCCTCACTCTAAATGATAGCTTAGCTGCAATTTGACTCGAGCCATTGACCATAAAACCGATGGGCCATTACGTCACCACGGAGGGATCCTGACACTCGCTATCTTGAGCTAATCCGGCCCATCCTTATACTCAAATCATCATCAATCGAGCCGGTTGGCATAACTACAATATGGAAGATTAGAATAGTCCACCTGACCACTTAAAGTAATCCAACAGCTCCAAGTTCTAAGATGACCATCTTCGGTCATCTTGAATCGTTTTCATCAGTTTGGTAAAATCAGACCGAGAGCTAGAATGTAGTTTCTGACAATTTAACAGGACTGGGAGACTGACTGCACCCTGATTGTAGCTAAAAAAGGCAATTCATATTGCCTCTGACATATTGCGCTTCTCCCTGTATCTTCCAAATGCTTTTGCCCGTTTCTATTTGCTCGATACCTGCCCACCTAGGAACCATTGGTCACTTGGTGTACATACACCTCACCAAAGATGGCTCAGATTGGTACCTCTATAAGTAGGTGCTCCATCGGTCTCGTATCGAGTCTTCAAATTCATCATTATTATAGGTGATTCGGTCTTAGCGACTAAGCCATCTTATTGAAGCATTCTGCTTGAAAGGGATTTACAAGAAACAAACGCCCACCCCGTCACTCACCTCGTGGGCAGCAGTTCTCATGAATTGCTTTGCAGGTTGCCTCCAGATCGCTGGTACCGTGAGAACCCACGTGATGTCCTCTTCAAAAATCCTCGCTGTCGATTGGTCGGAAAGTTCAGTCAAAACATGCTCTTTGAAAAATCTGAGTGCGTGAGCGAAGACCTTCCAAGCTGGAAACGGCTTCCCATTGGCTGCATTGATGAGAACGGCTGGATTGAGATCCTGAAGAAAAACGACAAGACGTCAGCCAGAATGCCGGTAACGGCAATCCGCGCCTGATCTACAAAAGCTGGATCACCATTTCTTACACATATGATTCTACCTAGATGCCAAAGGTAGACATTTGGACACTGAGAAGCTTTTTTGCTTATCGAGGACTGGCCAGGTCCTTCCTCTCGATGTGACGACACCATGTGATTCCCACGCCTGGAATTGCAGAGAGCTGGTGACTCTCCTCACTCTAAGTGCAAGTTTAGCTGAGGGGGGACTCGAACCAATGACCATAGGATCAATGGGCAAGAATTTTACCACTGAGCCATCTTGACATCTTATGGTAATAACTGATCTTACCACCCGGACCACTTGTGGTAATTCAGTAATGAGTACACAATTCGGACCATTTAATAGGACTGGGAGCAAATGACTGTACCTTGATTGTAGCTCCAAGAAGGAAGTCATGTTGCTGTTGACATTTTGAGTTTTAGTTTCTATCTGGTAAACAATTTGATACGTATATGTTTATATCTTTAAGTTAATGAATATATGTCTGTTATAAATGTTTGTGTATTTACACTGCATTGTTCAAGATCCGTATCCGTGGCCCAGTGGTAGAATGATCGTTTTTTGCACAGTAGGCAAGTAATAGATAAGTAGTAGACTAAGGTACAAAGTTAATGGATTCCCAATGCACGATACCTGGGTTGAACAACAGCGTTTGCGTTGGATTTTATGAAAGATTTTATTTGTAACATTGGTTATTCATTTTGCTATTTCTGCTGATAGAGTATTCGTGGATAAAGAGAGGATGAAGAGTAAATCAAGTCAAATCAAACCAAATCAAGTCAACTCAACTCAAATCAACTCAAATCAAGTCAAGTCAAGTCAAGTCAAGTCAAGTCAAGTCAAGTCAAGTCAAGTCAAGTCAAATCAATCAAATCAAGTTAAATCAAATCAAATAAAAAAGTCGGGGGTCAGATTGAGTCATACCAAAGAATTAAAATATGTACAAAAAGTCCTCCTGGTTGTCATTCGACACTCCTGGAAAGAACATGGGGGTCCGACAAAAAATGCTACCAGATGGCTAGCCCCAGCAGCAGAATTGATAGTGCTTACACAGTCGTCTTACGTAAATGCGAAAAAGACATTTTAACTGAATCCTGTTGCATAAATTTGTGCAGATCTTAAGGCATAGTAATGCATACTCTAGTTAACATTTGCTCCTACTTGCACAAGCGATATAGAAATTTATGTGAAATTTGTTTTAAGTAAGCCCCCTTTATTCAAAATTCGCACCGGGGCTCGTAAAATTCACATAGTGCAAGAAAAGATGAGGGCGAAGGGAGGCACCAGAAATAAAATGCTTGGGCGCGATTAAAAAATGGTTTGGGCTAAGCTGTCCAGCTAATCAATAGAGTGAGTCAATAGACAGGTCAAATAGCAAGGAGGAAAGTCTCGAAAGGTAGGGCAGCAATTCAGAAATGAGCACGCCCCATGCATGATAACTGATCGTATCTGATATATGGATTCATGTATGTATAAACAGATGGAAATTTGGCTCAACTATGTTTGCTTTGCTTACGTAAATCTCTTATCATCACTGATAAAGTTGAATAAAATACGTCCAGCCGCACGCTTTCAACAAACCTCAGATGAGTGCAAAGACATTTTGAATTTTTCAAAGTAGAGCCACTTCTTTGCCTCCGTATGTTCCAGGTCGTGGTAGAAGTCCCTGGCACCGTATCCAAAGGAGTGGAACGCCCCATCCGGCTTAAGCAGCAGCGTCGTTGGTATCTTCTGATTATTCACCCCTGGGTCACCACCCTCCCACTTTCTCATCATATGTATGCTGTCAGGGTCTCGTGTGAAGGCGAATGCATACCCACTAAAGGTCGTCCCAAAATCGATTGCAACAACAACGACTGAAGTGTGAGGCTCCTGGAAGCCCATACGCAGTCCAGAGTCAATCGAAGCTGGGACTGAGCTCGCGTACGATCTCGTTGAGCTGGACCGAGACGAGATAGGAGAGCCGATCTTCCCCTCGAAATCAGACGCGTTCGACGGTATGTGTCTCTTCCTCGCGACCCCACTCGATTGCCTCTCGCCAAACCTGGTAAGCAGACCGTCGCCGGTGCAACTACCGCCAGGGGTGTTACCGTTACGATCCGTTGTCATTTCAGCGCGGGATTCACTGGAAGTATCTTTGCTTGGCACTCTGCGATCGCCCAGTCCACTATCACCACCACCTTCTTCCATTTCGTGGTAAAACATGTTGTGTTTGCGTTTAACTGTCTTACTTTCTCTCTCCCTCCTGCGTTTCTCGTCGTTGGGTGAAGACGAACCAGCGTCAACTGGACGCTCTTCTCGATCAACAAGTAAACTCTCCACACCACTTTGCTTTATTTCCTCAGCCGAATCTAATCCCTCTACTCTGTGACAATGAATTTCAGCAGCCTTGTTGTTTTTCTTCACCGTATCATTCATGTTTTCAATTCCTTCAGTCAATTCCTTCATTCCACTGCATTCTTCCTTGACAATCACTTTCTCGCTGCATTGTCTTTCGTCATTGTTGCCAGCATTTTCAACGGAACGTTCATCACTTTTGTTTTCGATATCAGACAGTTCGTAATCGCTAGCTGCTTTGTTGCTCATCTTTCTGGCACGCAAGCTTTCTGTGCGATCAGAGCCCGCAAGGATCACCCCACCGTTCTGTGAAAATGAGTCAGACATTCCACTGCTGTATCTAGACTCTCCAGACTCACTGCCGTCATCCTCATCGAAGCCGCCCGTCTCTCCGAGCATACTTCTAAGCCTGCGTGATTTTTCCTTTTCGCTTCGTTTTCGCGACCTTCGTCTGAACATGCTGAAAGGCCCCGCAGACTTTTCATTGCCCTCCATCCACAGTTGCTTCTGCAATTTTCAACGTTTGGCACTTTATTGTAACACCCTGGTACACTAATACAACTCCTTATCGAAGCATTGATGTAACGTAATCCCAGTGTTTACGAGAAAATTCCAATTTAAGTCCCCAGTCGACATTAACCACCACCAACTGCCCTTCAAAAAGAGTCTTTGGTCTGCTCCATCAGCTGATCTCTAAGTGTCTCCTCTGAAACTCTTTAAATCTTCATATTTCTGCTCTTTTTCGCTCTGAATATCTAGCACCTACGCTGGATGAAACAAATTTCATTTACTTTTTAGGATGGAGGAAGAAATTTTGTTTGATCTTGGCTCGAGGCAATTCAGCCTTGGTCAATATTTGATCAACTAAAACTACAAATTATAAATGAAAATCTAACAGTGATGGACGTGCTTGCCTTAGTTAGCAAATACTAAAAGATGCTCGTGAATGGCTCCATCAAGCCAGCAACTTCCGTTCTTTCGGATTACTCAGGTGAATCAGAGCACTCTTCAGTCAAAACAAAATCGAAGTTAAAAATTTTGATGTAAGGCGCACTTGTCTACCACGTGAAAGGCAAAAGGGTTTCACTAAAACAGCGCTCAAAGGTAAGGGAAGTTTATGACTTTTGGGGACACTAATAGACATGTTTCCAAGTCTCAATATTATTGGTGAGGCCATGCGAGGGCTGCTTGATGAGGTTTCTCAATTAAGTTCATCCGTCATCTGTCCTGTCATATTAAAATTTGTGCTATTTTCATGGCTCTAACTAGCATCCAAAGGTAGATTTTTGGACGCTTGGCAGCTTTTGGCTTACCGAGCAGTGTCAAGTCCCACCTTCTGTTACTACACCTCCGGATTACTACGTCTGAAGTCATAGAGGCGTCAGGATAGCTCAGTGGTAAGATCCTTGTGCTTTGATCTGATGATTAGTGGTTTGAGTCCCCCCTCAGCTAAACTTTCACTCAGAGTGAGGAGAGTCGCCAGCTCTCTGTTATTTCAGGCGTATGAATCACGAGGTGTAGTCAAATCGAGAGGGAGGATCTGGACACTGCTCGATAAGCAAAACGCTTCTCAGCGTTAAAATGTCTGCCTTTGACATCTAGGTGGAGTCATACGTATAAAATATTCGTAGGGAAAGGTTAACGGAGGGTGGGTTCGAGCCACTAGCCAATGAATCAATCGGCAAGAATATTAACACTGAGATGTCCTAACACCGTAAATCCTACCAATTGGAGTTAAATAATCTGATGCTCTTCATTTTCACTAGCTTAAATAAGTTGTTCGATCTAAGGACCGGTTCGAGATGTTACTGGACATTTCTATATGCCATTTCAGCCATGGACCTACACGAACAACTTTTAAAGGCATCTGTAAAGTGAGATTGGTTTGGATGAAATACGTTTCGATAGTATCTAACCTAGCTATTCATGCAATTTGTTATTCATGTCAATATCGTATGAAAGGGAAGTTTTGTAAACCCATTCTCGGTGTAAGCATTACCCTGTATAAAGAGTTTTGAATGATGAGGCAAAGAATGTAAAAACCTAACTAAGATTTAACGAAAGGTCCCAAACCAGCTCATGGGGATATCAACAGATGCAGCTTTTCAAGCAAGTAGATTCTTTACACCAGCAATATATCCATCCAACCAATTTCATAAGGTATCTGTGCAATAAAATTGGTTTAGATGAACTTTGTCATGAAGCAAAAGCTCTTATCCACCCAAGCTTTACCCACAATCTGCTTCATGGAGATATGAATTGATCTAGCTTTTACATTGGGCCTTACGAGTTGAATTTTTTTCCAAACACATTTTCTCTGTGAATATATTTTACTCATTTTTTCAGGCAATACCGAACCCGTCCGATTGAATCTCGTTTATCGCAAAGAGATTTCGTCGCATTTTTTGCCCAAATTCATGACACTAGCTAGATATCATTTCTCTCAGTAATTCTACGTAGTAAGCCTATGTTCGAATCGACGTGTACTGTGATGCATACACTATCGGACTCTGCTAGGCCGCAATGGGTAATTCAGAGACTAATTGGATTTCATTCATGTCCTGTTTAAAATCTGCAATGTGAATTTCTCCATGCCTGATGAGAATTAAAATATCTTCGATCGAAGGATTACACCCATTCAGATGATCACAAAAGGCTATTCAGAATGCAACAAGACGGCAACGCAACGCAAGCCTTCAATGAGAACGAAGACAAGACAATGAAACTGAGTGTGCTGGAGCAGCGGAGCATGTCGAAAATGAAGTCTAAGAACCCGAGTAGGCCGGTTGTATCCACTGTCGATGCGAAACACAGGAGCAGCAAAAAACGAGAGGTTGTCCAAGGGATTGGCATTAAAGAGAGCCGTATCATCATGGATGAGAGGAGTGAAGAAATTCAAAGGTTGGAAAACGAGGTGAGAAGACTCAAAGGAAGCCTCTCTTCGGCTGAATCGACGATGAAAAAGCTCATGAAGAGAGACAAGGAGATGTCCTGCAGGTAGATACTGCCCCTATCAATCGCTTAAAATTGAATCTTTCAAGAGGAGGAGCAGACAAATCTAACTACACTAATGCTGGGGTTTTCCTTCGTATGATAATTCCACATCCATGACGACTTTTTGTAACGGGTTTAGTGATAATTTCACAAATATTCTCAGCGATTCATGACGCCACCGACACGATCAGCTACCTTCATGCTGTAATAACAAATCTCAGCTACGGGCAAAGGTCACTCACTAGAAATCAAGCTTTGATGCCAAGCAAGAGATTCCTAAAACAAAGTAAAATAATTATATCTATGATTCGCTCTATTAAAATTTACCACACAAAAGCTTAAGACGGGAACGAGTGACGAATCTACCTAGCGCGTGTTATACGCCATTGTCAGTGGGTGGGTGGGTGCAAATCCAAGCCGTTATGTTTCGATTTCCGATTGGCTTCTGTGCCGAACCAAACACCCATTCATTACTTTCTGGCCTATAGTAATTCTGCGAGTGTCACAATACAAAAAAAATTGGCGAGGAAGGCAGCGGGAAACCGCCTCATAAGATCCATTTCCTTCGAAAAAAACCAGAGCCCTGTCTCTGGTTTCTGCTACGCTGGAAATCGAGAATGCGACGTTACTTACCAAAAAAGGCAGAACCCCTGTCCCGCTTTGTATGCGGCAGGTTAGGGTTCAATACCCAACTGAATCAAAAAAACTCTTGAGAAATGGTACATGCTGTTTTCACACTTCAGTTCAGTTCAACTTTGATTTTGAAACCCCACAACATGCAAATAATTTAAGATTCATGCAATAAAGCTAAGATAGCAAACTATTATATTGATAACAAACAATATTGAAAAGATCTAACCAACTTAGAAATAGCAACAAATAAAGAGAGGGGTACACAAAATTTTGCATGGCACTTGGCATTCAGAACTTTGGTAAAGAGCATGGGAGTTAAATATACAGTGCTACTCGATGTCCAGCCCACAACGACGGGATTCGAACCCACGCGTTTATGGTGGTGTGGCTGAGTGGTTAAGGCACAGTGTTTCGAATCATGCGAGGTGTACTCGCGTGGGCTCGAATCCCGTCGTCGGAACCACTAACCACAAGCCAACAGTCAACTCAGCTGTCCGTCCTTCCGAGGTCAGAAGTAACTCTGAGGACACGAGCACTGGACACACACTGATAACAGCTGATCTAAAAAGCTGAAGTGTTTCATCCAGTATAAAGATTCGATTACAAAAAAAATAAACTGCAGCATTCAAGGTACTTTGGTAGCTGCAACGCCCAATACTTAGAGAAACGGAGATGGGGTCCCACCCTTTTCAAAATGAATGGCGAAGGAAGGACTTGAAAGCATTTTCTAAATCCAAGGATATTCGCATCATTCTTCGGTAGCACCACATTTCCAGAGCATCAAAATCAAAATTTAGATGGATAATTGAGATGAATGTCACAGAGCACCTTGCCAGAGAAGTATAAACACTAAACCAAGGCATTGTGAGGTTGGGTGGCCAGCTGCTCTTCTCGTCGCACATTGCATCTTAGTTTTATGCCAGGTACTCAGTTACTGCTGGGTTGATAGGTAGAAAGGAAGCAAACGCGTGCGAGCATGCCTCGAGCCCGTGACCTTTATCCCAGGAGACATGTGCTTTGACCTTTAACCCCGGAGACATGTGCTTTGACCACTTACCAACGTGCTCAAAGTGTTGAAGTGATCAAAGAAAAGCTCCGGTGTCCAACGGGCAAGACTTCATCAACAATCCTAACCTACTTTACGCAATACTGTATCGAATTTTCCAAAGAACTATCGTTTTTAGAAACTGAAACTTCCCTTCGCTGCTAGATATCAAAGCGAAAAGTGATTTTTGCACATCCAAGACTCAAGGCTGCAGATTATACAAAGTATAAGTCGATACCTCTATGATTGTGAAATGATTGTACAGGATGCTACATAAGTTTAAAGAAATAGTTGAGATATTCGTTTCAGAGCATGTCTACTTTGCGGACGGTCCGGTTTCGAGACTACTTCTGCACGTTTCTTTGCCATTTTCTCTGTACGCTAAGTAGTGAATGGGTCAAAGTCAAAGTCGAAGTTCTTCCCTCGCCACTTGATCAATAGGGCCGCTCCCATCTCCATTCCCTTAGCCTGTCGGTCACACAGCTGCGCAAGCACAGTGAATGTTACAGTTGGGGGCTGATCATCTGGTAACACTGAATTGAACTCCAATTATTCGTTCAAAATAGCTAAATAGGGAACAACATGTACCATGTGTTGGTCTTTACTATCACTCCATTGGGTATCAAGCCCCGATCCACCCGATTAAAGCAAGTTTTTTACGACTGGGCCACGGACTCGTTAGTAACTGGGTAGCTAAGGAAAAGCTTGGGCTAATGTACACCGAGCTAAAGCACTGACCGTCCTATCTCAAAAAGTAGTTTTCCAGTCCACTGACAGTGCAGACAATGCAGAAACCTCCACGTTGGTGTCCCTGGATATCGACCGCCAAAAGTGATATAAACTCATTTTTGTCGGCTCGTAACCGATTCGGCCACCACTTTTTCTCAAAGCACATTTGAAGGAAAGACTCGACGAAGAAGAAGTGCACTTATTTGGGGTAGAGATCATTCTTATATTAAAGAAAAATTGGTGACAAGTCTACGATAGACAGTACTTTCTGAGCAGAAAGTCTTTAAAAAACGGTGCCTGTTTTTTGCCTTCATTAATACTTCTTGACACTTATTTTCACAGAGGTGCACTTTTATATTCTCAAAATTAATTATTCTTTTATATTTATATTCTTTTATATTCTCAAAAATAATTTGCAATAATAAATATTGCAAAACGTGGATCATTCATCGCGCCCTTTCAAGGACGACCTGCTCTGTAAAATGTCCGTGAAGTCATCTATTGAATTGTCCTATACTCTTGTGACTGTTATGATAATAATGCATGTATATTTAAACTGGATAAACACTTGAACTATTTAAAGCTGTTATAAACGTGTGTCCAGTAAAGCTGATAGCGTTGCTATAATCCCTCAGGCTTTCAGAAGAGCTCCAACGGCACGTGAAGCACAGTGGCAAATTCGAGAACTTATCTCAAGGGGGCTTGCGCCTTAATCGTTTGATTGAGCGGTATGAAACATTGTACACACAAGGACGAATCGACGCTCTGGACGAGTTGGATGAAATACCATTGCTGAGAAAAATGAAGAAACGGGAAGAAGTAAAGAGCAAAATTACGGTCGGTGTCATGATTGTAAGTATCGCCATTCTGATTTTTGCTATGTATAGAAATTTTACGCAAATCAAATGTATGAAAATGATGTTAAATTCATGCAAATCATGTTAAATGTATGCAAGTCATGTGATCCATAAAACTAATCTTTATAGAACAATAGTTGGTTTTTGTTAGAGAGTTGATATTTGTGTGATTTTTGATTGAGTACAACGGCCTAGTCCTTGTATCTCCTCGACGAGTCATAAGATGTCAAAAATATTGCACGTATCATCATCAGGACCTCACCCGATTAGGTCATTGGTGCACTCATGACTTGACATCCCCTCTCCATGACTTTCCATGCTTTGCTTTGTGACAGGCTTCCTGTAAGGTGAGCTTCGTCCAATCCTTGATTTCATTCTGCCATTTTCTTGTATGACGCAGTCAAATCTTCTTTAGCATCAGATAGTCATTTATCAGGTGGAAGCTTTGAATATTCTGCGACCCTACCTCCTTTTTATTTGGTGGAAAGAATCCTCTTTCGCATCGCCATTCCAGTGACTTAGGTATCTACACTATGTGGTAATAAATAAACTACTTTTCCCATGCATTCAAGTTCGGCTTCGTCAGTCTTTAATCATGCATCTTTTCTGCATAGAGAGAATTCTTGTCTTATGTCATACGTCTTATTTCCATGTTTCATGTGTTATGTGTTAATACTCTTTACCTTATGTCTTATGTTTACGTCTTATGTCGTATGTCGTGCGTCTTATGTCACGCCTGTTATGTCGCACGTCTTTTCTTACATGTTATGTGACACGTCTTATTATGTATGCTTTATTTCCTATAGTTTATGTCAAATGTTGTTCATCTTACAACTTATATCCTAGGTCTTAGGCTTAACACTAGCCTGAGCAATTCCTGTTTTTCTTCTTGCATAGTTACTGATTCCACACTTGTCTACTGGTGAAAAATTTGACATGACACAGTATCGTATCTCGTGACCATTCCCTGTTAGACAAATTTCTCTGTAACCTTAGCAAGATGACAATAAATCCACTTTTGAAAAGTCATTTTCCATTAAATCGTGAAACGATAACTTACGACCAGGAGTCTAACTTAAAGAAATTACATGCAACTTTAATGGATTTTTAGGCATCCTTCCGAATTTGTCATGACTATGCACAATTGGTACGTCAATCAGTTAGGAAGCTTCTGGGTTTATCGAATTCCTCTTTGCAATTCACAAGCAATGGTTTGGATGTGGGGATGGAAGACCACATCAATGAATATCTACAAGGAACAACGGATACATTCAATATTGAAAGAATGGTGAAGGTAATTAAGAAAATACCTCATACTTATATTATCTTATTAAGCCGTTACGAGTTCTGTATTAAAGGTTTTAGCTGGGAGAACGTTGAAGCAACTACCTTTGGAGAGGGCAGGGTATAGCAAAATTCCCGTAGCAATACTACGTCGGCCATTATCCGATTTTTAATACACTCTAGAGTGTCGTGCAAAAATATTTTCATTGTGAAGAAATGAGGTTTCAGCTTTTCCGCACAAAATTGAAAATCAGTTCCATCGATGAATGGGAGGGCGAGAGGATCTTTACCCCCTGAGAGGTTTTTTGATGTCATTCAACCCCCTCCTGAAAAATTCAAATGATCTGCTTTCTTTTCCAAGTCAAGCAATTCAAATCGAGAGATTAAGGAGGCCCCGAGAAATACTACTTATTTTGCCACATCCCACAATAGTCCGCTGAAATCCAGTTAGAGTTGCATTTAAAGAAATGCGAACCTCAGGCTTCATAAACGAGGAAATGTGAACTGATGACTAGCTCCATTGACGATTGCTGTTCCAGAATTAGGTCAGCTACGGGGCTTTTGAAGATTTGAAATAAAAATGCCCCCTTCCAAATCAACTTTACTTGACAAATTTGGAATCCACATGTTTAATACAAGGTCACCCACTGGTGACTGTCGTATGATTAGTTCTTTGATGAATATTCACAGATACACTGCAATAACATTGTGATGGGATGATAATAGATACCACAAACCGGTCTCACCGTGTTTGAATCAAATGCGGATGAATTTCCCTGGCTGTATATTCAAAACGCAGCTGTCTGTCATCCGTTGTCACCCAATTTAATTTTTTTTGTAGGACGTAGAAGACCAGCTTCGAGAAATTCTACCAGAGTTCCCTGAATCCTTGACCTCAAATCCACACATGGCCTCGTATGTATGTGAATGTGTGCGAATAGCTTGGGCTATTGTCAATCAAATACCTCCCATCGAGATTGAGCATAACTCAGAAAGATACAGTAGCGTAATGCACAGACGCTTTCACACATCAGACGAGAAGAATCACTGGATAAAGCTCTACGCATGGCCAGCTCTTGTAAATGCAAAGGACAAGAATATCATATCAAAGGGTGTTGTCATCACATAATTGGCAGCAAAATTGCCTTTTTGTATTACGTAATGACCCCCAAGCATTTTCGCAGCGTCCGAGTCTTGCAGGGCAGAGACAAGGCTGGCAACCTTTACCCTTCTATTTGCTTTATAACTCATAAATTGCATGTACATTACGTTTGTAAATTATCCCTCATAATATAATCGTATCGTGTTCGAATTAATTTAGTTATACTGTTAATGGACGACATTTATACTTACGTGTTTTTTTCATTACATATCTTGCATCGCAATGCCGATCTGGGGAAAAAGATTCCACGCTTTCCCTGTTGGGTCGGTGACATCTATTGCACAATTTCCTTCTTTCCGTGACGCCAAAACTTCTGACTTATCCGCAATCAACTTCGATCTTCCACTTTTCATGCTTTCCTGCTATTGAATAATTCATTGCCGCAGTTCTGCTTCAGTCTTAGCAAACTAACCTATGTCGTTCGCAAAGATGAGTCGCTATAGTATTTCCGGTCTAACTGCTTCATTTAGTGTGATCTATGAGATCTCATTATGTTGGAATAATCACAGAAAAAGCTTCTCCATCAAGCTTAGATTCTCCAATGGGGTCCAAATATTGGCATTCTCAATGAGATGTGGTTGGCTTAGAGAGCTGTTGTCGAAGAGCTGTTTTTTTCATGCAGATTCTAAATTACTTTATTTGGGAAGATGCCAGAAAATTTTTTTTAGACATTAAATCTATGCTGCAGTTTCTTCTGCCATAATTATACTCAATAAGAGAATAGAAAGCATTTGCGGCGTTTTTCCAACTCCTGGCATTCTTGTAGGGAAAAAAGCCAAGCACTTTTCACGGAAGTAAACACTATGTGAGTCGAGGATAGCAGAAAATGTGCAGAGGATGTAGCAGAAAACATCAGAAAAGGAAGGAGAAACAGACGAAAATCAGCAGAGAATAGTGCGTTACATAAAGAAGGAATTACTTGCACTCCTGGAAGACTTAAGAATTTTGTTACCTTTGCAAAATTAGCCTTCGATTTTTTCGAAACTCAATTTTGTGGGTATGTCTTCCTTTGCATTTTTCATACGAGTCCCAATTTCCCCCAAACTACACCGTTTTCCAAAAAAATTAATATAATTTCAATGGCAGCCCTTAAAACTGATCCAACTCAGAGAGAGTCCATGGTAGCCCCATCAGTTTGCATGCTCGATTTTCAGGGAGCCGTGAGAAAAATTAAAATGATTTTATCAAAGATATAATCATAGTCATGAATGAAATTCACTGAAATCTTCAGGTGGCTGTTAAAAGTGAATGATGAGGGAGATTGCCTGGCCTCGCGGGTCAGTCCATTTCATTTCTTCGATCCTCAAAATGCAGTCGCTTTCTGCCCATTGCTAGTGTCCATGAATGGTACGAACAAGTTTGTATTGGTACTTCTTAGACGGACAGTATTGCATTTGGAATTTATCATGGGCATACACACGTCTATGGCTCAAACGGTGGATGCAAATGCGTTTTGCAGAATATGCCCCAATAACTACAGGGGTGGCGCCAGAGGGAGGTAGGGGGGATACAGCTCACCCATCGGGGAGCTCTATTCCCCTCCCTATCATGGAAAAAGCCAAGCCTACGGTATCGTGACCAAACGCAAAATCATGCAGTTTAACGATCTAGCCTCCCTGTTGATGATTTTAACCCCCTGTTGGGAAAATCGTGGGAAACCCCCTAGAGTCAGTCAGCACGGCCCCTGACGTGGTTCCAGGCCCCTTCCACTGCAATTCAAATGCTTTGGAAACGAGGCAGGTCTCAAGGGGAATCGACCTCGTGTAGAATCGAAAATGGTGGTGTACTGACTCAGTGTGGTGGTGTACTGACTCAGTGTGGTGGTGTACTGACTCAGTGTGGTGGTGTACTGAATGGTCAGCAGCTCTGTCAACCGTATGGTTTGATCTCATTTCGTTTCCACTTGTTCCAATAAACGAAGCGCAGACAAATTTGAGCAGCAAGAAGTAAAAAATGCAGCACGACCCAGTAAGTTTGGTATCTGAATTTGCCTTTACCGTCACCACCATGTTCTTTAACCAATGTGGTGCACCTTGCCAGAACCTCATCCTGCTGGTAGTTTTCTTGTCTTTTTTTTGACAAATTACAAGAAGAAGTGTCCTGAAAAGAAATAAAAGCATGGGACAAATATCCATGAATCGTTCCTGTGCTTATTTCAGGTGGTGCTAAAAATGTTCATGTAGTAATCTGAGTTTAAACTTCGTTCACATACCACGAGGCGGCCGATGCCGTCAGACGCAATGTCATTACAGATAGAGCATTGGACACTGTTGCATGGTAGAGCATGGAAGTCGTCAGCCTCCTTTTTTGTTTGCCATACCCTTTCAACTATAGATTCATTCAGAAGACTGAACCTACACTCACCTTAGAAAATGACATCTTCTCAGTGTGAGACAGGCAATTTTAAGAGCAACTTTACCCACCTCTACCTTTGAATCCAAGTCTAGAGTGAAACAAGAAGCTTTGCCTTCCTTTTACGGGATTGAAAAGCCTTGTTTGTGAAGTGTTTCTTGTATTCAGCTTCTTGCAAGGTTGCATGTTTGCAAAATATTGTCTTTGATTTCTTGTACGGTTGAGAATCTTAGCCTTCTAGCAGCTCAATTATTTGCATTTGCGGCGCTATCTAAAATCATCTTTGGTTGACCAGATCTTTGCTTTTTTCAGCAGAATCCTTTTTTTTAAATGTTTCATAAACCTTGAAGGCTGCAGATTTAGCTAACTGATTTTGCTATTCTTGCATAGGAAAGCTCATCTTCTCTCAAACACATGATAGTTACTCGCATTGAAAGAAAACTCTAAAATTTAGCCATTGTCAGATTTTGAGTATTATCTAATAAACAAGATGAGAAAGAATAAAGTTTCATCACAAAAGCTCAGTTTTGGTTCACGTCAGAGTTGAAATTCATGCTAAAATCTTTTTATGAAATTGGATAGCCTTGCTCAGGTGTCTAAATACAATAAATTTAGGCCTATTCGTCCATACATTTTGGAGCTAAATGTATATATGAGCCACTGTTGTCTCCTTTTTGTAATTGATGCTAGAGTGCGTCTTGGTCCCCAAAATTCCTCAAAATTTTGTCTTTAGCAAGAGTTGGTTTTATTGGTAGTATTAAGAATACGTAGTGAACACTTACCTAAAATTTGATATCTTCCTCCCAGGACAAGCACTTTGTGCTCTCATCACCTTTAAAATCTATTGCGCACCTATCTAATTATCTAAAGATACACAGGAACCTTCTAAAGTATCTCTTTTCCCTCTTGGTTCTCTTAAGTTCCATTAGGACGACATATATTATTTGAAAATGTACAAACTTTTTTCTAATCTGTTGTAGGTCATGCCCATTTTTGCTCCAGATTGAATTGTTTCATAATGTTGATTATTCCATAGCTTCTACCTTCATGCCTTCCTTACCCACTGATTTCTATTTCAGGTTATTTGGCACTTGATCGATAAAGGTTTCTGTTCATACAAAACAAAGTATGTACTCTATAGCATTGTTCTAAATAATCAGATTGTCCCTAGTGATTTGTCACCAAATTCAAATGTCAGTTCCTTATCATTTTGCAAATAGTATGTCATCACCCATTTTCGTTTCTTTAGCATTTAGGTCATACAGTTGTTTGAGCATAGTGAAGGCTACAGTTAATTGCTAGCAGGCTAGTGGAATAATGTCTGCCACATAGTATTTTCCAAAACGCTGAATGCTAACCAGAAAAGTAGGATGTACAATTTTAAGTGTCCTAACAAGGGCCTGCATCCCAACCTGCCACATACAAAACAAACACTGTACTTCTAGGCCTTATGTACTTACTTACTTACTTACTTACTTACTTACTTACTTACTTACTTACTTAGGGCCTTGTTATGTGGGTGAGCTGACCCGTTTGTAGCTCATTAACGGCTCAGTGAGCTGTCCTGATGCTTCGGCCAAATCTTTCATAAATACACATTGCGATTACATGAAGCGAGTTGAAGGCGGGTTGAAAACGGGCTGGCTCACTTTCACAGGTCAACCCACTCAGGGCAAGCTGGCTCTTCTCTCATTGCTTGGCAATGGTATTGTGGAAGCTTTGATATCGTTATCGTATGTACAGCTCTTCCATTCATGGCAAAGATTTTAAGTAGCAAGCAGAATATTGTAATTTTGAAAATGGAAATAGGTTTAAATGGACTGACAAACTAGTGGAAGATCTTCTGAAATTATGTTGTATTTTGGAGCGCCTTTCGCCGGAACATACATATAGTTGAAAGTTTAGCCGATAAGCTGTAAACAGAACAATCTTTTGCTGGTTGTGTGCTGCAGATATCTGCCATTTTAAGAAATTTAACTGAAAATGAGTTGGCTAGAGTAGTCATCTTTTGATATTTACCGTATAATGCCGAGCTGATACCGGGTTGAAAGCGAGACAGCACCGAGCCAGCTCGCCAGTAATCGGAGCCGCAAGTAATCAGGCTCCGAGTTGCTTCAATCCTCCCACACTGTTGAGTGCATAGGGCAGCAAGGATCCCCTACTGGTTCAGGTTGGCTGCAGGTTCCTTGCACATGGTTGGAGTAATGTGATGTTTGCTTACTCCAGGTTCCCCTTGAAAATTCTTCTCCAGGAGGTTTTTGGTCTTCCTCCTTTCTCTAGCCTTTGGATGGTATCCGCATCATTGCCTTTTTTGCATACTGATTTTTTTTTTTTTTTATTCATCTACCACCTAATAACTGATGGTTATTTAGTCAAAGGATGTGCTCATGTCCAGGAGCACCTTATGTATAAAAAGGATATAGTGTTCAGCTGAGTATAAATTTTTAGAAATGATGATCAATGGTGCTTTAAGATGTGCCAATGATGGTTATAATGCATGACCACCACTCAAAAAATAAGTTAACAGTGTATGTTGCATGTCAAGTTTATTTTAAATTTAGAGATGTTCTGATCTCTTCCTTCATTCACTGAATTAATTGGTCATTTGCTGCGTTATAAGTAATCCATCAGAAACATTAAGGCTGTTGATCTTTCTTCATGTGATTCATTTCATGGTTAAATGACCTTCAGTGGAATTCCTTTGTCAGATGTTACGCTATTTCCTAACGGAAGCATCTTTCATGAACTTGTTCCTTTATACTGCGTCCTTTATCCTTTCACTGGGTTACTGATGGAGAGAGTCTTTTGAGACAACTTTAATGGCTTTGTTCACATAACAATCTTTTGGAGATGTCTTAAGGCAATAGATGACAAATTGCACTGGTAAAACCCCTGTTCCAACTGGAAGTTTTAGTTAGTTTTATAAATGAACTGAGAGACGTGCAATGGAAATACCGTTTGTTTTCAGCAGTTGAAATGGAACCCTGTAAAAAATTTTCAAGTACAGAACATGCAAAAAATAAAATATCTTATTGTAGAATCTATTTCTTCCTGTATTTAGAAGAAAATCTACAAGCATTTGCAGACAGCCCAAGACTTGATTCAGTATAGGGTTGTTCTGTTTTTCGGTAATTTAGAGCTGGTAACAAATTCAGTAGTTCGAAATAATCTATTGATTCTCTGAACTGATCCTCAAAATTTGTACCTTTTTAGGACAGAAACGACATCATTTTGTAGGAATGAGTACAATCTCACTGGACTCTGTAACAGAGCCTCATGCCCTCTTGCCAACAGCAGATATGCAACAGTCAGGGAGCATGATGGTATGTGAGCTCAATTTGAAATGAATTGCATTTGAAACTGTATGATTTATGCCACAGTGCCAAATTTTCATGCATTTTTATATTGGTTTTTTCATGACTTCTGCCAGTTCTGAAGGGCCCAATATGAAACTTAATGACAGTAATTAGGAAAGTGATCCTTGCAGCAATGTTGTATGCCTCATTTGCACCCACACCATTTCAAGTATTAAAATGGAACAGTAATCCTTTATTTTGGTACATTTAAACCAAACCAATCTGAAACAAAGCCAAACCTCTTGATCCCAATGACAGCACCATTCTATCTCCTCATCTCAAATGCCCATGATATGAGCTGTTTTCCTCCTGCTTCCCTCACGAGGGGGAGGGGGTATTTGCATTTATTTGTTCAGATGTTCAGACCTTAAACCTCAAACCATTCAACCTTGCCAATCCTTGCTTTCAACTCGTCTGGTTGAAAGTTTCTTTTCCCCATGCTACAAAGTACATTCGCGCACTGTATCACTCTCCTAATTCAAGCAATCATGAACTTCTTTTGAATCACCTTTCAAAATTCAGCCTCGCTTCTCTCCAATGATCTGACAGTTATTGAAAAGTGGGGTCTAGACAACCTAGTTTCGTTCAACCAAAGCAAGAAAGAACAGGCTGTCATTTCACGCAAACGTAATCAAAACTTTCCACCTGTCTTCATGAATGGTGATGAACTGGACACTTCTTTCACACAACTTTGTCTTTCTCTTTCATCTAATCTCACTTGGAAAACTCACATCCATTCCCTTGCTAAACATGCATCTCAAAAGCTCGGTTTTCTTGCCAGAGCCTGCGGGTTTTTCTCATCTTCTCACCTTTGATCTATATACAGGTCCCAAATCCGTGCTTCTTTAGATTACTGCTCCCACGTCTGGGGTGGTGCTCCAAAATCTACTCTCTGTCTTCTCGACAAAGTCCAATCCAAAGCCATTCTTCTCATCAACAATCCTAACCTCACCAAATCTCTCCAACATCTTTCCCATCATCGTTTAGTTAAAGATCTTTCCATCTTTTACAGATAATTTCACAGACATTGTTCTCAGGAGATCAGGGATATTATTCCAGTTCCTCTGAAGCGTGCCAGAACCACCAGAAGCCCAACTCATTCACACCCTTTCCAAGTTTCACTACCTAATCCACGAACTCTGTCCCACAAATCATCATTGATCTCTAGAACATGCAATTTATGGAACGTCTTGCCTTCATCTTCCTTTCCTGAATCTTTCAACTTGCCATCTTTCAAATCGAAGATCAATAAACTTGATCTGATCTCCCACTCTCCTCTTAGCCTTTTGCTTTCTTCTTTTTTCCTTTGTTGGGTATTTGTGTAGGCCATCATGGCCTTTCCTCAACATAAATCACTAAAAAATTTAACAGCAGCAGATATTACCACCTTATTAGATTCCAAATACAAGAATGATAGCCAAGAGTAGAGTGCACATTTGAGTTGCTTAAAGTTGAGCTCATTCATGTGAGATCAATTTCCAGATGGGTGACCTTAGAGGCCTAACCAAGCAGTAACCTCAACCATTATTAGAAGGGAAATTCAACTAGTGGTCCCATGTCTGGCTGGGGCAAGCATTTTAGGGTTGAGTTAGCTTTAGATAGCTAGGGAGCCTTCCATTCCACTAAAATGCATGCATAAGAAATTACAGGCTTTGCCATTCTGGGTACTGTATAGAAGTGCTGACTTTGTCATGGTATAGATATGTTGCTTGCTATATTCTTTCTGCTATGCAAAAATTTCTTCTAATCTGGTCTCCTCTCATCTAGGTGTCTGCTATCTTTATATGAAAACTATTGAAAGAGCACATACACCTGCCAAGCTGTGGGAGAAAGTCAAGCTGTCAAAAAATTATGAAAAGGCATTGGAGCAAATTGATAGAAATTTGATATATTGGCCAAGGTATATCATCCATAGATGTAAACAAAGACTAACAAGGATAAAGCAGGTGTGTGAATAACAGTGTACTTGGGTATTATTACACCAACTGTTTTGCATTTATTTTCAAATGACACTGTTTGCATCAAGAATTCAAACAGTCAGTGGATCGTTGAAAAGAAGCAGGAATTTATTTTTCCTGTAACCACCAAACTGCATGGCGGACTATCTGACTAGTAATGCGTGAGGAAAGGCTTCTTCTACATGGAGGCTAAGACTTTTAATGAACTACCAGTTGCTGCAAGGATATCTGACCATTTATTTGCTTTTAGGGAGATATTGATAATATAAAACTGTTTTTTAGTCATACAATCGTAATATATTTATGTTTTCTTTTCAAGCACCTTTCTTTTTATGTGACAAGTATTGATAGCAGCAATTTTGCAATTGTTGAAGCTTTATCCTGTTAAATATGTTATTATTTATTTTTGTTATTACTATTATTATATTTAAAGTTTTGGTGTGTATCTTTGTTACCTGATTTACACTATATATCTGGGGTCAGGTAGGTCACGCATTATTGCACATATTGTGCTGAAAAATTAGGGTTTGCAGCGCATTCGCTTTTGTATCTGAATACCCCCTGTCCACCTAGCAGGAAAACTTTGTGTGAAGCTGGGGTGAAAGGAATTGGCCACCCTAACTCACAATGCCAGGGCTCAAGATGGCACCCCCTAGCAAAATGTTTCCCAATGCTTGTTTCTAGTCTCAATGCTTGTTTTTAGTTGAGGGCTCAACTTTTCAATTTACCTAGCTGTAAGCACGTATCTAGTTTGGATTTGGGAGTAAATTGCAGCAAGATCAGGAACTTAACATGATAGGTAGCTTGGGATAATACCACTTTAGCAAGGGATCCCTACTGCAAGCATTGATTTTCCTTCACTTGTTCATCAAATATCCTGGTTCCATGGCGTAGTGGTTAAGCATGCAGACTAACAACACAGGGGTTGTCAGTTCCATCCTTCCATGTGTCACTTTTAAAACGCCATTGACGAGGCCGGCAACGGGAAACCACCTCATGAATTCCACTTCCCTAGAAGAGACTCAGAGCCCTATCTCTGGTTTCTGCTACACTCGAAATTGAGTATGCAATGCAGTTCATCAAATATAATGTAGCAGTGTACTGAGACAAAACCTTAGTAATTGTGATAGACTTCAATACATATGAATGGATGTATTTATATTGCTTGGCCTATACTCATTAGGTACCCATTTGATAAATACCCATTGAATTAGCAATTCTTCATGATTCCTTTTTAGTATCTGATTCGAATGAGGAAGCTAAAGCTTAAGACACAGTAAGTTTATTTCAATTTCATCTAAAAAAATTTTTGAGCAGTTTTTCATGAAAGAATGAAATCAGTGCTTATTTGTTTATGTTCCCAAGAAGGATACATCAATTTTCCTTGAAGAAATGGAAGCATAATTTTGCTAAAGTTAGAGCTTTTTGCGACACTCATCAGAGTCTGAAGCATTGGATGATGGCCAACATGGGACTATTTTGTGAAGAGTGCTGGGCACTGATTGGTTCAAACAGGCCACCAATCAACTGTGTGTGTCATTCACTATCAAACTTTTTGATCTGTTTATGAACATAAATTTGGTAGCTTTACTTCTGCCATTATCCAATGTCTTATTATCTGATGAGTTTAAAAAAATATGATCTGAAATGTGATGAATTGTGTTTCCGCTCTATTCTTAATTATTGAAGATTTCATCAGCCATCTATCTATTTAGTCCATTGACAAATATGTAACCTTGCCGCAAATAGAATTGGTTTTATTCCTTTGCTAAGTTTCTCGAACTTCGTCTTCTGACTTAGTTTGCATTGCTGGTGTCACCATTGTGGATTAGTCCCTTCCCCTTTGTTAGCTAAGTTTTCAAACAATATTTTCTAATTTTTTGTAGGAAAAAATTGGTCACAGTTAATAAAAAAGTTGAAAGAAGAGAAACAAGAAAGGAGGTTTGTAAATTTTTTCAATCTTAGGTGTAGAGAAAATAGGTTCGGTTGATAGTTGTACAAAGCTCCCCTTAAGTGTTTACTGTGCATTGTTACTTCTTGTGTTCCTTCACTCCAAACCCCCTTCAGTACTTTCATTTCCTTCAATTTTCCTTTAGCAATCTTGGATTTAAACCATTTCATCTGTGCGCTGTCTTATTGTTTATTGTCCATATTATTTTTAATTAGCATCTTAAAAGACATTTTTGTTAACCGTAAGGAGCATGGAAGGACCACAATGTGAAAGACTGTGATAGCATTTAATGTATAGATTCTTATCATTATAGTCATTATCATAATAATAATAATCATCATCACAGTTATCATCATCATCATCATTATCACCATCATTGTTACAATAATAATAATAATAATAGTAATCATCATCACCATATCATCTTCATCATCATTGTCATCATTACCACCATCCTCACAATAATTATGATAATAATCATCATTATCATTATTACTATCATCATCATTATCATTGTCACTATTGTCATCATCAACATCATCACCATTATCATCATCACTACCATCATTATCACGATTATCATCATCATCATTGTCACTATCGTAATTATCATCATCATTATCATCATTATCATCATAACAGTATGCAGTACACTCCAACGGTCATCTTTCACTTTTAGGTAAAAGCGCTTTCAGCTGCTCAGATCGAGAAGTCAATTGAGAAGGAATTGCTAGAAAGATTAAAGAAGGGAACAGTGAGTAATTTTGCCAAATGAAAATTGTAATCATTAGGCATTTTGCTTTAGTCTGCTGATTTCTTACCTGCAAGACTAATTCATTGTATCAATTTCTATTAATCATTATTTCTGATGCTTTATGCTCTTGATATGAAGATATTTTCATGTGCAAATCTAAAAACCTACACAAATGACATTCATACTTTTAAATCATATCCCTGATATATTTTTGTTCATATCCCAGAATATAAACGAATAAGCGTTGTATTTTATGATTATATTGCTCTACTTTGCGACTAAATTGCATCAAGTTGCTGCAATTTTCATAGAGAAAAATTAGACAAAAGACCTAGGACAGTGCAGGTGGAGGGGAATGTGTAGATTGGATTAATTGCTCTTCATCTCATTTAACTTCTCCTTTCTCAACTTCTTTACGTGTACAAAACGAAGCAGTTCAATGAGTTCTTCACCCAGATTTAGGCCTTAAATGAATTTCCACTTGTTTTAGTATGGTGACATATACAATTTTCCTACAACTGCTTTCGACAAAGCTCTTGATGAAGAGGAAGTAGAGTCAGATCACGGAGAAGCAGAGGTGAGCAAGTCTCAAAGTTTCTAACTTATGGTTAATGATATCATCAATAGTTAATTTAAGATGGCAAAGCCATTTGCAATTTTTAATTGTCTCATCTATCCAAGCCAACCAAATTGAACCTAATATGCTGCGGTTTTGAAACAAAATGTTTGAGTCTGCTGTTGGTGATAAATTACTCTTTGTCAAACTGGTTCTTATTTAATCCATCATCGTTTTTTCATAGCTGGAAGAAGAAGCTGATGAAGAAGCTGTATGTTTGATTCCTTTTTATATCTCTACATTTCTTATTTTGACCTTGACTGGGACAATGTAGAAACCTCCATGTTGGTGTCCTGCCGTAACCGATTCTGCAACCACTTTTCCCTCAAAGCACATCTGAGGGAAAGACTTGATGAATAAAATAATGAAACTGTTTGGCATGTCTTGTACTTTTCAAAGCAAATAAAAGACAACCCGATATAAACTCATTAAGTTCAGCTTTGGTCCCTGGTTTTCTCAGTAAATTAATGCAAGTCATAATGTTCAGTTCAAACGGAAATTCTTTGATTCTTTTAAATTGGTTGTATTATTTGCCTACCCAGCAGTAAATGGGCACCTGGCATGAAGCTGGGTACGAAATATGACCAAGAAAGGAACTGACCACCCTACCTCTCTATTTCATGACACTCCCTGACGGGCATGGGCACCTGGCATGAAGCTGGGTACGAAATATGACCAAGAAAGGAACTGACCACCCTACCTCTCTATTTCATGACACTCCCTGACGGGCATATCAAACAAGATAATAGTATCTTCCACCTATTATTTTTCTTGCACTGTTCATTAAGGTGGTTCATAAACTTGACTTTGTTGTATTCAATATTTGTTTAGGAAGCGGTTCCAGCATTCGTTGAAGATGACGAAATCGAAGAGAGTGATCTTAGTGACATGGAGGTAACTCATAAATTATTCTTCTTTAACAATGCTTGTTGATCCAGTCCATGATCCAAGAGGAAGTAGCATTTCTTATGTCCTGCTAAAGCAAGAGAAACAACGCAATGCGTACTTGTCATTTTTGTTGGTAGCTCAAGAAACCGATTTTGCTCTAAATAAATTTTACTGGAAGAAAAAGAAATTCTCCTGAAACGTTGCAAAAGATTCATTTTGTAAATGGCTTGAGACTGAATTATGTCCAATTTTCTGTTTATAAGTATCCAATCTGGTGAGTTGCTTTGTGCCGTGTTTGTTCAAGCTTGCTCAAGGACTCTTGCTCAAGGACTCTTCATGGATTATTTTTTCATTTGAAATTGATTCATTAATTTGATATCATGTAGACACAAATAAGCCCTTCAGCAAATGAAAGTATATTGCATGGATTTTTATGACAGCGAAAAACTTTTTAGAGGAGAAACCTATAGCTCTTCCATGGAGTTTTTGTGCGGTCTAGCTGTTAAGTTACGTCATGTTGGCTGTTCCCAAATATCAACATGTATCTGATTCTGTAGCTGAAGATCTGTGCTGGAAATCACTTTCTTGCAAACTTGGTCCTATGTCTAGGATCTGTTTCCTTGCCTCCCTCCCTCATATTGTGAATAGAGCCGGCATAAATTTGTTTCCTTACAAAGTCTTATTGAGTTATATTGCTTTCTAGGACTTCTCTGTTGCAAGTGAAAACGAATCCGAGGAAGAGGAGGAGAAAGAAGTGGAAAAATCGACCAGAAAACGAGGGAAACTCATGATTGAGTATGAGAAAGAAACTGAAGGTAAAGCAAAGCGGAAAATGCGACACTAATGAACATTTCTAACTAAAGACTAAAAACTGGTTTCCAAATAATCTATTTTGTAGACGACATTGTCAATCAAATAAAGCAGGTTACAATGCCGTCCTTCATTTAGTGGAGAAATTTCCTCAAAAACTTGAAATGCTTTGTTAGATAAGAAGATTTGAATGAAAAATAAAATGCTATGAATTCAATATTGGCCGGCATATGAAGTCAGAGTTGAGCTGAATGTTGTTAATGCAAAATGTTATCAAATATTATCAAATGTTATCAAAAAATTAATGGATGAAAAAATTGTCTAACATCATGCCCAAATATAAATAAAATAAATTTTGCAGGACGCCTTCTATTCTATCTAGGTGAGATGTTTTTTACGTACAGGAAAACTTTTATCCATGGTAATAAATAATCTGAGCAAGTGCATCTCAGTCTACCTGCGTTGATTCATCAGTGAGAGATATCCGTAGAATTGGATTCGGTTCGGGTTTTAGCGTAAGTCGCAAAGATGTCTGGATTTTGCCTTGATTAGGATCCAATTCGAATTTGAATGTCTTCAAAAGCTTCGCTATCACAACTTTCATCTCCAACAAGGCAAATTTGCGGCCAATACAGTTTCGCGGTCCGTTAGAAAATGGCATGAATTTGTAGTTCCCCACTTGCTCGCCTATAAGAAAAGAATACAAAACAGACATTTAACTTAGGTTCATTTGTTGATGAGAAGATGGGAAAAAGCGATGTCATGTAATGATGTTACCCGGTATCATACAGCTTCCTGTACTGGAAACCACGGAAATCATACAGCATCAAGTCATGGCTAGTGGGCCAAGTAATGGCTTTGGGGGTTTGGAATAATCGGGACCAGTATTAAAATTTCCCAATGCCCAAAATTTCCCAAATCAAATTGACAGGTGTATGGAATTCCTGTAGAAGTGGATGAAGCCGATTTACCTAAAGTTCTCTTTAGATTGGAAAAACTGCTACCCAACAGAACAACAGTATGAAAATGCTAACATGAATGGTGTCATTCTTCCAATTTGTTCTCTTTTTTCTTGAAGGGTTGCATTTTGTACTAATTTGACTTTTATTAGAAAATGACTGGCAGCAGAGGTGCATTTATTTCGGATAAGAAAGAAGCTTATAAAGTTGGCTTGCATCATCTGTGGAAAATTCAAATCATTGTCGTATTTTAGTAGGGAGCAATAATAGGTAACAGAATTATAGGTAATACCTAGAAATCTTTCTGGAATGAATTGGTTGTGGTTCTTCCAATTCTCTTCTGAATGATGAAGTGAACAAATTGGAATGATGATGAAAGATCCTTTCGCCAGTTTGTAATCACCAAGTTGATCCTCAGTGACAACTTCCCTTAAGAAAATCGAGGCAGGTGGGTACATGCGAAGGGATTCGTTGATAACTGCCGATATGTATTCCAATTTATCAACCTTCTCCTGCCCGATGGTTTTTGAATCTCCAATGACCGTCTGGGCCTCTTTTCGTGCCTGCATTGGAAAGTATCACATTTTTATCAGCTATGCCTGTGCCAAGTCTGGAGACAGCCGCAGGTAATAACAGATAAGTAGTAACATACTTCTGATACACTCTTGCTCCCAATGGGGCAATGCGCACAATTGGTATCAGATGTCAGCAGCGCAAATGCACCCAAATGATTTTATCAATAGCTTAAACCAAAATTTGACAAGGTGAAATAGTGGCTATAAAATATGATAAACATTGCTGTTTTCACGAAAAGACTAGGGTTCCTCATCAGATCCTATTGGGAACAGCAATGGTTTCTCGTGCAAAAAATGGCTTTGCTCCAAATTTTCATTGTTGGCATCTATCATCCTGTCCAGTTTGGTGTCTCATTTTGTCATTTAGAATTTCACTGATTAACTGAATAATGAAAAAATGGTGAACGGTAGTAATGAGCTGGTGATGCGGACAAAGGGTATTGCAGTCTAGTTGTTGGCAAACATGATTTAAGCTGCTTGCTTGACCATGAAATCCTTAAGAGGCCATTCACAAAGGAAGCACTTTATTGATAAAATAAGTAGAAATTTTTTACTGTAATCTAAGTTTTGAGATAGGCGGCAGGCAACAAAAATGATATACAGAAGAATTACACACAAAATTATGCAACAATCCACAGTGAGCTAGCAATCATGACAGCTTTAAAGAAATGTACTGAAAAGGGCCAAAATTAGATTTTATAATACAATGCAACAAACTGTTTAATACACACCTTTTCCTGGATTTGGGGATGCTTTGCCAAGAGGTAGAACGTCCATGTCAAAGCAACGCTAGAGGTTTCATGTCCAGCAACCAAAAATGTATTAACTTGTTCCATAATTACGTCGTCTGTAAACGTGCTCCCAGATTCTGCATCTTTCGCAACCATCATTTTTGCAAGTAAATCATTGGATAACACTGCTTCATTATTTGCATTCTCCAGTTCTTTTCTTTTCGCTTGAATAATCTATGAATACAACAGGGCTAAACTTAGTCTAAACAAGCAGAGAAAGTCAAACATCTATGGCATAAATCAGTAAATCATGACTCAACCAACCCATCTAATCTTATCAATTGGCACTATCCATCAAACTATTTTTCCATCAGTCCATCCATCTATCCACCCACCAATGAATGATGCAACAGTTACTGGTTTTGGAGTACTTGAAAGCACTAAAGGCAATGAGTCAATAAATTAAAGGGTCTCCAGTGAAAATTTTTTTATTCTAGAATGTGGTATAATCAGGTGTCATGATCTCGAATCTGCGGTTATTTTCTGACATCTTTCAGCTTTCAAGTTATAAGCAGTTTTCAATCACACTTCCCCAAAAAATGAGAACACATGAAAATACCAAATACTAATGTCACGGAGTGCATCACGATAAACCCTAAGAATTTGTGAATCTCAGCACCTTAAGCGACTTGCATTTGAAGGTGGCGTCAGTGTATCAGGGAAAAAATCTGCCTTTTTTGTTCATAATGTGATAAATTCTTGCGAGAAAACCGAATGACCGAGAAAATGTTCTACGTCATTTTGACGTCACAAAGTAAGTCATCTCTGAGAATTTTCTTCAGCAAATGTTGAACTCGAAAACAGACTTTTAACTCTTATAAAATCAAAACGGTACAAGGTATCAGGAAAACAATTGATGATTGGAAATCAAGGAACTCAACTAAATCTTCACATAAAAATAAAATATCAATCAACATAAAATTTTCACTGGAGAGGCCCTTTGAATAATCATTGAAGAGGTGAATTTGTCAATGAATGGGTGGTGGTTTTGAAACAAAACAGACTAGAAGCAAACATAGAGAGGCAAGAGATGGTGTAAGAAGTATAGGCAAATTTTGACCCAGAAATTTCAAAAAGCAACTGCCACCAAAAAATAACTAGAAAAACGATTAAGTAGGGAAGGTGAAACATTAAAATAGACTTACCTCTGAAACAATTGATTTTGTTACTTCAGTAGCTTCTGAGATGACTTTATTCCTCTTGATTGGAAGTTGATCATAAAACGGTATGTATCGTTTCATGAAACGTGACATAACACTAATTTTTCCTCTCAGCATTGTGTCTACTGCTTGACTAACTCTATTCTCGCCAGAAATAAGTGTATTGAAATGGTACCCAAATGCAGTCTCTCCTATGACATCCAATGTCAATTTGTTAAAATCCTTTAGAACATCTATTTCAGCAACCCCAGTCAAGGACTTTTTCATTGCCTTTTTCCATAACTATGATGGAGAATACAACAAGAATTAAAGCCAGTTCCAAATTTGAAGGAGTGAGTCAAAAGTTTGATTTAAACCAAGGGCAGTACCTCTAAGCACTGAAATTCTGAGGCGGTAAGTAGCATGAGCCATTTTGAAATGGTTTGGAATGGCCAGACTGCAGCTTTTATCCCCAACCCTCTTGCTTATAAAAAAGTGGTACCGCCCATGAACGCAGTTGCTGCATTACTACACATGAGAAATTTTATGGGATAGTACGCTAACTGACAGAACTTTGCCTTGAAATATTCAAGTTCCAATCCAATACTAGTCTTTGCTGACTCCACATCGAGCAGCAGATGCATGTTATCTGCTCTGTGCAATGAGTGCAAGTGGCAAAGTTCCTGGTCCCGAGTGAATTAAGATGTAATGATTGGCATACTGATTTGCTCACACCAATATATGGCCACTCCAAACAATTCATTTTGGTCTTTGACAGTAGCAATCGGTTATAGCAATTCAGTAGTAAATGTCAGGTATTAAGCACATGCAAATTAGAGAGATGAAATTAAAAATTGAAAAATTGAATTTAGGACTTGTTGTGTTATTTAATTAACAAGATCACAGGAAATGGGAATCATTGATTATCATTTCGGGTATATGCTCATGTGAGCACCAAGAAAAGCATCACAAAGTATTTGCTTTGTATTTTATATCACAGTATTCTGAAATTTAACTGCAAAGAGATTAGGATATTGTATAACATCATATCATTGTAACTTTCAATGCCATTAAACCCCAATTTGAGTTTATCATCCTAATGTGTGTTTTGGATATGAGAAAGCTTTTTACCTATTGAGTGGTGTCTGGGTCCTTTATCTCAATGTGATTTTACCTTGTGATCTGGCATCACAGAGAGCTAGCTAATCTCCTCACTCAGGGAAGGTTTAGCTGAAGGACTGGTACCACTGACCATACGACTAATGGGCTATCACTGCTATCACGACTCACATATTGAGTCCAAATACGCATGGTACACTATGCTAGGTGTTGCTTTGTCACTGGTCATAGAACAAATTTTCATGAGAAGATGCCAAAAATGATTGATGCGTTTCAAAATTGTCCAATTCAGCTGCTTTTTCTCAGCAAGAGCAACTCTTCCAAATTCCGTTACCTATAAAGCCTCAGTGTCACAATTTTCAATATCATAGCAACTAAATCAAAGCAACTGCTTTAAATTACCTGAATTAGATTATCAGCGTTTGAGTCAAACACATTCACAAACCCAATTATAGATGAGTAAGAAAAAACTGGATTCAGGAGTTTTCTCTGGAGAGCATGATCCTTTCCATTGGACATGAATAATCCATTCCTAATGTTGGGGAAAATTTCTGCTAGCAAGCCTGGCTTCTTGTATTTAACATGATTTGTTACCAAAATTTTCTTCACAAATTCCTCTTTCAAAACGCATATCCTCGGTGGACCTGTAAACCAGAAAATGATGATTCAAGATAAATTTGTAAAGGCATCAAACTTTACAAAGAGGAATACTAAATTTTTGTAAATAGAGCATCATCCAACGAAATGAGAAGTTTCGATGGAAGATAAAAAGATTAGTGACTCCGTGTTAATGCGGGCAAGATTATAGTTACGACCATCGATGAACAAGTGAATGCCTGGTATCGGGGTATAAATACCAGTCAGAAGTCGCGTAAATGCCCAAATACCTACCTAGCAATGGGTCAAACTTGAATATTCCTTCTTTTTTGAACTGTTCCGCCCACTGCATCAGAACTCTATCTTCGTTCATACCCTCCCAGAAGTATGGCAAATGGCGGAGCAATGGGTAGGCCGGGGGCATTGGTATGTTAGACTTAGCAAAAAAACTGCATAACCAATCGTATAGTTTACGCAGCGTAGCCATGATCAAAGATATGATCAAAGCAGTTACAACTACTTCTGTAATCACCGGCATTTTTCCTTGAGCAGACTTGTTCTATGATGGGAGAAATCAACAAATGCTACTTCACTTTCTTCCTCTTTTGCCTGGCGTGATCGTTGCAATTGAATTGGATTGAAGCTTTTTCAAGAGTGCTTCAAATTCTTTTCTTCACATTCTGGCATCAACATTCATGGCAAACGTGCGCTCTAAATTCAGGCATCGCGGAACAGGGGGGCTGGGGTGGGGGGCTATAGCCTCCTCACTTTTTTTCAAGAATTAATGTTTTACAGAGCTGGAAAGAATTCGCCAATGTTTGATTAGTTTTTTCCAGGAATCGAAGGCGGTATCGGAACTGAGCCACAGTCATGTGATGCAGGGATTACATTACATAACAAACAGTTTTTTGATTTGTTTTACGAATCAGTGTCAGCGAAAGCCACCGAGCACAGTTTTCTAGACGAGCCTACGTTGCCTCGAAAAAAGGTGCCGCCCTGCTCGATACAAAGATGGCGATGGTGAACCGTTTTTTCAAGCGACAATACAAGACGCATATAGACCGATTTACTTCGAGTTTATTGATCATATTGTGAGCTCAATACAACTTCGATTCAGTCCGCCAAGTTTTAAAGCATACGAACAGTTAGAACCTTTAATTTTGATGGCTTTAGAAAGTAAAAATATCGACGAACGTTTAGAATTTGTCAAAGTGAACTACAGTGGCGATACCGACATTCCAGCTTTGTGCTCGCAACTTTCCATGTTTCCAGTAACATTTCGCGAAAGCCTCCGCGATATTGCCTGCTTTGAAGATTTTTTTTGAAAAATTGAAAGAACGGCCAACAGAAGAGCATCATCTCATCTCTGAACTAGTAACAATATGCGAGTTGCTGCACGTAAACCCTGCTACAAGTGCTTCAGGAGAGCGGTCCTTTTCTATGGCACGACGCATCAAAACCTGGGTAAGATCAAACATGAGACAGGAGGGATTCAATGCTATGGCAATTTTATATGCGCACAAAGAGCGAACTGCTACGTTGTCATTGATCGACGTTGGCAATTTATTTGTTTGCAATGAAAACAGACATACAATTTGGAAGATTTATGAATTATGTCGAATTGTAAAAAAAGCAGAAACTGGAAGCAGCCACATTTTGCATTTTAAGATAATTTTTCTTCGAGATTTCAGCATGTTCGTCTTAAGCCTGTGATTTGAACTTCTAAATACCATTATGGGATGCAAAATTTTACAGAGCATGTCTTCCAAAGTAGCAATTTATTTTATTGTTAAGGGGGCGTGGTTTAAAAATGATTCTGGGGCGAGCCCTTAGTCCAATTCTTTATCGTTTACCTAGAGTACTGGCTGCAGCTCTGGAAAAGTGGTTCTATTTGATGCCTTATGTATTTCTTTTGTTGTGAACACATACCCCTCCCCATCGACCACTGTATAAAATGAATACTTGATTAATGCACGCTTCTTATACTCAACACAAAATATTATCAATGGTCAACGTAATAAAACACCACATACTAATATGCTGCAGGACTATCCTACGTCTACCATTAAATCTATTGAAACAAAAAAATTGCGATAAAAAAAGACATAGCTTGTGACAATAACAATATCTTAAAGGAGAAAATCCTGCATGCCTCTGTTTAGCTCTTATGAGACAAGGAGAACACCCCGTCCCATATCCCATTTGTAATAATTCAAGGAGTTATGGTGTCGTTTTAAAAACAATCTTCTCGATGGCATTTCATCCATACATCAATCTCTTCATCTACGCGCCTTTCTTCCTCCCAATATACAGTGAGGCAGCAATTCAAAATAATCAGATCATAAGGAGGGTGACGGCATTCCGTGTTTCATTCCCTTCGTATCGCATTATAAAACGCAACCGATTTGACGTAACAATCAAACGCAAAAGCATTTAAGCGACGGCGCTGCAAATTAATTTCTTATGCTTGGGTGATTTATCACTGCAAGCATCGGTGTATTTCGATTGTGAAAATACGCTTACACTTTGTTGAAATTGGCGACTGAGATTTTTACAGAGGTTACTTTGACGAGATCAATGGAGAGCTACAATATAGACAGACGTGTCCGATGCTGGACATGCAAAGCAAATGGAATTGATCGTTTCTTTATTGGAAATGAGGAGCGACAGTTGCACGAAAGTGCATTGCATGACAGTGAATTGCACGAAAGTGCATTGCATGACAGTACGTTGCATGAGTGGAGAAATGTACCAGAAAAGTGGGCGACTGCTAGCAACAAAACCTACCACCGTCCGACAGATGAATTTGGTTCAAAGCAAAGTGAGAGTGGTATGTTGTTGCTTCTTCAATTTCTCATTTCAATTCGTTATTGAAAATATTGTTTAACTATGGCACGTCAATAGCATATCAAGACATTAGAAAGTAGAGAAGAAATTTGGAGAGGAACATATCGAAAGTACTCTGGCCAGTCAATGAAATTCATTTGAAGTAAAAGAGCAAGTAGCGATTCAGAAGACGCAATGAAGCAATAATGCATAGCAGTTTGTTTTAAAAGTGTGGGTTAGGAACACGAAGGTCGTTCAATTTCCAGTCTATGAGACATTTGTACATTTGATTGATTGCTAGATTATTATTTGTCTATTGCTTGATCATTGAACCCTTGATGAGTTGATTTTGTATAAGAACACAATTTAAAAGGCTACGAAGCTTGATTGAACAACTCATTCAGCTCATTCAGCTGATTCAGCTGATTCAGGCATTCATCCTCGTTTCTAAACCACAATCAATCCTTACTACTGACAGAAAGTAGGATTTAAAGTATCAACAAATTGTGGAGGAGTGAAATGAAAATCGTTTTGCTTACCTTCCATCTATCTACGTTTGATTGAGCAGTACGTTTGATTACGTTTTATTGCTTTGGCACTGCGACGAAAGCATTTTGCGTCCACCTTTGGCCACATAATTTGCTTCAGAGATCACTCTATGCTCCGTTGAAGTGTCATTTCAGTGATTCAAATCAAGCCTCAGAGAGGGAATCAAAGCTTTCCAGTGTCCAGTGTCCAGTGCCCGGTGTCATGAAAATTTTCTTTCATTGCATGAAGCGATTCTTTGAGTGTAGACCACGAGGTTGACTCGCACGCATACTCTTCAATCGATCCCACTTTCAAAGCAATCCGGATTTATCCAAGCTATGAACAAGACGATCATCAAAATGAGTTTTCCATTCAGTTTAAATGTAGTTTCCTGCGAAACGAAACTTCTACATGATTGCTGTGATTATGACAGGACTTTCAATAACCTCAGATTGCAAGGAAACATTTCCTCACATTTCGCTAATTCAAAAAGCTCAAACTTTTCCAACTCATTCGATGACACCTGCAAAGTTCGAATTTCGAATGGTAGAAAAACAATTAGATTTTCAAATCAGAAAATCTGAGGCGGAAAATGTGAATGAGAACAACTGAAAAAAGAGTCTTTGTATCGACATGCATACAGTATATTTTACGGAATTAAGATACGAGGAAACAATCTCTTCCCAAGTTTCTTTTTCAAAGCAATCAGTCCCTGGTGGATTCTTAGCGTCAAATATACTCAAAACATTCCATTCTCGTTTTCAGCATTCTTTTCAAGCACTTCATGGAAGTCTCTCTACAATCAACTGAACCGAGAAAAGCAAGCTTCTGAATTTGATTTGAAATGTGCAGAAGACAATTCAAGGATCTACAGCAGTCAATCTGCGAATAATTACTTGTATGAGAGCAATAAAAAGATTCGAAATTACGAGAGGGAATCGTTTAACATCAGGTATGAATGAATTGATTATTAGGAATTGATTGATTGCTAAGCTTTGCAAATATCATCCTATATTACACTTAATGATAATGAATAGAGCGCCTTATCATCTGACTTTTCAAAGTATCTAATTGCAAAATTAACGACTCAAAGCTCTTCTTTACAAATCAGGATGAGGAAAGTTCTTTGCGAGATCGAAGCTAAGAATTCATTGGTGAAGAAGTTGAAAGAAGATCTTGCTAAGGCCGAGGTGACATTGATGGAAACCCAAAGAAGAGAATCTGAAATGGAAGATCACCTTGAAACTGCCAACAGAGAAGTAAAACAATTGACACTTGAAAGCAGTAAATATAAAGGTGATAACAACTTCCCTTACTGCCCATATGAAATTAAGCTTAGAGCACGCTTTATGTTGCTACAAGTGTAGTCAACAAATCATTATTTCGATTCAAAAACCTCAACAATTCTCAATTGTGCAGCTCTTCGTGATATTAGGAAACAATTTATTTTCCGTAGATGTTGCAGAAAATGAGAGAATCAAACGGCTCGAAATGCAGAACGACTTTGAAGAACGACTCAGTTATCACAAAGTCAATATCGAAAGACTGAGAGAAGAACTTGCGATTGGAAAACTGGTAAGTGAGTGTATCATACTTTAGTCATCTACAACAAACACTGTTATGAAAGATAGCTATCACTGAAAATTACCTTCATCGAACTAACAGTACATCCATACAGTATTAGATCTCATCGTAACTTTGTTATCGGTGCAAGAAACTGTATGAATAATGTCCCACGTCATCGACATTCTATCAGCAGAAATGTTTACTTCTCAAACAATGCAAAAATCTTCTAAATACTTTTCAATAGACCCAGGAAAGAAACGAAGACTACAAAAAGATATCAGCTGCATTGGAAAAGAGAGTACAAGCTCTTAAAAATCAACGCGACTTGGAAACGAAACACAAGTCAGAAGCCGAAAATGACAAAATCGAATGTCAAAGAGTAGTCGAAGACCTGATTGCTGATAATGAGAATACGAGAAAGAGGCTCAGACAATGTCAGCATGATCTTGGACAGTTACAAGCTAAGCACAAGGAGCTGCTGGGTAAACATGACGTCATAGCCAACGGAAATGGAAACAGTGGAAACAATGGCAACAAGGCATTCAACACAAAGTTCGTGGAAGCAGAGGCATTTCATCAGATTAATTTCAAAGATGAGAGGGCCAATCTTGCCTCCAACATCAATGAACAAGGCAAACAATGCGAGACGTCAGCAGAAATGAAATGCAATAGCTACGAAAAGCAGTTGCAAAAAGCTATCAATGGTCTCAATGTTGCAGGGAAAGAGTTAGCTAATGTGGGATCATGCAGGCAAGCAGACATCGACCGACTAACACGAGAGAAAGAAACTCTCAAACGTCATCTCAGAACCAAAGAGTCACACTTGCAAAGACTCGAATCTTTTAATGACGAGCTCGAGTGCAAGCTAAACGAAAAGAAGAAGCAAATAAAAAGATTGAAGAATGCTCAGAATCAATCCGCATACGAGAACCAGAAAATCGTTGATAAAGTTGAACTTGAAAGAAAGCTTCACGAAAAATGCCAACAAGCTAAAGTGCTACAAGAAAATATGAGTGAGTTCGCTGCATTAGCATCGTCACAAAAGCAAAACGCAAGCAACGTTGAATTCAAAGAGGAAATCGAAAGACTCAAACTTCAGTTGAGCAATGTCAAAGAAGAAAACTCAGTCAGAGAAGAAGACATGTGCAGCATGAAATTATTAAATGACGAATTAACGAAACAAATTCAAATGATGGAAAATGAGAAGAACGTCAGCGCACGCAAGTCGGCAGAGTTGCACAGAGCAGGAATAGAAGAATTAAAAACAAAGATTGATAGTAAAGAATCAGAATTGCTTCACTTGAGAAAACAAAACGGGCATTTGATTGATGAAAAAAGCCAACAGCTTGCTGGACATGAGAGAGAAATGAAAGATGTCAGAGAAGAAATGAATAATTATAAAGCTCAAGTGCAAAGCAATGCGAATGTTGACAACGAGTTAAAAGCTGCCCTTGAAAAAGAGTGCCAGGATCTCAACCAGAAATTCGATGACGTCCTTGCAGCAAATTTTGCGATAGAAACGAGATGCAATAAACTAGAGGTCTTGTTAGACGAAAAAGAGGGACAGATTACGAAGCTTAAGTCGGCTTTGGCAGACTGCAATTTGAAAGAAGAGAAACTTCAAATGACAGTCGCAGCATCAAACGTCGATGGGTTGCAAATGGGTCTCAGTGATTCCAAAAACGAAGTTGAAAGGCTCACTGTCTCCATTTCAAAACTCGAAGCTGAACTTTCCCTCCAAAGCAATGCGCTCCGAGAAGCGGAAGAGCAAAAGACAATGCTGGCACAACAGCACGAAAGTCTTCAAGACGAGCTCGAAAAGAAGAACGAAGCGCTACGAGAGGAGAAAGAGCAAATGATATCAACCAAATTGCACGCAGAAAAGTTGCAAGAGGACTTCAAAGAGCTTCAAATGTGCTGTAACAAACTGAAGAGCGATTTGAATGCAAGAAAGAAAGAAGAAAAATGCTCACGAGCAAAACAAAATGATTTGTTCAACAAGTTTCGAAATGCCACAAAAGAGAGAGATGCATTGGAAAAAGAGAATGACCAACTAAGAAAGGGCATTGAGACGCAAAAGGCTAAAGAAGATTCCTCCTCTGAGACTGAAGAAAAATGCTGCGATGAAAGTCTTCAACTGCAAGCTAACTTAACAGACATGAAAGAGCGCGAGAGAAAACTCCAGAGTCACAATTATGAGCTCAAAAAGAGACTGGATGCACAAGAGGCTCAATGCAACAGTCTCACAGAGAGCATTAATCAACTAGAAAAACAAGTTGCTAATTACAAGAACGAGGCCATCACCAGTGAGTCGAAAGCTGACGAGCTGATGCAAGCCGTAGAGGAATGGCAGAGAAAATTTGACAATCTTTCATCAACGCTGCTAGATACGGAAGCAAATATGAAAATAATATCTGAGAATTCATCGACAGCGGTTAGAGGGCTTGAGAGGGTAAATAAACAACTTAAAGATGACATTGACAATGCCCAATTTTCAATTCAAGAGAAGCAAAGTGAGATCTTACTGTTGGAAAAGAAAAGCCATAACTACCAAGAATTGTCACTTGTTCTTCAGAAGAGAAGTGAAGAAATAGTGGCAAAAAATAGATCTATAGAAGAGACTCAGAGCCACAATAGCAACTTGGTTGCAGAGGTAAGAAAGTTGGAGGGAGTAATCCAGCAGTTGCAGGACAAGGTACAAATGCTAGAAGGCTCTAAGCCAAACGACCTGATGCTTCAGGAAGAAACTTTCAGTAAAGCACTTCCACATTGTAAAGGTATGAAAGAAACTTTTGCATCCACCAACCAGGGACTCACCAAAAACTGCAACGAAGTTGAAGTTTTTCAAGACGAGAAGAAGAGTGTTCTAAACAAAAATGAACATCTGCATAATTGTGTTGGTTCCAGTGGACGCAGAAATGAAGCCAATAGCATGTAAGTTGATACGAATAAGGAAGATTGATGCTTGTAGCAAGTAGCAAGTAGCAAGTAGCAAGTAGCAAGTAGCAAGTAGCAAGTAGCAAGTAGCAAGCAGCAAGTAGCAAGCAGCAAGCAGCAAGTAGCAAAGCGTAACCAGTTGAATGTATGAGAAAATTGCTTACGCTGTGACTAGACAGAATTCTACAGCACTTCAACAAGAATTTCAGTCTAATACCGTTTATTTAGGATGAGAAAATGCATTCATTCAATGATTTTGTGCGTATTGCTTCATCTACTTTTAGCTGTGAGTCAAAACAAGACGATGAAACGGAAACCGGAGAGTCTGATCATCAATATGATTCAGACTTTGAAGACGTTGCCGATAATGAATCAAAAAGCTTGAGATGTTCTTTAGGTGAAGCAGAAGAGGAAATTAGCTTTGCTGATGATGGAGACGTTACTTTTAGTGACAATGACGATGATTTGCTTCCACCCTAAAACAACGTAGCTTGTAATTCAAATGAGAAGGAAGTCGCTTCCTTCACTGATGATTCAAATGATAGGATCAAAGAAAACCTTGGTAACAAAAACGATGAAGTTACTTTTTGCGGTGATAAACTGGGTAAAATTGAATCCAGTGGTGATGATGAAAACGAGGAGAATGTAACGGAAGATATCACTGTTGGTTCAGGAGAAATGAATAATTGTGATGAATGCGATTACGTGGAAATTATTTCACTTGAAAAGGAAGAAAATATAGCGAGAGCCGATGCTGACATGACAGTAGAGGAGTTAGAGATTTGTGACTTGGATGATTGTGCTCATTTTGAGCCACTGTTGAAAGAGAAGAAAGAGAAGACAGAGAAGGAAAGCCAGTTTGTCCGGCGGCCCAAACCAGGTAACAACAACTTAATATGGAAAAATAGCGATAAAATTCTCCTGTTCCCATTTTTTCTAGATACATGGTAGAGAAGGCGAGGAATCAGGAAATATTCTAAGACATTGCAGTCGTACGCTTTGCTTTTCAAGATCCAATTAAATTGAAAAGGATTATCGTAGTACCGCTTAACACGCAATTTACATTTCCGAATGCATTTTATGACATAAGATAATTACACATTGAGGTGTTATAGTCCCTACACTTATCTCTTAACAAAATATTCAGAGAATATCAGGTTTGGTGGCCCTATCAAGGACGTCTGAAATCAATCCAAACAGTAGACTCAGCTACCAATTTTGCTACAGTAGAATTGATAATCGTATGATAGAGAAAAGAAGCCTTTCATAATGATATATTACTTTTCAATAGATGTCTCTACAAGGCATCAGTCACCTATTGAAGATGAAGAGGACATTCTTGACGGGTTTCTGTCTTCCCGGAAAAAGAATTTCAAACCACGAGAAAGCGAAACAGAAATGGAGAAGCGAAAAAGGATGGCCGCTGATTTCGGGTTCGACGATGTTGAAATCGAGGATTTGATTGCTGATATCGAGTCTGACGATGAATTGGCGGCGGCTAGCAACGATGCTGAGAAACACGATGGTAATCATTCGACGAATCGTCACATCGAGGTAAAAAAGAAGGACCAAAACGAGAAAGAAAAACGTGTCGCTTCTGACTGTATCCCTTCACAACAGGCTAGTCTTTTCAGCTCATCTCTGACGTCAGCGAATCCATCCCTGAGGAACATGTCACTGCCACCACTTAGAGCGAGAGTCAACTCACTGCCACCACTTCGTGGAAAGAAGCTATAAGACATAGAAACATTGAAAGATCATAAATGTCTAAATTTGAATGCCGTAAAATTTATAAAATCTACATCAAATGTGATAGATACTCTTGAACATATTAATTGAATTTTAGGCCATTTTTATTGACACTTTCGAAGGAATAGCAAATTATTACACAATTTGATTATTCTGAACATTGATTTATTGATACATAACTCTCTTAACAAATATATATATATTCAATGTGCAGTTGTTTCTTTGATGAATTCTTCCTTCGTGGTCAATTATGCAGAATAGAATTAGGTTACAGCGTATCCGAAGGAATAAACGGGATGAATACAATGCTCTTAATGCTCATGGTGGCTAGTTGGATGATATCAGAACAGGAAAAATATGTTTTGACATTTGGATATTCTTCTCATTCACGTAATTGATTTGTCTCCAGTAACAGCAAAACATGTCTTCATTGGCTGCTGAAGCTCCTTGGTGCTATAAAATGTGATGCGCTCTTATGACGAGGTACTCTTATCCTTCACCCAATCGTGCATGCTGATCAATAATGAGAGATAATATGCCACAAAAGTGCTAAAAGTACTTGATTTCACCAGGATAAGCAAGCATTTGCTGCCAAATGGTTACAATCAACCAAGGAAGGTCAACTGAAACGCTACCTTATGCAAACAGAGACTTCTAGATCCATGCAGAAAGGATAATTTTGCGATCGAAAATGGCTGATCTGCAAACTTCGCTCTCCGTTGATGACTGACTTTGGATATCAACTTATATTCTGACTCTGGCAAGCTACAACGATCTTATAAGTTGACATAACTTCGTGTTAAGTACCTACTGATTTTGTTCGGTCAAGTTAACCAGCCGTTTGGTGTTATAAGATGTCATGCTTTTCAATGCCATGTTGTTGCACAAAGATCGGAAATAATGAATATTTCGATCTTCAGACCCTTGATTAAGCTGTTGCCTAATGGAATTCCAATGGTTTTTAATGTGCACATCCTTCCGGTTTGTTAGGTTGTGATTGTATTTGCGAGCCATTTGAGCTGTTGGCACTTTCCTGACTCTTACATTTTCCTCCATGCTGAGGTAACTTCCTAGGATCTTGACGTATTTGGATCTAACCAGTTGTTTCAGTTCTTTCTTGCGTTCATTCATCTGTAGGTCAAACGTAGCACAACCTTGTGAGGCTCTTTCTTTTACTTTTTCGAGCTCTTCCTCCGTTCCCAAGAAATTTTGGTCGACTGCATATGATAGTTGGAAGACGTCTTTCAGTGACTTTGTCATTCAGAGCAGCTATTGCTTCCGCGAGGTAGTATGTGAAGAGCAGCGGAGAAAGAGCACCTCTCTCGAAAGGTGGTGCTTTGGGCTTTTCCTTTTCTTACTTTATGTTTTCCATGTGAGTCTCGAGCATCTTGACTTCGTCTGGGTTCATAATATTATCTCCTTTTAACAATTCAACGAGCTTGCTTCTGTTGATAGCGCTTGACATACCGACAGCTAGGATACATAAATGTTTTGGGCTTCTAATTGACTCCTCGATTGACTCGATCGAGTTGCTTCTTCTTCATCATTCACTAACTGGTTGTTTCTATTCACAACAAAACTTTTGCCATGTGTTTGCCTATGAGACTTTTTCTTGATTTCTTCAATGACTTTGAATTTTTGCTCTCCTGACCATTGTTCGATTCTCTTGATTTCTTCATCAATAAAGATTCTGCCCTCTCTTTGCACAGATCTGTACCTTTCCTCATTTCCTCTCTTTTTTTGGTTACTAGATTTGCATAGTATTCATTTCTCTTCTTGGTCTGCCTGATAGATTTGTCTACGTCCACCCTTCCAAACCATTAAAAGTTCCTCTGAAAGATTTTTTTTTTGTAGTTGAAGACTGGTTTTCACTATTCTATGATCTAAATCTACAAGGGATCCCTTATTTTCAGCACCTGAGAGGTACTTTTACACTGATTTCCTTGCACGAAATTAAATCTAATTGATTGTAAAATATTTTTCTTGCTCTCAAACAAGTCTATGAATTTCTCTTTGAAAATTTCTGTTGAAATAAGGTTTTTGACATGATGAAGTTGTTGGTTTTACAAAAGTCTAGAAGTCTTCTTGTCTTCTGCCAATATCATATATTGCACCTTTTCTGAATTTTCCACAAGATCGTGATGGATCACTGCCTATTTTGGAGCTGAAGGATCCTCACAGGATGTATGAGCTTTTTGCAACTTCTGCTATGGACTCATCGAATCTTTCAGCAACTTGTGAGTTTTCTTGATAAAAGTGACTTGCTGGGGAGTATGCATTACATACCTAAAAGGCACCCAGTTCAGTATACACTATTACTGCAGCTACTCTGTCAGTGATCTTGGTCACTTTCTCGTGCTTCACATCCTTCTTATCTTCTTATCTACAAAATAAATGCCATGGTGGTGTGTCTTCTTGCCCAGGAGATAAAAGATGCATCCTTCTTCTTTCCAATCTTTCTCTACCTCGTGTATTTGCCTCTTGTAAGCAGATAACTGCAGTGTTGAAAGCCTTGATCATTTATCAAATCACTTTCATCTTCAGATGAAAGAAACCTCTTGTCTTCAGGGTTGCTACATTGAACGACTTCCAGATTCTTCTGTGCCTCCCTGAAATCTTGTGAGGAGGGTTTGTAGTTAACACAGCCGTGACAAAGGGAGTTGCGCTACTTGCTTGCAAATTAAAACTTCTCCAAGTAGAGATTGTATTTCTTCCATAATCGATTCAATCTTATTAGCTATGCGTAAATGCATACATACATTAAGTCTACCCAACGAAAAATAATCCTTCCATAATGATGTTCTCGAAGTAGAGATTGTAATTCTTCAATAGCATTGCTTATGTATTAGTGTATTATTACTACGGGAGAATCGCAAAGCAGCAGCACCAATTTCAGAAGAGTCAAAGCAACTATTTCTTTACGGTGCAGCAGGAGGGCAGATTTAAATAAAATAACGATGAACACCAGCTACAGAACTGAAACTTTTCTTCATGCTCTTCCGCCAATTCTTCCGCCAATTCTTCCACCGGCCATTTCTTGCATTTCGTGCACTGCATCAAAGACATAGATGGGTCCTCAAGTACGGGGCATATTCACCCTCACTGTGTTGGAAGGCACTGAGCCTCCATGGCGAAATCCCCCCGCAGTCACAATGCACTTAAAATGCACTTAAAATGCACTGAATTCCTTCTTTGGTAGTGAGGTGAGGGGAGATTTCCCATTTAACAGCCGAATGCCCTTCCTACCACCAAACCCATGTCCACTTTCTGGGGCTGTGAATTTACTGGATGGACAACCCTTTCGGTTCCATTCAAAATGATTACTTAATGATTCTCAGTGTAGTGTATACTAGCGTCTTCCTAGAGTACTGGCTGCAGCTTTGGAAAAGTGGGTCTATTTGATGCCTTCTGTATTTCTTTTGTTGTGAACACATACCCCTCCCCATCGACCACTGTATAAAATGAATACTTGATTAATGCACGCTTCTTATACTCAACACAAAATATTATTAATGATCAACGCAATAAAACATCGCATACTAATATGCTGCAGGACTATCCTACGTCTACCATTAAATCTATTGAAATAAAAAAATTGCGATAAAAAAGACATAACTTGTGACAATAACCATATCTTAAAGGAGAAGATCCTGCATGCCTCCGTTTAGCTCTTATCAGACAAGAAGAACACCCCATCCCATATCCCATTCGCAAAAATTCAAGGAGTTATGATGTCGCTTTAAAAACAATCTTCTCGATGGCATTTCATCCATACATCAATCTCTCCATCTACGCCTTTCTTCCTCCCAATATACAGTGAGGGAGCAATTCAAAATAATCAGATCATAACGAGGGTGACGGCACTCCGTAATTCATGCCCTTCGTATCGCATTATAAAACGCAACCGATTTGACGTAACAATCAAACGCAAAAACATTTAAGCGACGGCGCTGCAAATTAATTTCTTATGCTTGGGTGATTTACCACTGCAAGCATCGGTGTATTTCTATTGTGAAAATACGCTTACACTTTGTTGAAATTGGCAACTGAGTTTTTCACAGAGGTGACTTTGACGAGATCAATGGCGAGCTACAATATAGACAGACGTGTCCGATGCTGGACATGCAAAGCAAATGGAATTGATCGTTTCTTTATTGGAAATGAGGAGCGACAGTTGCACGAAAGTGCATTGCTTGACAGTACGTTGCATGACGGTGCATTGCATGACAGTGCATTGCACGACAGTACATTGCATGACAGTACATTGCATGAGTGGAGAAATGTACCAGAAAAGTGGGCGACTGCTAGCAACAAGACCTACCACCGTCCGACCGATTTTGCTTCAAAGCAAAGTGAGAGTGGTATGTTGTTGCTTCTTCAATTTCTCATTTCAATTCGTTATTGAAAATATTGTTTAACTATGGCACGGCAATAGCATATCAAGACATTAGAAAGTAGAGAAGAAATTTGGAGAGGAACATATCGAAAGTAATCTGGCCAGTCAATGAAATTCATTTGAAGTAAGAGAGCAAGTAGCGATTCAGAAGACACAATGAAGCAATAATGGATAGCAGTTTGTTTTAAAAGTGTGGGCTAGGATCACGAAGGTCGTTCAATTTCCAGTCTATGAGACATTTGCACATTTGATTGATTGCTAGATTATTAGCAGTCTATTGCTTGATCATTGAACCCTTGATGAGTTGATTTTGTATAAGAACACAATTTATATGGCTACGAAGCTTGATTGAACAACTCATTCAGCTGATTCAGCTCAGTCAGGCATTCATCCTCATTTCTAAACCACAATCAATCCTTACTACTGACAGAAAGCAGCATTTAAAGTATCAACAAATTGTTGAGGAGTGAAATGAAAATCGTTTTGCTTACCTCTCTTATCTCGATTGAGCATTGGTCTATTGCTTTGGCACTGCGACGAAAGAATTTGGGGTCCATGTTGGGCCACATAATTTGCTTCAGCAATCACTCTATGCACCGTTGAAGTGATATTTCAGTGATTCAAATCAAGCCTCAGAGAGGGAATCAAAGCTTTCCAGTGTCCAGTGTCCAGTGCCCGGTGTCATGAAAATTCTCTCGCATTGCATGGAGTGATTCTTTGAGTGTAGACCACGAGGTTGACTCGCACGCACACTCTTCAATCGATCCCACTTTCGAAGCAATCCGGATGTATCCAAGCTATGAACAAGACGATCATAAAAATGAGTTTCCCATTCAGTTTAAATGTAGTTTCCTTCGAAACGAAACTTCTACATGATTGCTGTGATCATGACAGGACTTTCAATAACCTCAGATTGCAAGGAAACATTTCCTCACATTTCGCTAATTCAAAAAGCTCAAACTTTTCCAACTCATTCGATGACACCTGCAAAGTTCGAATTTCGAATGGTAGAAAAACAATTAGATTTTCAAATCAGAAAATCTGAGGCGGAAAATTTGAATCAGAACAACTGAAAAAAGAGTCTTTGTATCGACATGCATACAGTATATTTTACGGAATGAAGATACGAGGAAACAATCTCTTCCCAATGTTATTCTTCAAAGCAATCAGTCCCTGGTGGATTCTTAGCGTCAAATAAACTCAAACATTCTATTCTCGTTTTCAGCATTCTCTTCCAGCACTTCATGGAAGTCTCTCTACAATCAACTGAACCGAGAAAAGCAAGCTTCTGAATTTGATTTGAAATGTGCAGAAGACAATTCAAGGATCTACTGCAGTCAGTCTGCGAATAATTACTTGTATGAGAGCAATAAAAAGATTCGAAATTACGAGAGAGAATCGTTTAACATCAGGTATGAATGGATTTGATTATTAGGAATTAATTGATTGCTAAGCTTTTCAATTATCATCCCATATTACACTTAATGATAATGAATAGACCGCCTTATCATCTGACTTTTCAAAGTATCTAATTGCAAAATTAACGACTCAAAGCTCTTCTTTACAAATCAGGATGAGGAAAGTTCTTTGCGAGATCGAAGCTAAGAATTCATTGGTGAAGAAGTTGAAAGAAGATCTTGCTAAGGCCGAGGTGACATTGATGGAAACCCAAAGAAGAGAATCTGAAATGGAAGATCACCTTGAAACTGCCAACAGAGAAGTAAAACAATTGACACTTGAAAGCAGTAAATATAGAGGTGATAACAACTTCCCTTACTGTCCATATGAAATTTAGCTTAGATCACGCTTTTTGTTGCTACAAGTGTAGTCAACAAATCATTATTTCGTTTCAAAAACCTAAACAATTCTCAATTGTGCAGCTCTTCGTGATATTAGGAAACAACTTATTTTCCGTAGATGTTGCAGAAAATGAGAGAATCAAACGGCTCGACATGCAGAACGACTTTGAGGAACGACTCAGTTATCACAAAGTCCATATCGAAAGACTGAGAGAAGAACTTGCGATTGGAAAACTGGTAAGTGAGTTTATCATGCTTTAGTCATCTACAACAAACACTGTCGTGAAAGATAGCTATCACTGAAAATTACCTTCATCGAAATAACAGTACATCCATACAGTATTAGATCTCATCGTAACTTTGATATCGGTGCAAGAAACTGCATGAATAATGTCCCACGTCATCGATATTCTATCAGCAGAAATTTTACTTCTCAAACAGTGCAAAAATCTTCTAAATACTTTTCAATAGACCCAGGAAAGAAACGAAGACTACAAAAAGATATCAGCTGCATTGGAAAAGAGAGTACAAGCTCTTCAAAAACAACGCGACTTGGAAAGGGAACACAAGTCAGAAGCCGAGAATGACAAAATCGAATGTCAAAAAGTAGTCGAAGACCTGATTGCTGATAATGAGAATACGAGAAAGAGGCTCAGACAATGTCAGCATGATCTTGGACAGTTACAAGCTAAGCACAAGGAGCTGCTGGGTAAACATGACGTCATAGGCAACGGAAATGGAAACAGTGGAAACGATGGCAACAAGGCATTCAACACAAAGTTCGTGGAAGCAGAGGCATTTCATCAGATGAATTTCAAAGATGAGAGGGCCAATCTTGCTACCAACATCAATGAACAAGGCAAACAATGCGAGACGTCAGCAGAAATGAAGTGCAATAGCTACGAAAAGCAGTTGCAAAAAGCTATCAATGATCTCAATGTTGCTGGGAAAGAGTTGGCTAATGTGGGGTCATGCAGGCAAGCAGACATCGACCGACTAACACGAGAGAAAGAAACTCTCAAACGTCATCTCAGAATCAAAGAGTCACACTTGCAAAGACTCGAATCATTTAATGACGAGCTCGAGTGCAAGCTAAACGAAAAGAAGAAGCAGATCAAAAGATTGAAGAATGCTCAGAATCAATCCGCATACGAGAACCAGAACATCGTTGATAAAGTTGCACTTGAAAGAAAGCTTCACGAAAAATGCCAACAAGTTAAAGTGCTACAAGAAAATATGAGTGAGGTCACTGCATTAGCATCGTCACAAAAGCAAAACGCAAGCAGCGTTGAATTAAAAGAGGAAATCGAAAGACTCAACCTTCAGTTGAACAAATTCCAAGAAGAAAATTTAGTCAGAGAAGAAGACATGTGCAGCATCAAGTTATTCAATGACGAATTGACAAAGCAAGTTCAAATGATGGAAAATGAGAAGAACGTCAATGCAAGCAAGTCGGCAGAGTTTCACAGAGCAGAAATAGAAGAATTAAAAACAAAGATTGATAGTAAAGAATCAGAATTGCTTGACTTGAGAAAACAAAACGGGCATTTGGTTGATGAAAAAAGCCAACAGCTTGCTGGACATGAGAGAGAAATGAAAGATATCAGAGATGAAATGAATAGCTATAAAGCTCAAGTGCAAAGCAATGCGAATGTTGACAACGAGTTAAAAGCTGTCCTTGAAAATGAGTGCCAGGATCTCAACCAGAAATTCGATGACGTCCTTGCAGCAAATTTTGCGATAGAAACGAGATGCAATGCACTAGAGGTCTTGTTAGACGAAAAAGAGGGACAGATTACGAAGCTTAAATCGGCTTTGGCAGACTGCAATTTGAAAGAAGAGAAACTTCAAATGACAGTCGCAGCATCAAACGTCGATGGGTTGCAAAAGGGTCTCAGTGATTCCAAAAACGAAGTTGAAAAGCTCACTGTCTCCATGTCAAAACTCGAAGCTGAACTTTCCCTAAAAGGCAATGCGCTCCGAGAAGCGGAAGAGCAAATGACAATGCTGGCACAACAGCACGAAAGTCTTCAAGACGAGCTCGAAAAGAAGAACGAAGCTCTACGAGAGGAGAAAGAGCAAATGAAATCAACCAAAATGCACGCAGAAAAGTTGCAAGAGGACTTCAAAGCGCTTCAAATATGCTGTAACAAACTGAAGAGCGATTTGAATGCAAGAAAGAAAGAAGAAAAATGCTCGCGAGCAAAACAAAATGATTTGTTCAACAAGTTTCGAAATGCCACAAAAGAGAGAGATGCATTGGAAAAAGAGAATGACCAACTAAGAAAGGGCATTGAGACGCAAAAGGCTAAAGAAGATTCCTCCTCTGTGACTGAAGAAAAATGCTGCGATGAAATTCTTCAACTGCAAGCTAACTTAACAGAAATGAAAGAGCGCGAGAGAAAACTCCAGAGTCACAATTATGAGCTCAAAAAGAGACTGGATGCACAAGAGGCTCAATGCAACAGTCTCACAGAGAGCATTAATCAACTAGAAAAACAAGTCGCTAATTACAAGAACGAGGCCATCACCAGTGAGTCGAAAGCTGACGAGCTGATGCAAGCCGTAGAGGAATGGCAGAGAAAATTTGACAATCTTTCATCAACGCTGCTAGATACGGAAGCAAATATGAAAATAATATCTGAGAATTCATCGACAACGGTTAGAGGGCTTGAGAGGGAAAATAAACAACTTAAAGATGACATTGACAATGCCCAATTTTCAATTCAAGAGAAGCAAAGTGAGATCTTACTGTTGGAAAAGAAAAGCCACAACTACCAAGAATTGTCACTTGTTCTTCAGAAGAGAAGTGAAGAAATAGTGGCAAAAAATAGATCCATAGAAGAGACTCAGAGCCACAATAGCAAGTTGGTTGCAGAGGTAAGAAAGTTGGAGGGAGTAATCCAGCAGTTGCAGGACAAGGTACAAATGCTAGAGGGCTGTAAGTCAAACGACCTGATGCTTCAGGAAGAAACTTTCAGCAAAGCACTTCCACATTGTAAAGGTATGAAAGAAACTTTTGCACCCACCAACCCGGGACTCACCAAAAACTGCAACGACGTTGAAGTTTTTCAAGACGAGAAGAAGAGTGTTCTAAACAAAAATGAACATCTGCATAATTGTGTTGGTTCCAGTGGACGCAGAAATGAAGCCAATAGCATGTAAGTTGATACGAATAAGGAAGATTGATGCTTGTAGCAAGTAGCAAGTAGCAAGTAGCAAGTAGCAAGTAGCAAGTAGCAAGTAGCAAGTAGCAAGTAGCAAAGCGTAACCAGTTAAATGTATGAGAAAATTGCTTTCGCTGTGACTAGACAGAATTCTACAGTACTTCAACAAGAATTTCAGTCTACAACCGATTATTTAGGATGATAAGATGCATTCATTCAATGATATTGTGCTTATTGCTTCATCTACTTTTAGCTGTGAGTCAAAACAAGACGATGAAACGGAAACCGGAGAGTCTGATCATCAATATGATTCAGACTTTGAAGACGTTGCCGATAATGAATCAAAAAGCTTGAGAAGTTCTTTAGGTGAAGTAGAAGAGGAAATTAGCTATGCTGATGATGGAGACGTTACTTTTAGTGACAATGACGATGATTTGCTTCCACCGTTAAATAACGTAGCTTGTAATTCAAATGAGAAGGAAATCCCTTCTTCCACTGATGATTCAAATGATAGGATCAAAGAAAACCTTGGTAACAAAAAAGATGAAGTTACTTTTTGCGGTGATAAACTGGGTAAAATTGAATCCATTGGTGATGATGAAAACGAAGAGAATGTAACGGAAGATATCACTGTTGGTTCAGGAGAAATGAATAATTGTGATGAATACGATTACGTGGAAATTATTTCACTTGAAAAGGAAGAAAATATAGAGAGAGCCGATGCTGACATGACAGTAGAGGAGTTAGAGATTTGTGACTTGGATGATTGTGCTCATTTTGAGCCACTGTTGAAAGAGAAGAAAGAGAAGAAAGAGAAGAAAGAGAGGACAGAGAAGGAAAGCCAGTTTGTCCGGCGGCCCAAACCAGGTAACAACAACTTAATATGGAAAAATAGCGATAACATTCTCCTGTTCCCATTTTTTCTAGATATATGGTAGAGAAGGCAAGGAATCATGAAATATTCTAAGACATTGTAGTCGTACGCTTTGTAGTACCGCTTAACACGCAAGTTACATTTCCGAATGCATTTTATGACATAAGATAATTACACATCGAGGTGTTATAGTCCCTACAATTATCTCTTGACAAAATATTCAGAGAATGATCAGGTACGGTGGTATGAGTGTAAATTTATCAAAGACTTGCCATATCAAGGACGTCTGACATCAATCCAAGCAGTAGACTCAACTACCAGTTATGCTACAGTAGAATTGATAATCGTATGATAGAGAAAAGAAGCCTTTCATAATGAGATATTACTTTTCAATAGATGTCTCTACAAGGCATCAGTCACCTATTGAAGATGAAGAGGACATTCTTGACGGGTTTCTGTCTTCCCGGAAGAAGAAATTCAAACCACGAGAAAGCGAAACAGAAATGGAGAAGCGAAAAAGGATGGCCGCTGATGTTGGGTTCGACGATGTTGAAATCGAGGATTTGATTGCTGATATCGAGTCTGACGATGAATTGGCGGCGGCTAGCAACGATGCTGAGAAACACGATGGTAATCATTCGACGAATCGTCACATCGAGGTAAAAAAGAAGGACCAAAACGAGAAGGAAAAACGTGTCGCTTCTGACTGTATCCCTTCACAACAGGCTAGTCTTTTCAGCTCATCTCTGACGTCAGCGAATCCATCCCGGAGGAACATGTCACTGCCACCACTTAGAGCGAGAGTCAACTCACTGCCACCACTTCGTGGAAAGAAGCTATAAGACATAGAAACATTGAAAGATCATAAATATCTAAATTTGAATGCCGTAAAATTTATAAAATCTACATCAAATGTTATAGATACTGTTGAACATATTAATTGAATTTTAGGCGATTTTTATTGACATTTTCGAAGGAATGGCGAATCATTATATATTTTTATGATTATGAGCATTGATTTATTGATACATAACTCTCTTAACAAATATATATATCTATTCAATGTGCAGTTGTTTTCTTTGATGAATTCTTCCTTCGTGGTCAATTATGCAGAATAGAATTAGGTTATAGCATGTCCGAAGGAATTAACGGGGTGAATACAATGCTCTTAATGCTCATGGTGGCTAGTTGGATGATATCAGAAGAGGAAAAATATGTTTTGATATTTGGATATTCTTCTCATTCACGTAATTCATTTGCCTCCAGTAACAGCAAAACATGTCTTCATTGGCTGCTGAAGCTCCTTGGTGCTATAAAATGTGATGCGTTCTTATGACGAGGTACTCTTATCCTTCACCCAATCGTGCATGCTGATCAATAATGAGAGATAACATGCCACCCAAGTGCTAAAAGTACTTGATTTCACCAGGATAAGCAAGCATTTGCTGCCAAATGGTTACAATCAACCAAGGAAGGTCAACTGACACGCTAGCTTATGCCAACAGAGACTTCTAGATCCATGCAGAAAGGATAATTTTGCGATCGAAAATGGCTGATCTGCAAACTTCGCTCTCCGTTGATTACTGACTTTGGATATCAACTTATATTCTGACTCTGGCAAGCTACAACGATCTTATAAGTTGACATAACTTCGTGTTAAGTACCTACTGATTTTGTTCGCTCAAGTTAACCAGCCGTTTGGTGTTATAAGATGTCATGCTTTTTAATGCCATGTTGTTGCACAAAGATCGGAAATAATGAATAATTCCATCTTCAGACCCTTAATTAAGCTCTTCCCTAATGGAACTCCAATGGTTTTTAATGTGCACATCCTTCCGGTTTCTTAGGTTGTGATTGTAATTTCGAGCCATTTGAGCTGTTGGCACTTTCCTGACTCTTACATTTTCCTCCATGCTGAGGTAACTTCCTAGGATCTTGACGTATTTGGATCTAACCAGCTGTTTCAGTTCTTTCTTGCCTTCATTCATCTGTAGGTCAAACGTAGCACAACCTTGTGAGGCTCTTTCCTTTACTTTTTCGAGCTCTTCCTCCGTTCCCAAGAAATTTTGGTCGTCTGCATATGATAGTTGGAAGACGTCTTTCAGTGACTTTGTCATTCAGAGCTGCTATTGCTTCCGCGAGGTAGTATGTGAAGAGCAGCGGAGACAGAGCACCTCTCTCGAAAGGCGGTGCTTTGGGCTTTTCCTTTTCTTACTGTATGTTTTCCATGTGAGTCTCGAGCATCTTGACTTCGTCCGGGTTGATTATATCTTCTCCTTTTAACAATTCGACGAGCTTGCTTCTGTTGAATGCGCTTGACATACCGACAGCTAGGATACATAAATGTTTTGGGCTTCTAATTGACTCCTCGATTGACTCCATCGAGTTGCTTCTTCTTCATCATTCACTAACTGGTTGTTTCTATTCACAACAAAACTTTTGCCATGTGTTTGCCTATGAGACTGTTTCTTGATTTCTTCAATGACTTTGAATTTTAGCTGTCCTGACCATTGTTCGATTCTCTTGATTTCTTCATCAATAAAGATTCTGCCCTCTCTTTGCACAGATCTGTAACTTTCCTCATTTCCTCTCTTATTTTGGTTACTAGATTTGCATAGTATTCATTTCTCTTCTTGGTCTGCCTGATAGATTTGTCTACGTCCACCCTTCCAAACCATTAGAAGTTCCTCTGAAAGATCTTTTTTCTGTAGTTGAAGACTGGTTTTCACTATTCTATGATCTGCATCTACAAGGGATCCCTTATTTTCAGCATCTGAGAGGTACTTTTACACTGATTTCTTGCACGAAATCAAATCTAATTGATTGTAAAATATTTTTCTTGCTCTCAAACAAGTCTATGAATTTCTCTTTGAAAATTTCTGTTGAAATAAGGTTTTTGACATGATGAAGTTGTTGGTTTCACAAAAGTCTAGAAGTCTTCTGGTCTTCTGCCATCTCATATATTGCACCTTTTCTGAATTTTCCACAAGATCGTGATGGATCACTGCCTATTTTGGAGCTGAAGGATCCTCACAGGATGTATGAGCTTTTTGCAACTTCTGCTATGGACTCATCGAATCTTTCAGCAACTTGTGAGTTTTCTTGATAAAAGTGACTTGCTGGGGAGTATGCATTACATACCTAAAAGGCACCCAGTTCAGTATACACTTTTACTGCAGCTACTCTGTCAGTGATCTTGGTCACTTTCTCGTGCTTCACATCCTTCTTATCTTCTTATCTACAAAATAAATGCCATGGTGGTGTGTCTTCTTGCCCAGGAGATAAAAGATGCATCCTTCTTATTTCCAATCTTTCTCTACCTCGTGTATTTGCCTCTTGTAAGCAGATAACTGCAATGTTGAAAGCCTTGATTATTTTGCAAATCACTTTCATATTCAGATGAAAGAAACCTCTTGTCTTCAGGGTTGCTACATTGAACGACTTCCAGATTCTTCTGTGCCTCCCTGAGATCTTGTGAGGAGGGTTTGTAGCTAACACAGCCGTGACAAAGGGAGTTGCGCTACTTGCTTGCAAATTAAAACTTCTCCAAGTAGAGATTGTATTTCTTCCATAATCGATTCAATCTTATTAGCTATGCGTAAATGCATACATACATTAAGTCTACCCAACGAAAAATAATCCTTCCATAATGATGTTCTCGAAGTAGAGATTGTAATTCTTCAATAGCATTGCTTATGTATTAGTGTATTATTACTACGGGAGAATCGCAAAGCAGCAGCACCAATTTCAGAAGAGTCAATGCAACTATTTCTTTACGGTGCAGCAGGAGGGCAGATTTAAATAAAATAACGATGAACACCAGCTAAAGAACTGAAACTTTTCTTCATGCTCTTCCACCAATTCTTCCGCCAATTCTTCCGCCAATTCTTCCGCCAATTCTTCCACCGGCTTTTTCTTGCATTTCGTTCACTGCATCAAAGACATAGATGGATCCTCAAGTACGGGGCATATTCACCCCCACTCTGTTGGAAGGCACTGAGCCTCCATGGCAAAATTCCCCCGCAGTCACAATGCACTTAAAATGCACTAACTTCCTTCTTTGGTAGTAAGGTGAGGGGAGATATCCCATTTAACAGCCGAAAGCCCTTCCTACCACCAAACCCATCCATAGCCACTTTCTGGCGCAGTGAATTTACTGGATGGAAAACCCTTTCGGTTCCATTCAAAATGATTACTTAATGATTCTCAGTGTAGTGTATACTAGCGTTCACCTAGAGTACTGGCTGCAGCTTTGGAAAAGTGGGTCTATTTGATGCCTTCTGTATTTCTTTTGTTGTGAACACACACCCCTCCCCATCGACCACTGTATAAAATGAATACTTGATTAATGCACGCTTCTTATACTCAACACAAAATATTATCAATGGTCAACGCAATAAAATACCGCATACTAATATGCTGCAGGACTATCCTACGTCTACCATTAAATCTATTGAAACAAAAAAATTGCGATAAAAAAAGACAGCTCGTGGCAATAACAATATCTTAAAGGAGAAAATCCTGCATGCCTCCGTTTTTTGTGACGGCACTCCGTGTTTCATTCCCTTCGTATCGCATTATAAAACGCAACCGATTTGACGTAACAATCAAACGCAAAAGCATTTAAGCGACGGCGCTGCAAATTAATTTCTTATGCTTGGGTGATTTATCACTGCAAGCATCGGTGTATTTCGATTGTGAAAATACGCTTACACTTTGTTGAAATTGGCGACTGAGATTTTTACAGAGGTGACTTTGGCGAGATCAATGGCGAGCTACAATATAGACAGACGTGTCCGATGCTGGACATGCAAAGCAAATGGAATTGATCGTTTCTTTATTGGAAATGAGGAGCGACAATTGCACGAAAGTGCATTGCATGACAGTGCATTGCATGACAGTACATTGCACGAGTGGAGAAAGGTACCAGAAAAGTGGGCGACTGCTAGCAACAAAACCTACCACCGTCCGACCGATGAATTTGGTTCAAAGCAAAGTGAGAGTGGTACGTTGTTGCTTCTTCAACTTCTCATTTCAATTTGCTATTGAAGATATTGTTTAACTATGGCACGGCAATAGCATATCAAGATATTAGAAAGTAGAGAAGAAATTTTGAGAGGAACATATCGAAAGTAATCTGGCCAGTCAATGAAATTCATTTGAAGTAAAAGAGCAAGTAGCGACTCAGACGACTAAATGAAGGAATAATGGATAGCAATTTGTTTTAAAAGTGTGGGTTAGGATCACGAAGGTCGTTCAATTTTCAGTCTATGAGGCATTTGTACATTTGATTGATTGCTAGATTATTATTAGTCTATTGCTTGATCATTGAACCCTTGATGAGTTGATTTTGTATAGGAACACAATTTATATGGCTACGAAGCTTCATTGAACAACTCATTCAGCTGATTCAGCTCAGTCAGGCATTCATCCTCATTTCTAAACCACAATCAATCCTTACTACTGACAGAAAGCAGCATTTAAAGTATCAACAAATTGTTGAGGAGTGAAATGAAAATCGTTTTGCTTACCTTCCATCTATCTACGTTTGAATGAGCAGTAGACCTTTGCTTTGGCACTGCGACGAAAGCATTTTGCGTCCACCTTAGGCCACATAATTTGCTTCAGCGATCACTCTATGCTCCGTTGAAGTGACATTTCAGTGATTCATATCAGGTCTCAAAAGATGGAATCAAAGCTTTCCAGTGTCCAGTGTCCAGTGCCCGGTATCATGAAAATTTTCTCCCATTGCATAAAGCGATTCTTGGAGTGTAGACCACGAGGCTGACTCGAACGCACACTCTTCAATCGATCCCACTTTCAAAGCAATCCGGATGTATCCAAGCTATGAACAAGACGATCGTAAAAATGAGTTTCCCATTCAGTTTAAATGTAGTTTCCTTCGAAACGAAACTTCTACATGATTGCTGTGATCATGACAGGACTTTCAATAACCTCAGATTGCAAGGAAACATTTCCTCACATTTCGCTAATTCAAAAAGCTCAAACTTTTCCAACTCATTCGATGACACCTGCAAAGTTCGAATTTCGAATGGTAGAAAAACAATTAGATTTTCAAATCAGAAAATCTGAGGCGGAAAATTTGAATGAGAACAACTGAAAAAAGAGTCTTTGTATCGACATGCATACAGTATATTTTACGGAATGAAGATACGAGGAAACAATCTCTTCCCAATGTTCTTTTTCAGAGCAATCAGTCCCTAGTGGATTCTTAGCGTCAAATAGACTCAAAACATTCCATTCTCGTTTTCAGCATTCTTTTCAAGCACTTCATGGAAGTCTCTCTACAATCAACTGAACCGAGAAAAGCAAGCTTCTGAATTTGATTTGAATTGTGCAGAAGACAATTCAAGGATCTACAGCAGTCAATCTGCGAATAATTACTTGTATGAGAGCAATAAAAAGATTCGAAATTACGAGAGAGAATCGTTTAACATCAGGTATGAATGGATTTGATTATTAGGAATTGATTGATTGCTAAGCTTTGCAAATATCATCCTATATTGCACTTATTGATAATGAATAGAATGCCTTATCATCTGACTTTTCAAAGTATCTAATTGCAAAATTAACGACTCAAAGCTCTTCTTTACAAATCAGGATGAGGAAAGTTCTTTGCGAGATCGAAGCTAAGAATTCATTGGTGAAGAAGTTGAAAGAAGATCTTGCTAAGGCCGAGGTGACATTGATGGAAACCCAAAGAAGAGAATCTGAAATGGAAGATCACCTTGAAACTGCCACCAGAGAAGTAAAACAATTGACACTTGAAAGCAGTGAATATAAAGGTGATAACAACTTCCCTTACTGCCCATATGAAATTAAGCTTAGATCACGCTTTATTTTGCTACAAGTGTAGTCAACAAATCATTATTTCTTTTCAAAAACCTCAACAATTCTCAATTGTGCAGCTCCTCGTGATATTAGGAAACAACTTATTTTCCGTAGATGTTGCAGAAAATGAGAGAATCAAACGGCTCGAAATGCAGAACGACTTTGAGGAACGACTCAGTTATCACAAAGTCCATATCGAAAGACTGAGAGAAGAACTTGTGATTGGAAAACTGGTAAGTGAGTGTATCATGCTTTCGTCATCTACAACAAACACTTTTCTGAAAGATAGCTATCACTGAAAATTACCTTCATCGAAATAACAGTACATCCATACAGTATTAGATCTCATCGTAACTTTGATATCGGTGCAAGAAACTGTATGAATAATGTCCCACGTCATCGATATTCTATCAGCAGAAATTTTACTTCTCAAACAATGCAAAAATCTTCTAAATGCTTTTCAATAGACCCAGGAAAGAAACGAAGACTACAAAAAGATATCAGCTGCATTGGAAAGGAGGGTACAAGTTCTTCAAAAACAACGCGACTTGGAAACGAAACACAAGTCAGAAGCTGAGAATGACAAAATCGAGTGTCAAAAAGTTGTCGAAGACCTGATTGCTGATAATGAGAATACGAGAAAGAGGCTCAGACAATGTCAGCATGATCTTGGACAGTTACAAGCAAAGCACAAGGAGCTGCTGGGTAAACATGGTGTCATAGCCAACGGAAATGGAAACAGTGGAAACAATGGCAACAAGGCATTCAACACAAAGTTCGTGGAAGCAGAGGCATTTCATCAGATGAATTTCAAAGATGAGAGGGCCAATCTTGCTTCTAACATCAATGAACAAGGCAAACAATGCGAGACGTCAGCAGAAATGAAATGCAATAGCTACGAAAAGCAGTTGCAAAAAGCTATCAATGATCTCAATGTTGCAGGGAAAGAGTTGGCTAATGTGGGATCATGCAGGCAAGCAGACATCGACCGACTAACACGAGAGAAAGAAACTCTCAAACGTCATCTCAGAACCAAAAAGTCACACTTGCAAAGACTCGAATCTTTTAATGACGAGCTCGAGTGCAAGCTAAACGAAAAGAAGAAGCAGATCAAAAGATTGAAGAATGCTCAGAATCAATCCGCATACGAGAACCAGAGCATCGTTGATAAATTTGAACTTGAAAGAAAGCTTCACGAAAAATGCCAACAAGTTCAAATGCTACAAGAAAATATGAGTGAGGTCACTGCATTAGCATCGTCACAAAAGCAAAACGCAAGCAGCGTTGAACTCAAAGAGGAAATCGAGAGACTCAAACTTCAGTTGAACAAATTCCAAGAAGAAAATTTAGTCAGAGAAGAAGACATGTGCAGCATGAAATTATTAAATGACGAATTGACAAAGCAAGTTCAAATGATGGAAAATGAGAAGAACGTCAGCGCAAGCAAGTCGGCAGAGTTTCACAGAGCAGGAACAGAAGAATTAAAAACAAAGATTGATAGTAAAGAATCAGAATTGCTCGACTTGAGAAAACAAAACGGGCATTTGGTTGATGAAAAAAACCAACAGCTTGCAGGACATGAGAGAGAAATGAAAGATGTCAGAGATGAAATGAATAATTATAAAGCTCAAGTGCAAAGCAATGCGAATGTTGACAACGAGTTAAAAGCTGCCCTTGAAAAAGAGTGCCAGGATCTCAACCAGAAATTCGATGACGTCCTTGCAGCAAATTTTGCGATAGAGACGAGATGCAATAAACTAGAGGTCTTGTTAGACGAAAAAGAGGGACAGATTACGAAGCTTAAATCGGCTTTGGCAGACTGCAATTTGAAAGAAGAGAAACTTCAAATGACAGTCGCAGCATCAAACGTCGATGGGTTGCAAAAGGGTCTCAGTGATTCCAAAAACGAAGTTGAAAAGCTCACTGTCTCCATGTCAAAACTCGAAGCTGAACTTTCCCTAAAAGGCAATGCGCTCCGAGAAGCGGAAGAGCAAATGACAATGCTGGCACAACAGCACGAAAGTCTTCAAGACGAGCTCGAAAAGAAGAACGAAGCTCTACGAGAGGAGAAAGAGCAAATGAAATCAACCAAAATGCACGCAGAAAAGTTGCAAGAGGACTTCAAAGCGCTTCAAATATGCTGTAACAAACTGAAGAGCGATTTGAATGCAAGAAAGAAAGAAGAAAAATGCTCGCGAGCAAAACAAAATGATTTGTTCAACAAGTTTCGAAATGCCACAAAAGAGAGAGATGCATTGGAAAAAGAGAATGACCAACTAAGAAAGGGCATTGAGACGCAAAAGGCTAAAGGAGATTCCTCCTCTGTGACTGAAGAAAAATGCTGCGATGAAAGTCTTCAACTGCAAGCTAACATAACAGAAATGAAAGAGCGCGAGAGAAAACTCCAGAGTCACAATTATGAGCTCAAAAAGAGACTGGATGCACAAGAGGCTCAATGCAACAGTCTCACAGAGAGCATTAATCAACTAGAAAAACAAGTCGCTAATTACAAGAACGAGGCCATCACCAGTGAGTCGAAAGCTGACGAGCTGATGCAAGCCGTAGAGGAATGGCAGATAAAATTTGACAATCTTTCATCAACGCTGCTAGATACGGAAGCAAATATGAAAATTATATCTGAGAATTCATCGACAACGGTTGGAGGTCTTGAGAGGGAAAATAAACAACTTAAAGATGACATTGACAATGCCCAATTTCTTATTCGAGAGAAGCAAAGTGAGATCTTATTGTTGGAAAAGAAAAGCCATAACTACCAAGAATTATCACTTGTTCTTCAGAAGAGAAGTGAAGAAATAGTGGCAAAAAATAGATCTATAGAAGAGACTCAGAGCCACAATAGCAACTTGGTTGCAGAGGTAAGAAAGTTGGAGGGAGTAATCCAGCAGTTGCAGGATAAGGTACAAATGCTAGAAGGCTCTAAGCCAAACGACCTGATGATTCAGGAAGAAACTTTCAGCAAAGCACTTCCACATTGTAAAGGTATGAAAGAAACTTTTGCATCCACCAACCAGGGACTCAACAAAAACTGCAACGACGTTGCAGTTTTTCAAGACGAGAAGAAGAGTGTTCTAAACAAAAATGAACATCTGCATAATTGTGTTGGTTCCAGTGGACGCAGAAATGAAGCCAATAGCATGTAAGTTGATACGAATAAGGAAGATTGATGCTTGTAGCAAGTAGCAAGTAGCAAGTAGCAAGTAGCAAGTAGCAAGTAGCAAGTTGCAAGTAGCAAGTAGCAAGTAGCAAGTAGCAAGTAGCAAGTAGCAAGTAGCAAAGCGTAACCAGTTGAATGTATGAGAAAATTGCTTACGCTGTGACTAGACAGAATTCTACAGTACTTCAACAAGAATTTCGGTCTAATACCGTTTATTTAGGATGAGAAGATGCATTCATTCAATGATTTTGTGCATATTGCTTCATCTACTTTTAGCTGTGAGTCAAAACCAGACGATGAAACGGAAACCGGAGAGTCTGATCATCAATATGATTCAGACTTTGAAGACGTTGCCGATAATGAATCAAAAAGCTTAAGAAGCTCTGTAGGTGAAGTAGAAGAGGAAATTAGCTATGCTGATGATGGAGACGTTACTTTTAGTGACAATGACGATGATTTGCTTCCACCGTTAAACAACGTAGCTTGTAATTCAAATGAGAAGGAAATCCCTTCTTCCGCTGATGATTCAAATGATAGGATCAAAGAAAACCTTGGTAACAAAAACGATGAAGTTAATTTCTGCAGTGATAAACTGGGTAAAATTGAATCCAGTGGTGATGATGAAAACGAGGACAATGTAACGGAAGATATCACTGTTGGTTCAGAAGAAATGAATAATTGTGATGAATACGATTACGTGGAAATTATTTCACTTGAAAAGGAAGAAAATATAAAGAGAGCCGATGCTAACATGACAGTAGAGGAATTAGAGATTTGTGACTTGGATGATTGTGCTCATTTTGAGCCACTGTTGAAAGAGAAGAAAGAGAAGAAAGAGAAGACAGAGAAGGAAAGCCAGGTTGTCCGGCTGCCCAAACCAGGTAACAACAACTGTGTAAATTTATCGAAGACTTGCCATATCAAGGACGTCTGAAATCAATCCAAACAGTAGACTCAGCTACCAATTTTGCTACAGTAGAATTGATAATCGTATGATAGAGAAAAGAAGCCATTTCATAATGAGATATTACTTTTCAATAGATGTCTCTACAAGGCATCAGTCACCTATTGAAGATGAAGATGACATTCTTGACGGGTTTCTGTCTTCCCGAAAGAAGAAATTCAAACAACGAGAAAGCGAAACAGAAATGGAGAAGCGAAAAAGGATGGCCGCTGATTTTGGGTTCGACGATGTTGAAATCGAGGATTTGATTGCTGATATCGAGTCTGACGATGAATTGGCGGCGGCTAGCAACGATGCTGAGAAGCACGATGGTAATCATTCGACGAATCGTCACATCGAGGTAAAAAAGAAGGACCAAAACGAGAAAGAAAAACGTGTCGCTTCTGACTGTATCCCTTCACAACAGGCTAGTCTTTTCAGCTCATCTCTGACGTCAGCGAATCCATCCCGGAGGAACATGTCATTGCCACCACTTAGAGCGAGAGCTAACTCACTGCCACCACTTCGTGGAAAGAAGATTTAAGACATAGGAACATATATTCTGATATCTAAATTTGAATGCCGTAAAATTTATAAAATCTGCATCAAATGTGATGGATACTGTTGAACATAGAAGCTTATTTTCTAGAACTTTTTATTGACACTTTTGTAGGACTTCATGGCATACAGTATTTTAATTTTTTTCAGCATTGATATTTCGCTACACAAATCGTAACCGATATGATTCTATTCAGTGTGCAGTTGTTACTTTGATGGATTCTTTATTCATGGTCAGTTAAGCAGTGTCGATATTTTGATATTTTTCTTATTCACGTAATTCATTTAACCTAGCGGTCTCAAATTCGTGGCCCGAGTGAGGATAATTTTTTGTCTGCGTCTTAGAATAAAAATTGAAATATTTGGGAGCGTTTGGATGTTTTATCAGAGCATTTCTTGCGGAAAACTTGATGCGGCCTAGTCTCACCTAGACTCTGCCTCCAGTGGCCCCCAGGTTAATTGAGTTTGAGATGCGTGATTTAACCCGAGTGATAACAAAACAAATCTTGATTGGCTTCTGAGGTTGTTTGGTGTCATAAAATGTCGTGCTTATTAATCCGGTTTTTATCATTTCTTGCGATGGATAGAAAGAATAACTATTCACATCTAGAAATATGAAGCTTTTTCTACTTTTTATAGCATTGCCTTTACAGTGCCATAACACACGTTGATTTCAGAGATTTTAGAAGGTAACAACTTTTGAAAAAATTTCTCAAGAATTGCTTGTGTACGCGAGCGAAAATTATGAGATAGTGACAAAATGAAATGACAAAATGACTTACCACGCGGGAAGATAAAAGACGCCTCTAGGCCCGAAGCCAGTTTTTGGCGCTTGCTTTAAATTGCAGGTGTAAGTGGACCAAACTGTGCTTCGTTGCAATTTCTGTATGCCAGCAACGGTTCTGCACGACGGAAAGGATTGCATCTTGAGTGAGTCATCATCGCGTTGCGAATGCCTTCAGGAGGAATTTCGCATTCTTCCGTTTGACTGTTGCGAGCAAAGCAAGGCAGATTTGGCACACCGCTATTCATAGCGGCGAAGGGACCGTTTGATAAACCTGTAGAGTACTTGTTCGTATTGCACCACTTATGAATTCCAGTATAACGAGAAAAGAACCGCCAATCTGGCACAACTTAAGCTCGCATCTAGAACATTCTCAATGCGACACGCCCGTTATGCCACCGAAAGACGTTTAGCTCTAGGGAATTGTACACGGGCTGGTGCATTGCTCAAAATTTTTCCCCAAGAGATCAACAAATTGTCAAATAAAAAAATCGCTACACGTGGGGCGCTTTGATTGCATCCTAGCTGCTTTGTGTCAAGCACACGTTCCCATATTGCGTAGATTTGGGGAGAGGGGTTTTGTATGATTTTAGATGCTATGAATGGACAAAGGATAATCCCATTGCTCTTCTTGTCGCATTCCATTAGTTTTCTGTTTTGAATGAGCAGCATTGCTCTTCTGTCAATGTGACTTTTATTACAGTCTACGTAGCACTCCACGTGACTTCGTTGATCTTTCTTTTTCAATTAAACAACTTTGCAAAAACAGACAGTTAAGATTTCCCAAGAGGGGAGCTCAATGACATCAACAACTCTTTCAGGGGGGGGGGATAAATGCCCTCCTAGTCCTCACGCTTATGGAATTGAAAGGCGATGAAAATGTTCCTTCGAAAGTTTAGGGCTTAAAAGGGCACAAAATGGGGGTTTATTTTCCTTGTCCGTAGCACTGCAGTTTGTAAATACGAGCATATTTAATCCGACTAGTGTAAGAGTAGAATGAATGGGGTCGATTTCAAATGGTAAATTGAAAATAGGGAATGTCATAATTGTTAGTTCAAGAAAATGGAATAAAGCAATTTCAGGATAGAAAATTACAGCAGGTAAGGAATTTAAGCAAAAATCTGGCTACCAGTACTTATCACTTACCGCGTCATCTGAATTAACCGTTTTTGAGACCGAATAGCTGTTCAAAACGGCAATTGGCAAACTGGACGGAGCACATGGTGACTGGAGAGAAGATCCCACGCTGCAGCAGTGGCGGTTTTAAGAGAGCAGGGGGGGATGGATCAAGACCCCCTATTTTTGGTAACCCAGAAGGAGCCCCGCAAGGGAAAATAGAAGACGCTTTTATTCTAAGCAGAAGAAACATGACTGACTTTTGGAAACAACAAATTTTCAAATAAGGGTGCACCTATAACTTTGCTCCGAGTCCAGCAGTTTTTAAAACAAACACTGGGTTTCAGGCAAGCTCCTGCAGGTTATTATTCGTCCATTATCTGCACACGGAGCAGTGGATAAGAACGTGGTGTAACGCAAGGAAAGAAACTAGCCACCGAAATCAGAATGCCTACTAGGTAAAAATTAGGCCTACTTACCTGAGCCTTAGTAAAGCAGAAATATGTCGTTCGTGTATGTGACCTACTCGAAAAAATTGATAGCCATCAAACAATTTTTAGGCTTTCCGTGATTCATTTGTTTATTGACTTGGAGTCTCAATTAGGTACTGGTGACGTTTGACCAGTTAATATCAGGAAATCTTATAATATCATCTGTCTTGCCACTCGTCAGTGCGTAACGATTCTCGAGTTTGATGCCATTGACAAGTCTCATCATCCCGTTCAAAAGTGAGCGCTTGATGATATGACGACGTTGCTATATAATTTTGCAATGTTTTGAAGGCAAACTTGACAGTGAATCTCTATGCCCAATGTTTTGTTTTGCCTCTCTGTACGCGCGCGCATGGAAAGGGGTCTATGGGTCTATGCTAGCTGGGTGGAAAGGGGTCTATGGCTGAGGGTGGTACCCCCTCCCCCTAATAAGGCGCTCCGTGACGTTTACTTAAGGTGACGCAGACACACAAATTTGACGAATTCTAACTGCTGATTCACTATTATGTAACTTGTAAATAACATCGTTAAACACTGCTATAAAATACCTAGCAGAAGGTTGGAAAGCCCCCAGAAAAGGAAACTCTTTGGGCATACTTCCTGCACCGAAATCAATTCTTATCGAACTTTCAATTCTTTGGTGAATACAACAAGTGCCCCTGACACGAGTCCGACAATTATGCTTGAAGATAAATCAACATTGAAATCTGTTGAATAAAGCTCTTTCGTAAAGAAAAAATTGTAGTAAAAGAGCATGACAAAAGTCGGAGCAAAAACATCTAAAAACGGAAGGATAAATCTTGTCAGGCCTAGGCCTAGGCCTAACTGGGTAGTACCGCCTCTGGAATCTGTCAACAGTTCGATGAAATTTACCAAAGCTGGTGCTACGTGTAAGGAAAAATTGTCCAGTCTTAGAATCTCGCTTCTCTCATGCATTACACTGCCTGAAACATACGCAACAACTGACGAAATGCAGAAGTTTACTGACAACAAAAGCTGCAACGGTATCGCCAGCATTGAACTACTGCACAATGTTGTAATGAGCGTAAGAAGAAAGTAGATAAATTGCAAAATCAATAGCCAAACACATAGATAATGTTTAACGGGAGTAGAAGATGCTACTATGAAAAACCATACGCCGAAAGCACTGCATCCGCAACAAAAGGATGTCCAAGCAATTTGAAGCAATACGAGAGTGCCTTGTATTCTGCAGGATCGCATACTTCTCTGCTTTCTTGCAGCACAATCACATTCGGCCTACCTCAACTGCTCATCAATCAAGGGTCCTTAAACAATATCTTCCTTTTTCGATTTTTGCACCACTTGTTTGGGAACTGGCCTTGTTGGAAACTGCACTCGCTGATTGGAGATTGCTATAAACAACCCAAACGCAAATCGAAATTCTTTTGATGACAATAACAGTTCCATTCAATACAACCCGACAACGATTAGTCAACGAAATGGTTCGTGGCGACCATTTTCTCACGGATTGCTTCCGAAAGGCGTCTGTGGAATTTTCGTTAAGACTCTATAATTTCCAGATGACAAAGTGGTCACAACTCATGGTTGCGGCTTTACTTTCTCTTCCGCATTTGCGTAAACCAATAGAGCGGTGTCTGTCTCCTTGGAAACGCTCTCCCTTTGCAGTCCAACAGACAAGAAACGGAGATCAAAGGAATGCTGTTGCTGCATGTTTATCAAGAAAACATATTTTCTCTTTATCGATTGCAATAACTCGCTCATAACATGTGATATCAAAGGTGTAAAAACAGATCAAAAGCATGCAAAATCAATGGCTTACGGCTTACAAGCTCCAACAATCCCCTCTTGAAACCCTAAACGTTCTGTCGATCTACCTGTGCCACCAAAGTGATATGCATAAGCCAGTCTATATAACTAGTGCCACAGCGATTGATAGAGTCATCGTCAGCACCCTTCCATCTGCATGAGGCCATAGAGTAGCGGCACTGGAGCTTTCTCTCCAGTGGAGCTACATAACCTGGGCAGAGTGTATGGAAGACGAGTTGTTCTCCAGGCAGCAAGTTCTCCCTCTTCACGCGGCCAGTGGATCCAAGGGAACTACGAGTGTCGATACTGCTTGGGCCCCAACAGCGTCGCAGAAGTTGCCGGAGGGGTATTAAGTTGCCAAACCGCCTTCGGGACTCCAGCTCCTGATTTTCTGTTGGGGTTGACGCCCCTAGCCTTTCCCAGAACGGCTAGATTGCAAGGCAGCAGTGGTGTGATACCGTAATCCTGATAGGGGAGACTTATGGGTACTGCACCTTACCCAAGGGTGGCCCAGCACAGTGGTGACTAAGGGGTAGTGAAATTCGTTCCCAAGCCTTTGAACTCCCGAATAAAGGCCTCACCACCAGATGCAGTTTAGTGTCATGCCCAGGACATGGTTAATAGAGTGATATCCTGAGAAACCTCCACGTTGGTGTCCGTGAATATCGACCGCCAAACTGATCTCGACTCATTTTTGTCGGCTTGTAACCAATTCTGCAACCACTTTCCCTCAAAGCACACTTGAGGGAAAGATTCGATGAAAATCCAGAGAAATACACACATCATAAATTTCAATGATGAATCGATTGTTGTTATTACCAGCTAACAATAATACTAGTGTCACAATAAAAACACCATTGGTGAGGAAGGTAACGGAAAACCACCTCGTAAAATTAATTTCCGTTATAAAAAAACTCAGAGCCCTGTCTCTGATTTCTACTACGCTCGAAATCGAGTGTGTAACGTAGCAGCCCTTCTCTGGACGAGACCCGATTAATCTTCGCGGCTCTAGTTATAAAGTTCATTACAAAACTGCACTTCCCAACTCATTACCCAGTAAATAGACTTGCAAATAATGTATCTATTTATTGACTAAGCAAACGTCAAGCATGCAGAATTTTGAGCGACAGGTTGGACACGGCGACTGACTTCCCATCCAGGATTGAGGCTCATTTTGATCTTGTCGACTGGCAAACCATTTTCCCATGCAATCAATGCACCACATCGGCCTGCAAAAGCACTGCTTGCAGCCTTCTTCACTGGACGATTCACAGTTCTTCTGCAGCTTTACATTGGCTGGGATCTGCATGCAACCTATGCATGGTTCGGGCTCCTTAAACAAAGGGATTGATACTGTCGTCAGTTAACGAAACAGAAAATGCGCAGTTTGGCCTAAACAAGGCTCTAATCAATACATCAACGCTAGGAATGACGTTAAGTCATGCATCAATGCACTAATAAACAAAAACATAATATGGTTAATATGATGATGATTGATTGCATCAGCAGAGATTGTGCGAGCAGTATACCCTAGAGAAAAAAGAGAAATGGTAGGAGTATTGCCCCGAAGGAGTTGTAGAAGGTGATGATGTAAAATTAATCTGGGATGTGAATATTCGATGTAATTATGTTATAGGGGCAAGGAGATCCGACTTAATCTTAGTGGATAAAAAGGGGAAATCGTATGTTATCATCGATATTGCTGTTCCAGGTGATTGTTGAACACGCGAGAGAGGAGTGCAAAGATGTAAAGACATCAAAACTGAAGAGAGACCTGTAAAGGCTTTCGTTGCTGAAAAAAGTAGAAGTTCTACCATTGGTTGCAGGAGCTCTGGGGTGCATTAGCTAGGGCTTTAGTAGATGAATGGACATACTTGGTATTACAGCAAGCGTTGGAATGGTACAAAAATTAGTCTTGTTGGGAATAACTAGGATACTCAGGAAAGTCTTAGACATGTAAAGTGAAAGCATCCTCTCTGCCGTTGGCTACTTGCTGTAACCCGCCCATGAGGAATATGACGTCAATAAGAACTGCCTGCGCTAAAGCTACAGTATATGACCATATAATAATAAAAATAATGATAATAATAATAAGAAAACAATATAGAAATGAAATGCAGCAGTATGATAAATCTTTTTTAGTTGGAAAAAATGTGCCATGCATCAGAGGTGACGGAATCACGGGGCCAGCGGGGCAGCACCGCGCCCTTGTGAATATGTCACTGTGTGTTACAGATTTAAAGGGCTACCTCCTATTGGACCAAATTGAAAAAAGATAAAACTTATTATGATAATATGTAAATGAACGCTTTCGGATTTGCTTCTAAATTCTAGAGAGAGAAATATACGACTGATGACATGATCGCATATCGTACAGGATATTGGACAGAAATTGTTGAGAAAACTGAAGATTAAGCGGTGAAATATGCAACAGTGAAATGCTAATATCAAAAGGTTTCTTTGTACATTGATTTGATCTTTGTCACATTTTTCAGCAAAGAAGGGAAACCACGAAATGACAAAAATTATTTGGGTCTTTCTTCGGAAGTTAGTCGCCGTCTCTGCTGGATCTTCGAGTCTGATTCAAAAATTTTAAATGGCTTGATTTTCTCGATTAATTTCCGAGTTCATTAAATCAACAATATTTTACTTGCAAATGTTGATCACTTTGATGGTTCGTTACTGTTCTAATGTTTCATATCACTAAACTTAAATCTTGGAAAACGCAACGCAACGCAAGTCAGTACGATATCATATCTAACATAATAACAGACAATTGATGTGAATATTTTCTATTTGATGAAATTTATTCCTGTCTCCCAGAACTAAATTAGAAAAAAATCAAGCTTCATTTCTATCCTGGAAAATGACATCAAAAAGTCCAGTGCTGTCTGATTCACATTTATTCCCTTGTGGTTTCTGCTTTCCAGCGTGGAGATCAGAATTCAAACAATGTCTTCTCTCGTCAAAACTAAACTACCTAGGCCTAGAGTTGCTTCAAAAATAACCTTTCTTCAAAGGTTTACAAATGCCACGTGCTGAACGTGTACAGATAGAAAAAGCTAAAATGATTCAAAAACTAGCTAAATAAGTGGTCAGACAAAACCCAGAGGTTTTTATGCCGTTTGGGTACCTCAGTCGATAAAGGATGAAAAATCTCTCGTGAAAGTAGATCGTACAGAGGAACTTGAAGAAGAATCAGTTGGGAAAATAGCGAAAATACAAATGAAGATATATCAGCAGTATTCAGATCCTTGGGTCAAGGACAAAATGTGGGCACACAATGTGGGCCGAGCTTTACTTTACCTTATACATAGCCTTTTTCAAAATGCAATAAATCTGTGTTGCATTGTAAACACTATTTTACATTTAGGCCCAAATGAATTCGTCTTTTCCCTTTGTAATCAATGCAGGCAAGGTATGCTATTTCTTAGTTCCTTGCTTTCATGATTTTCATGAGTTCAAATCATACAGATCTGACCGTATTTCTATTATTACTATCAGAGACTCTTTTGTTTAAGCAAGAACGTATATGGAGACACTATTTTCAAACGTACACAAATGCCACTATAACAGCTCTTGTTGGAACAAACCATGATGACAGTGGATTTTCAACAGGTTAACTTGGAACAAATGCTACCTTAGACCACCACTTTGCTCCGTTTGTAAGATGATTACGATTGGCAAAGAAAGGAAGGCACTGGGCGAGTAGAAATTTCGAAAAATTGCGAGGTCGAATATAAAGGAGGCGGATTGAGGCTGATAAACTTACGGGAATATCCTCACTAAGTGTGACTCTTTGATTCAGTTTGACTTGCTCCTTGAAGGCCTCTAGGAATTTATCACTTAGTGATTGGTGTATGACAATGTTCCTTGCATTTCGTATTGGCGCTTGCAGTCGGTCTTTCAGTTCTCCATAATCAACAGAATTCAATCGCAAAGAGAATGATTGCACTGCCGGGTTGATGCTGTGCACAATTATTGAGAGATACTGGCTTGGTTGGTTGCTCTCGTGTGAGTAGGCGAAGTGATCGCTCGCTAGAAAGAAGATGAGAAATGGAGCTTGCTGCAAGTCAAGATGGGATGCTTACTAAGTAATATTCTATACAGAAATCAATCGGGTGTGTGTTTTTCAAGGACCTCTTCGTTCTCTCAAAACTCCATGGCATATTCTATTTAGGTTGTAGTAGAAACTAGAGAACAGAGCCTGCGTGTTTTAGGATAGTTGACTTCATAAAATAAACATTTCTCGCTGACAAATTAGTATCCTGTAGCGATCGCTTAAACTTTTGTGGCAACGAGCCTTCGGGTCCACCTTGGCAAAAACTTAGCAGATGGATTAGCCCTGAGCAGAAGGCAATGGATGACGTTCAACCGTATCAGGACTGGCGTGGCGAAATTCGAATGATAATCTCTCCAAATGGGGTCTAAAAGGTTCCCCACCTTGTGAAGTGCGGCTTTCTGAACCAAACCCTAGAGCACCTGATCCGGCATTGCTCCTGCATAGAGCATAAGCCTGTGAACTCTGGACCATAACCCCTTGATCTACTAGATGAACTGAATTTTCTTTGACATACGCGAGGGAGAAGAATCACTTAAACAAACACACATCGGCATTAAATACCTTATCGTCATAAAATCTTCCCTGCCTCGTTCTCCTCCGTGGATAAAGGTACAAAATTGTTGGATACAAGTGTACGTTAAACTAAGCTTAACTAACACTCAGGAGTCGAATGCACCGGCCGTCAACTCTCGGTTTTGTGAGGGGTGATCCGCACACATTTTCAAAACAAACGCCTACTGAACGAAAGGTACTGAGGTCTTCAAACACCCATTCTCACTTCTTGGTGCTCTTTATCGGTCCACCAAACAGTTAATTTGTACCAGACGTAAATCTTGGGGTGAAATGCGACTGGGGAAAGGAACAGGCCACGTAGCCTCACCATGCTGTCGCTCACGATGTCTCTTCGTTAACAAGGTTCTCCCAGACGCTTGTTTCGAGCATGACAAACAACTTGCACTATCACTCAACGTTGAGTCTCGTTCAAAGGGAAGTGGGGTATCTTACGCAGAAATGCTTAGCAAATACGCTAAACAAAGAAAAATTAGAAAACGAGTAAATACTAAAAAGAGGCAAAATAATGAACAGTGGACTAGGAAAAGTTTGACGGGTAATATTTCGATGGGATCTATTTGCTGTGAAAGATGAATGGAATTACAAGAAAGCACTTACATGCAATATTTAGATGGGAATCCGTTTGCTGTGATAAATGAACTGTGTACGTAGTGCATTTGAGTATCCATGAGTCAGTCACATACACACTTGACCCACTGGAAACAGCACAGAACTTGTCAACTCTACGAAATTCGATATTGATTTGGGCAGCTACTGATTGCCACGTTCCTCCATGACCTGCCAGAACCTTCAGAAAGAAAGAGAATCAAAACAAACGTATAAATACATGGTCGATGTACGTGTGTACATAAATCATTTTGGACTGAAATTCTGCAAAAATACCAGCACAATATTTTGAGAAAATTTGAGTCCCATACTTGATCTAATGTCTGGATAGCTCAAAGGTCAATGGTCAAAGGTCAGATTCTTTCCCATGGAGCCCAACGTCAATTGTTCAAATCCGCCCTCAGCTAAATTTTCAAGTAGAGTGAGGAGAGTTGCCAGCTCTCTGCAATTCCATTTATCGGAGTCATGAAGCGTCGTCACATTGAGAGAAAGGACCTGAACACTGCTCAATAAGCAAAAAGCTTCTCAGTGCCCAAATTCTTACCGTGGGATGCTAGGTAGAAATTATAAAATAAACTCGATTCGATTGTTGAGCAATAACCCTCGTCCACAGCATTGTCAAATAGGACCCTTAGTTCTTTTTCTTGCTCCAATTTTTCCTTGGCTTTACACCAGCTACCCATTTATAATAATGATAAATAATAATAATAATAATAAAAATAGCTTCTTTATTCACGGTTGGCGTGCCTAATAGCTTGAGGCTAATTAATGCCAACCATCTTGCTACCCACCAAAAATTTAGAAATGAAGAGCCCTTGAAGAGGAGCCTCTTTAGCAACCTGTCCTAATAGGAAGGAGGCTGGTCAATGGTAGTCAATCAAGACTGGTCCTTGGCTGATAAAAGAGGTCTTACCTAACAAATATAAAAAATGGTTTCTAAGAAGAAGCTAAAAGTTATTAGTGGTGCCATGGCGTAGTGGTGAAGCATGCAAACTCACAACACAGGGGTTGTCAGTTCGACTCCTCCATGTGTCACATGTAAAATGCCATTGATGAGGAAGGCAATGGGAAACCACCTCATAAAATCAACTTCCCCAGAAAATAATCAGATCCCTATCTCTGGTTTCTGCTAAGCTCAAAATTGGGTAAGCAACACAGTTTTTTTAAGATGAAGTTAAGCATCTTTGGTTGGAATATTTGATTGGGCAATAAAAACCTTTCTCTTTTTTTTTAGTGGGTTATGTTGAGGAAAGGCTATGGTGGCCTATACAAAGTCCCAACATAGGAAGAAAGAACAAAATGAACAGCTAAGAGGATTGGGCAATAAGAACCTACTTCAAGTGATGCCATAGTAGCACAAATTTTCAAACTCATGCAACAATAAAAAGACCATTGATGAGAGAGGCAACAGAAGATCAGTTCAACAAAATCCCTCACTTTAAAATACAAAGCACCACATCTTTTTCTGAACTTATAATTGAGTTTGCTATTCACAGATTCCTCTCATAAAAATGGCATACAATGAGTGATGATTTGTCTGAGATAGTTACCTTGCAAATTGGGTGATTCTTCCAGTTATGCCAAGACCAAAATCTGACTAAGAGAATCCCGAAGAGAGCAGATGAGAGGCCAATGAGGAGAACAACACTTGCAAATTGTCCATATCTGACAGGGTCGAGAATCTGAAGCTCTTCAGAGGTGATTGCAAGACCAAAGTAATAACCTGAAAGATTACCTCTTGGTATGAATAATGATGATTAAATCATTTTGCATGGTTATTTTTAATAAAATGCAGAGATAATCTTGTCAGATTAAAGCAACATGTTTTGCAATGATGGTTTCAAATTTAACCGTATTCATAGTTCAAGTTGCAGATACCTCCACGTTGGTGTCCCTCGATATTGACCGCCAAAAGGGACATCGATTCATTTTTGTCGGCTCGTAACCGATTCTGCAACCACTTTCCCTCAAAGCACATTTGAGGGAAAGACTCGATGAAGAAGTTCGAGTTGCAAGTGAAGAAATGTTGGGGTCTGAAAACGATCTAAATGCTACAAATGGGAGATTTGATATTAGTTTAATGATAACTCGTATGATTAGAATAAGGACAACGATTGTAAATTACATCAAAAACGCTTTGATGCTGCATGATACCAATAAGGTGATTGTGTGATGATTATAATAAGTTGATCCTGGTGTTGATTATGATAAGTTGTGTGATCGATGGTTACTCTGAAGACAGTAATAATGCTAGACTTACCAAGCGGGAAAAAACAGTGCACTAAAACTGTAACAGTTGTCCTCTTAATATGGTATCTTATGAAATCACGATTCTCGCTGCCAAGATACGATGAAAATAGCCCCTGCACGGTTAGGCCCGCAGTTTGAAATTCTTTTGGCGACAGAATAAAGCAGACCGAGACAACCAGATACACCAAAGTGAAAAGCAATTCGGACTCCATATCTTTGCTGCTAATGATTCAAGAAACGACTACATGTCTCATTTGATTGTTGACGTTTTGAAAGAGTTGCACTACCTCCACTACATCCAATGCTCCGCCATTATGAACTTGGTATGTTGTGATGCTTCTTGGCTTTGTTGTCATTAGTGGAAACGAGGCAACTTGAACACATTTGCCTCGTTTCAAAGCGACTTGGTTGAAAAATATACATGTGACTTCAAGTTCTGCCTGTTCGAAATACTGTCTGCCTTCTTATAAGAAGATTTTGACAGGGAGTAACTTTAAGACATGGAAGAAGCTGCAAAAGACAGAGTAAGGTGGAAAGCACTGGTCAACGGCGCGTCAATTTAGACGAAAGTGATTTGAATGATTCGAACGGACAATAGTTTCACAGTGATCTTGTCTTGGAAACATTGAAAGTGGTACAGACAATTTTGTGTGTATAGGTAAACAACCAAAAACACCGGCAAGCATTCTCGAATAGGATTACAGCCAGAAGAAGATGGTACAAACAATTATACCAGAAATATTCCAAAGTCGGCATTTTAAGTAAAAAAATTGCATTTCTAGTTTTTCCACTTCGCCTTTCTTGACAGGTGATAAGGATGTAATTATAGATCGCTAAGATCGATAAGTTCATATTCCAATAAGTTTTATAATTGAATGCAAAAAGTGTAATCAGTTTAAAAAGCCTGACTCACAACATAGGGGTTGTCAGTTCGATTCCTCCATGTGTCACATTTAAAACGCCATTTGTGAGAAAGGCAATGGGAAGCCACCTCATGAATCCCACTTCCCTAGGAAAATCTCAGAGCCCTGTCTTTGGTTTTTGCTACGATCAAAATCGAGTATGCAACACGGTTTTTTAAAGAGCTTCAAAAGACATAAAATTGTGTTATTTACATTCTACCATGATTATATATTATTGGCGTTGATGACATCATAAAAACCATCAAAAGAAATAAACAATGATAAGCAGGACACCGTTCAAGGCTTAATGATAACAGATGGACAGTAAGATGAACAGATTGCACACGAAGGTGATGGCCAAGAAACAGAGGACGACCAAAAACTCATTGGCGAGATGATCTCAACCACCGTCTTTGGCCTACATGGCTGCGTCTTGCTCTAGACCAGCGTCAGTGGAAGGAATCCTCCAACTGGAGTCAAGCAAGCCTGGGATGATGGTGATAGTGATGATGATGATGGTGATTATAATAGTGATTATGATGATGATGATGATAATGATTATGATGATAATGATTATGATTATGATAGTAGTAGTGATGGTGATGATGATGGTGATGATGATTATCATGATGATGATGATAGTAATGGTGATGATGATACTGATGATGATTATTATGATGATAGTAGTGGTGATGGTGATGATGATACTGATGATGATTATTATGATGATGATAATGATGATGATGATGGTGACGATGATGATGATGAAGGCGATGCTGATGATGATGATTACCATGATAATCAATTTTAGGAAATTGAAAACCTAACACTGCGACCACATAACTAAAGCCAGTTTCGACCTCAGAATATAGCATGCAAAAATGTTGAAAACATGAAGTTTCAATCCTGTGGAATTGGCCAAAATGCTGTTATTCCCTTTCTAAAGGTTTCTCTACGACAAGACGAGACAATGGGCAATTCTAGGTGTGTTTGAAATGAATCATGAAGCGATTAAAACTCAATGCTAGATTATTCAACAATTCAATTAGGGACATTTGCTGTATCTTATTGGTCGAAAAAATCTAATTTTCCACTACACTATGCCTTTGAAATCCTGCTTGCTCTCGTAGTCATACAAACTTTGACTTTTCTCTATTTCCATGCAATATCTCGAATTCGAAACGTAACAAAAACACATCTAAAACGAGGGCATACGTGGAAAGAGCCTGATTATGCCAAATTTGAAAGCGAGGCCAGCCATGAAGAGAACGACAGATATGGAAGCCAGGCCTTTGCGTGAAGCTAATGAACCGGAAAATCTATATGAACAATTAAATGATATGATAGAATATCAGATGAAAATGACAACTTAAGTTACAGGAAATACGTATTGACCGGTGATAAAACTATAGCCTTGCAGGGAATTTTTTAACAGTGTACCTATTGGGGAATGTTCCCCAGTAGGCCCAATGCCTTTCCCAAGTAATGAGGACCAAAATCACAGAACGTCGCAAGTAGTTTGGGCCCTCACCAGACAACAGCGCAAACAACGACGCCGAACAAAGTAGGAGAAAAACCAGACATCGTTTTATCACAGCGATGAGAAGAGACTAAAAGGCAGTTAGAAATGAAGTTGCACAATCCGCCATCAACTTTCTGTATAGGCTTTACAACAGCATAAGCCTGTCCACTTCCTTCGGTCATTGCGCTTTTTGGCCCTTTTTGAAAATTTTCCGCAGTAGTTAGAATTTCTTTAAAGATGTCCTGTGGCTTTGATGATTTAGTTATAGAGAGTCAAATGTGTCCGTTTCAACATTCTCCTCCTGGCTGCCATTTCCGTCAGATGATTGATAAGCATACATTTATTTTTGATTTAAGATTTTACCAATTACAAAATGCTATAAAAGGATTTTGATGTGAGGCGGAAAGACATCAATTCCAAGTTTGCAATTTATAAAGTAAACATGAAATAATCAATAAGTAATGCATGAAATAAGATAAAAAGAATGATCTAAGTCATGACAGTATTGTCAACTGGTCAGCTTTCAAAGTCAACCAGTCATTGTAAAGGAAAAAATAATGCAAGTAAAATTAAAATTTGCAGTAATGAAAGAAAGCTAAATCAAGCCAATATTTGGTATCAGCTAATTTCGAAGTTTCCGGCCAAAAGAGTTCAGAAAAGGGAAAGTATTTGAAAATTGGTTAAGTACAAGCCAATCTGCCAACCCTGCATATGGCTTGCATGAATGGCACCACCACCAGTCTTGGCAGATTTTAAGTGCTACGCTTAACGCTTAGTTTGATTCTAGGATCTGCGTAGGGAGGGTTGGGCTAGTCAGGGGACATGGATGACTGTATGAGCAGACTCAAAATCTAACAGGTCTTGGCTTAGGCTACGTTACAATGGAAAATACACGTATTGCGCTTATCATTATTGCTATTCTTATCCTAGTCAGTTAGGTTGAGGAGGCGTCCTTATAGCATATGCAGAGCCCAAAGAAAGGAAGAGTGTTTAAAGAGAGAAGGAGATGAGATCAAGTTGAATGACTTTAGATGCGAAAGTAAGACCTTCCATAAATGGTAAGCTCTTGGGATGGACGATAAATTTGTGGGGTACGGTTATATATTAGTAGATAAAATGGGATTTGATTTCGTTTAGTCATTGCGAGACAAGGATTTAAGAAAGACAGACCAAGTACCAAGTAATGGTACTTGAAAGAAATGCTACAGGAAAATTTCGAAGATTTCCTAGACTCAATGAAGGAGACAGATGAAAGCATTCGAAGGCGACATTGCGATGAAGAATGGTTGGTTCCTTCGTTATGCGAGAGAGCAAAGAGCAAAAATTGAAATACTGTGGACATAGCGGACTGGAGAAAGAAGCTTCAAGCGCATGTGGCGGGAGAGAATGGTGAAAGGGTAGACCGAGGTGTGGATGGGAAGGTACGATAGAAGATGTGTTTAGATCCATTGGAAGCGGCGGACGATGAGCGACGGCAGTGCAAGCAAATTCAAAAATATGCGATAAACAATCAAAAGAAGGACATCCTGCTCTCTAAGTAATTTTCTTGACATTGTGCAGCGAGGATGCCTGAAAGGAACAGAAATTGAGAATTTTGCAACTTTAACTACATTTGCACGATGGAACTCTAAGTACGTACACCAAACAGCATTGACTACGGGTGCAATGCCCACGAAGACAATGTTGGGGCTTTGTATAGGCCACCATAGCCTTTCCTCAACATAACCCACTAAAAAATGCCCACGAAGACGCTGAGCCCCCCTCAGTTCCTGCCCTAGCCCCTATCTCAGCTCATGTTCCAGCTCGCTTCCTAGACCCGGTTATAGCCCCTGTCCAATCTCTTGGGAACTTGGGGTTTTGAAATACAGAGCTTCGCTGAAATGATAGAAAACAGCTTGAAAACGATCAAACACGATGCTATGTAGATGTCCTAGATCTTTTCACTCTTGAAAGGACTTACCAATGGATTTGCCATTTTTGATATGATCAACTCAAGCAAAAGGTCCTGAGAAATATTTAGTGACGGCAAAGAGATTGATTATATGTGCCATTTCACGTTACTCAAGGAATCGCTAAATTTGCTAAATCAAAGAAATGAATTGCAATCAACTGTATTTTGGTTTTACCGATGAAAAGGAAAACTTTCAACGTGTCATTTTTAAATTAATTTTACATTAAATCTATCTAGATACACAGAGACTGTCAACTTAAATTTATAGACACGGCGTTCCGCCATTCCGTGGGCTTCTACATCATGAATGGCAGAAAGAGAAGGAGAAGGGACTTCTCAGTTTCGTTTTAGTTCTGCCTAGGGCAAGGCTCTGTCCACTGACTCCAGCTTCTTAATCACGTCTAATCACTTTAATCACGTCTAATCACTTTAATTACGTCTAATCACTTTAATCAAGTCCAGCGGCCTAAATTGCTGGGATACACTCCCCATACTGCGATATCCTTGAAGTTATTTTTAGCACTTTCACCGCAAAATTGATTCAAAGGAGAATTTGATTCTCGTGTTCAGAATGAGCGCTGGGGAGCGTCTCGTTAGCAGGGTGTGACCCTGAGCAATTTCATCGTGAGGTAAGGTGGCCAGCTCCTTCCTAGGCACACTTTACCTGCAGGTTGATGCCACGTACCCTAATGCTATTTAATGCTATGTGGACAGAGGGAGAAGCGTCTATGAGGGCCCTTGAAACCTGGCCTCGTGCAAAGTAGACATGTGGCTTAACCACCATGCCAACTGGCTGTAAGGATAAGACAGAAAATGACAAGATAATGAACGATGACTCATTTTTTATTACTCGTTCAAGGTTGATTATATCGTCCTTTTGGTAATATTCCGTCAGTCTTCTTAACAAATGCTAACCTGCATTAATGAAGGCTTGGGTACATACGCCTTTTAAGGACGTTCGATTCATATTACACTGGCTGGGTTGATTCTATTTAATGTAAGCAAAATTCAACCAATTGTTTGATAAATGATGAAATTTTCTGAAATTCAGTTCTTAGTTCTAAAGTTCCAACAAATGGACGACTGTGTGGTCAGGCCATACTTCTTAAGTAGCCCAATCAAAAGGATGGCTGCGTCAGAACCATTACTAACCGCATGCGCGTTGAGGGAGCCCCGTGCGCCTACTATTTTTATTCGATTGCATGATAGCAGAAACATAATTTCTTCGCACTGAAGATTTGGAAATATATACCCAGATGCGGATCAAGACGTGTGAGAAAGTGTGCGACTTTTGATAAGGGTCACATGTGTGGAGCAATCATTGCCCATCAACTCAATCAATCATGTTCAATTTTTTTGATTTGCATCAGAGCATAGCTTCAATAGCAATATTTTTGCCATGATCCGACGATGAAACTCTCGTTGGCATCAAGCGAGGCCATCTTCAATAGGACAACAATTATGTTTCAACATTCTGTGAAATGTTGAAGATTTATGCATCAAGACATCGATTTTAATTAGTGACACCAAAGAGATGGCGAGCATAAAAGTGTTTGTCAAGAACATCTGAAACCGTTCGTATTTAGAACTTGGTGGAAATTCATTTGGTCAAGGAATAAGCAGCTCACCTTTCAATACTCACAGTCATTTTTAAAGATATCTAAGATTTGAATATCCTAGTGAATAAAGTCGCTTTTTCAACGGCCTATTGCGTCATCTGCTTTGGAGCTTTTCCAGTCACAGTAGGGCCAGAAGACGAATTCGATGGTCCGACTTTATTCTGAAGGAGAGTAAAAACCGAGTTAGTGTGTCATGCATCTTTTAAAAATCTAGGCCACATTAAAAGGAAGTGTTCAAATGCAAATGATAGATTCCTTGACGTCATTAGTTCCCAGCTCCTTAAAATCGCAAACAAATAGTGTTTAAGAGTGCTGTCACCCCTGTCAATTTAGGAGCAAATCATCCAATCAAAAGGGCTTATTTGACAACAAAGGAGATCTCTGTGTGTACTAGAATTGCGATGTCACAATCTCCTCAAACTGTTTTCAAACGGTAATTTTTCTCTTGGTAGCATGACTCCGTGTTCTTGTAGATATTCAGGGTCCACTGCAAAGCCAATACTCATTATCTTGCTAAACAATCAATCTGCGAACAAAGTTCAATATTTATCGTTGGAAAAAGCTTACTTTTGGGGATCCACTTGAATTTGTTTGTCTTGTTGAATTACGAAGTCTGAGCTGAAGTTAGAAGTCAATACATTGTTGTCAATTTCATTCAAAATGCATCAAAAAAGTCTGCGTTGCATACTCGATTTCGAGTGTAGCAGCAGCCAGAGACAGGCTCTGAGTTTTTATAGGGAAGTGGAATTCATGAGGTGGTTTCCCGTTGCATTCCTCACCAGTGGCATTTTGAATGTGACACATGGGGGAATCGAACTGACAATCCCTGTGTTGTGAGTCCGCAAGCTTAACCATTACATCACGGTACCACTAAAAATGCATCAAATGACCAAAAGGACAGAAAATCAAACAAGAATTGAGAATTACAGCTTTTTCTATGAATTCAGAGAATTTTGGCATTCTTGCAAAATGGCTCTGATACCAATAAAAAAGATTCTATGAAAGTATCGCTTTGTAGAAAGTCGTTTCTTTGCTGTTCCATCATGTTCACCAATGTATACCTTAGGGCTCTCCAATCTACGCAGAGCTTTGAGAGTAATCTTGGAAGACAATGCTTTATCCATCTTCACATTGCCTCTTTTTAATACACCTGTGGGGACAATGCAAAAACCTCCACGTTGGTGTCCGTGAATATCGACCGCCAAAACTGATCTCGACTCATTTTTGTCGGCTGGTAACCGATTCTGCAACCACTTTCCCTCAAAGCACATTTGAGGGAAAGACTCGATGAAAACTGCACCTGTTTCCCTGTGCTCTTAGTCCCAAGTCAAACGTCTTGAGCTCTGTGGATTTCTTATAAATAGCAGTAAACTGGTGAGCATGTAAGGGCATTTCAAGGTTCCGTCTTAAATCTCTCAAGCATCAAGATCGAAAAATGTTGGTAAGGAAGGCAACATATTGCTGCTGAGCATTTCCTAAAGAGAAATTAGAACCGCTATAACCAGTTTCTGTTGAATTAATTCGAGTATGATGTCTTGTTTAAGTGAGCAAGATAATGATGATAGAAAGAAAGTCATACCTCTGGATTTCTGACGCAGTGAAACAAGAAGATGAAAAATCCCTGAAACAGGAAATTTTGGTCTAATCCTAGCTATAAATTTTGATCCCAAATAGTCGAAGAGATTGTCAGTGAATGCTGATTACAGCTTTCTTAAAAAACTTTTCCAAACAGTCAAAAATGTGCTCATGTATTCTTTGCTATTAAGCGGTATATTCAAAATATCAAGGCTTTGGAGCCAGGGCTCGAATCCTACCTCAGGCAAAACATTTGCTTGTAAGAATGGTCAAGATTGATCCATTGCATCAAGCACTTGAAGCAATAGATGTGGCACCATTGAGAAAGAGCATTTTGATAAAATAGCTGAGTCCCATACTCGAGTACCTTGGTAGGTAGAGAGGTATCATCCTTAGAGATGGTATTGAGAGGTAGGGTAGCCAGTTCCCATCCTCACCCCATATTACCTCCAGCTTTACGCGAGCTTCTGCCGAATGGACCGAATGAGGGCATCCAGAATCGAGAAAAAGTGAGCGACCAATAAAGAGACCTCAGAACAGTTGGAGAGGTCCCCTAAGAAGCAGCTTCGGCGGCTGTAGAGCTACCACTCTCTACTGTTACTTAATGAAATTAAAAAAGAAATGAAAGTTGAAAAACGTCTTAATCAATATGCTAAATTTCTCAAACAGAATAATGATACTTTCCATAAACGCAGCTTATCCGAGTCCTTTAGTATATAGTTTGTATTTGCTATAAACAGATATCTTCAGTAATAAGAGAAAGAAGAGCACAATATGCCAGACATTTTTACAGAAGAAAATACAATGTCATCAGTGACGTTATACTATGGGATCCTAAACATGAAACCGCTAAAGTAGGAAGGCCTGTCAACACATACACCAAATTACTGGCGGAAGACACTGGTTTATAACTTGAAGATTTTGACAAGATCGTGGACGATAGGGCCTTATTTAGGGAAAGCTGCAAATATGATCCGGGCAGCCTGCCTCACAGGATGAGGATGATAAACAGCAAGGAAGAATTAGACAAAGCTAAGCAGGGATAGAAAAACTCAAAACGTGACTCCATACTTGCAATCCATTGCAGACAGCAAAAATTATTTGCATGGGTTTGGCAGCTGGGCCAATAGCAAGAACTCCAAATACCCATGTAATTCCAAGCAGAGGAAGGAGCACTGCAATGGCTTTGATGCCAACACTAAATGCAAAAAATCAATCAATCAAGCCGGTTCCTTAACTTCAAATAAATGCTATCGATGGATGGATCAATAAAATAGTAATCAATGCTAAGAATAGATGAAGATTTTGCTTCGATCATTAACAAGCAAATTGCAAAACAAAGTTGCAAGAACAGCTCAGTAGCTTGAGCTTCACTTCTTTTCTGACTTTCCCCTGGAACGATAAAAGCGACCAACTCTCTCTAATTCCAACTCTAGGAGTCCCGAGATGCAGTAACATTAAGAAGAAGGACCATGACACTGTTTGATAATCCTAGCATCTCGGTGTCCTAAAATCTGCATTTTTCTAGATGCTGGGTAGGAAGTACAAGAAAGGTACAGGAAATGGAAAACTAAAATCGAATCGTAGAATCATGCGCTGAATTGTCAAAAAATTTTAATGAATATTTGCTGATCATAATTTCCTATTTGGGCAGCATTCCATTAATAAATTGTCCTATAAATGAAGGGGAAAGGCAACTTCCTGGAAGCGTAAACCAGAATGAAATGAAAGAAACTAACGCAATCTTCTGCTTTTCACTTTTTGATTTATTCATCTTGATGTTGAGAGCAGCTCGTACTGTAATCACCAAAACAATAAAGTTGAACTGCAACAGATGAATTCCATTAAAGTTTTGCGGAAAATAATCCAGTTCGGAAAAAAGTTCCAGCTTCTCATGACTGAAATTTGCTTAGTTTATGAATGAATCAGTAAAGATGAACCCCACGCTCGAAATCAGCGCTGCAAGCAATTTGTTGAGAAGTACTGTACTTAGCCATAAGATGGCAAGGTAGGGAGAACATTTCCACAGCTAATTTCACCCTCGGCTTTACGCTGGATACTCCTTGAGTGCTGGGTAGACAAATAGTAATGCGCTCTTAACAACACGCCAGCCACTCCTTTCTTCAGGGGCTGCGCTCGACATTAACACCGTATGGAAATGCTTCGTCTTTTACTTGGAGAATGAAAATCTCGGTGATACCAAACCAATTGGACTGACAGAGAGCATTGCAGAATATACCCACGAGTCATACCACGAGTAAATAGAGATTAAACGACATTTCACTTGAATGACACACCCATCACATTTCTCATTCAAAAAGCTTTTAGGCCAATGAGTGGCACTCAGATACCAATACTCTTGCATCTTCTCCAAACGGAATAACTTTACTTACAAGTAAAATCAGAATCATTGGTCCAACAAATGCCCAAATAACTCCTGTTTCTTTATCCAGCCAACATCTAAATTGAGATATATGCAAATTTACATTTATATGTACATAAACTTTGATGCATAAAATCGTATATATTGCATATATCTTGATATACCCATATCTGGGTAGAATGAAGACAACATAAATAATATATAAAGTAATCTATGGAAGCATATTTCAATACAGAGATTCATAGATGTATATAAATATAATCTAAATGCATCAGTCTGGCACAAGGGCTAGAAAAAGGCTGGAAAGTCATCTGCTTGTTTTAAAATACTGCTTGAATAATTTATGACAAAAGGGCATCCAGCCATGAAAAACCTAAGCTTGGCAGTCATGAAGATGCAGGCCTTAAGCAGCTTAGAAAAGCCAAAGGGTTATCTAATAGGGTCATTCAATAGGGTTATCTAATAGAGTATTTGACTGCTGCAGGAATGAACAGAGAAGGAAGGGCAGGCTATTTAAAGAGCAGTCTGGAGTGGCAAATCTATGTGACGTCATACGTGAAAGTTTAAACCGACAACCTTACTCAGGTTTACTTGCATTTTCTTGTGTTTTCAACCTTTTGCTTAAAATCTCCCCAACTAGGAGCCACTCAATAAATTTATTCAGGGTATATAGTAGCAAATTTTGATAAGAACTGTCATGGTTGACATTATGATGAAGTGCATTTTCTAACAGCAAGAGGGTAACAAATGTGAAGGTACGTACGCTGCTTCATAACCATAACTTTTGTTGAGAAATGAAAAGAGAATCGTGACAACAAATGCAGGCACTCCTAGAAAATGATGAAAAATTTACATTGGCTGCATCATGCTTGCAGAATTCAATCATATTTGCTGTTCAATTATCAACTAGGAGCCACCTACATCAATTGGTAGAATATATGCAAGAAACGTCAATTTTGTTAGCTCACAAAGTAGTACACTAGTGTTTGAAAGTTTAACTTGCATTTACGTAGAATTTGCGGGCAATCAATATGCGATTGCTTGGGAAGAATGGCATCACACGTAAGCAAAATTTCTTGAGGTTTCCCGTTTAATGGATACCAGTTTATTGACAAAGATAATTATGAAATTAACATCAAAGTACTTAAGATAATGACAGTAGCTTCTTCTGTTTATCATGGGAACATATTTCGAACAAAATTTTATATTTGATTGGAAGGCGCTTTGAACCTTGCTTTCTCTGGGGTTTCTGCCTACCTTGAGTGTCGGACGAAAATCCTATTGCTTATTAGATACGATTGCTCAGTAAGGTTGATTCTCTCGCAAGATTCTCGCCACCACCCATCCTGAGGTGCTATACACTGACAAGCGTCAGATAGAAAGGCACCTTGTCCAAACAGTCTTTGAATGCACCCAACTGCTGAACATTTCTCTCTGGTGACAGCGATGATATTGTGCATAAGAGGCAGAATGAAGATTGAGAAGAAAAGAAATTTGATATACCCCATCCGATTAGACAGCATCCTAGCACATTTCTGTTCGTGTAGAAGACGCTTCTTGTCATTCTCAAAATGAATAGGCCTTCTACAAACATCCAGCATGCCACAGAAAGATATAGAAAATGCAAAAGTGCAGCAACAAATTTGCAAACGGCCTAAAATTTTGAAAAAAGAATTGATGATGAACTTAACAAGTGTTTGACAGAGTTTTGTAGCTTGATGGCACTGCACTGCATTTCCTACTCACTTTCAAGCGTAGCAGAAACCAGAGACAGGGCTTTGAGTTTTTTCTAGAGAAGTGCATTTTTTAGGTGGTTTCCCGTTGCTTTCCTCACCAATTGCGTTTTAAAAGTGGAACGTGGGGGAATCGAGCTGATAACCCTGTGTTGTGAGGCCGCATGCTTAACCACTACGTCACGGCACCACTTACCATTTTCATTTAGGGGAGTGAAAGCTTGGAACGGCCTAGCAGCTGCTGCAAAAAGACATCATCAGAAAAATCTTTTATGATAGCTTCTTTTAATATGTTGGTTTCAGTTTTATTTTGATGCTTTACCTTGCTTTGGGATTTCTATTGATAATGACTATTTGTATGAATGTGAGACATGGAGGAATCGAACTAACAACCCCTGTGTTGTGAGTCCACATGCTTGACCACTACGTCATGGCACCAGTCAGACAAGATGGTGATTTGAATGTTATCCTCTGCAACACTCACGCTAACCTTATCATTTCAGAGTTCTTCCTATCAATAGTTTAGCGCTTACAATCTATGACGATAGCTTGAAGTGAATAGAGCGTACCCGGTTTTTTGTTGGTGTAATGCCAGCGAGGAATGTGCTTTGAGCGACAAGAACTGCAACGCATAAATTGAAGTGAATGAAATTGCTGGGCTTCATAAAACTCCTGAAATGAGAGGAGCATTTCGCTTTTTAAAGAAGAAAAACAAATAAAAATTAGGAGACAGGAAATTAGTGACAAAACAAGTTAGGCATAAATTGGAATTGGAAATCGTAGACTGATAGCATGAATCCAAAATATTTTTGCAGTACCTCTGCAGCAAAAGTATGGACAGGGACCCCGAAGCATGGACTTGTGCCTGCACCTTCCTCCGCTCTTTCCAAAGAATGACCATCTTTTACCAGCATGACGAAGGCCAGACTCGCACTCCACGTTCCATACTCAACTCATCCTCTTTGAGGGTCATTCACAATTTCTGATAGGGTAGCGGCATGATGAGAGGACATGGCAGCTACCAGGCCACTGTCCAATGAGACGGTAAACGAAAGATTGGTGATGACATCAAACTGACTGACTGTCTCGCTCACTGACTGATTGACTCACGGACTCACTGGTTGAATCACTGACTGGCTGAATCATTTACTGACTCACTCACTAAATCACTAATTTATTCACTCACTGACTCACTGATTGACTCACTGACTGATTGACTCACTGATTGACTGACTGATTGACTCACTGACTGATTGACTCACTGATTGACTGACTGATTGACTCACGGACTCACTGGTTGAATCACTGACTCACTGATTGACTCACTGACTGATTGACTGACTGATTGACTCACGGACTCACTGGTTGAATCACTGACTGGCTGAATCATTTACTGACTCACTCACTAAATCACTGATTGACTCTAAAAACACTGAACTGATCGATTACCAGGAGTCAATAGCTACTTGCTGACTACAAATATCACAATGACAATATTGGCATCTGGATGTCTAAGAGTAAATAATGAAAATCACTTACTTGGAAATAATGATGTATAGAATGGTGATGCAGAGGCCGACATATGACAAGCCGAAGCATACATATGTGATTATATTAACAGCAAACGCTTCTCTTTTTGATAGCTAGGTAGAATAAATTTATCGTCATTATAGAAGAAAACCTATAGGCGGCATAAGACCCGTCTTGTCATTGCGACAACGACTTCTGAATGGTTGGTTAATAGAAATGAACGCAAAACATCTTAGACAAAGCTATCTATCAGGATAGTCTAATTAGCTTCTAAACTAATATTTGGATATATCAATAAAGATTTCGTTTGTTTGCTTGTTTGCTTGTTTGCTTGTATGTTCTAACGAGCAGGAATTTATATTCCTTATTGCGAGTTCATAATCGGCAAGCAGAAGAATCTACTCAAAAATGCGATCTCAAAGCATGCTGCACCCCTACCCTTGGCATGTAGTAAGAGGAGAAGAAAGGAATACTGATGGGGCATTGAGAAGATCTGAGAAATGAAGAGTCGTGTGTGGGAATAATCTAAAGTGGAAAAATTCAAAAATAAGAGGAAAAACTGCCTTGAAAAAACAAACAGTGATAAAGAATGAATAACAAGTTACAATGCTAATCATAATGACATGACATTTCTTGAAGTTTGGCGTGGTGAAATAGCATTAGACAAAAAAATGTCAACCATTACTGAAAAATAAACATAACAGACACTCTGTGAATGTAGTCTAAGGATTTCGGGGCAGTTTATGACTGTGTGACTGTTTGGAGAAGCCCCCAGGTAGGCGCAATGTCTTTCCTTGTAGTGAACACCAGAATCAAAGAATTCCCCCACAAGTTTACAGCGCAGGATTCTGCATCTCGAATTGCCTTAGTTATCTTTTGGCCCTTTTTTCAAAGTTCTCCAGGCATTGGATAATTTTTTTAAACTCCCTGAAGCATAAGGATAGCAGAAAAGAGGAGCTGACAAGGATGAGTTTTTAGGTGTACAGAGATTTTGATTTAGGCCCCAAAGTTGAATTTGAATCTCGATCTAGCATCGGAAAAGTAACTCACATGCTGGTCCGGTGTGACTTGCATTAACGATGCAAAAGTTGTGAGGTGGTAACAATGGCAGACTGTCGTATTGCTGCTGGTTATCATCTTATAACAACCATCTTGAGACCAGGTGCCTAGCCTTGATTGCGAGAGCAGATAAAATGCATTGTAAATTCAGTTGCTGGTTCGGAAAGGAGCAAAGGCAATACACTGGAAGCATGATTTTCGTACCCTATTGTGGTGCTGAACTGAAGATGTTGAACTGGAAGCCTTAGTAAAAGACAAATCAATTGGAGTAGTTAAATTGTCTTTATTTTTCATTGCATATAATTCATCTAAGGCAGAAATTTGGATACTGAGAAGCTTTTGCTTATCGATCAGCGTCCTGGCCCTCCCTCTCAATGTGACAACACCCCGTGATTCCTGCACCTAGAAGTACAGAGAGCTGGCGAGTCTCCTCACTCTAAGCGGATATTTAGCTGAAGGTGGATTGGAACCACTGACCTTAGGATCAATGTGCAGGAATCTTACCATTGAATTAACCTGGCACGTAATTTACGTATAAGCGAAATGCGAAGAAGTCTGCACCATTTTCCTCTGCCCCGCTGGACCAGGAAAGCTCTTTTCGCTGAAGTGGAGACATACGACTAACTCCTGACGATTTACCACGCTGTGGACCTTAGCTGAAAAATGTCACCCGTATGCTGGATGAGCGGGGACTGGTGTTGGACCCGGGACATTGAGATTTCTTGATAAATAGCCATTACCATTAAGTCGTCGGGTGGAGCCGTCGAGAGCAGGCACGAGCCCCCCCGGGGTATTTCATGGCACCGGGCCCCAATAGGTTTCGACGGAGACTGCTTCTTATAGAATTTTGAGGTGTCCGGCCCTAGGAAGAAATACTACTCGTGCAGTTTTGCAATGCCTTGGAGTTCAGACAGCTTTGCAATCTTCAATTTATGGGCTGCTCTTTGATGACACGTTATTTGAGATTAACTGATGCAATTCGGCCATCAACGCATTCAAGCATGCCCGGAGCCCCTTATGGATTTGCCTCAGTTTGAAGCCTGAAATGTCAGAAAAATGATGCAAGTACTGGGCTATTCAATTTAACGCTGTTAATCACCTCCATCAATCAAGGAAGTGAAAATTCTTGGAAGCATGACTCAGTGAAACGTTTTCTAGGAAATATCAGACAAAATAAAGTGAAATGCATACGTCGTGTTCCAAAAAGCACATGCTCTCCCTTCCTGTTTCGTTTGCTGTGATATGAAAAACAAAGCTCTAATTGTAATCATTTCAGAAGTAGATTCAAATGAAAATAGCTGACAAAGGAAAGTTGTGATTTCTGCTTAATATCCACAGCCGGAAGTCAAGACACTTGAAGCCATCGAAATGAGTTTTTCCAGGGAATGCAATTTAGTTAAGTCAATATACAGCTCGCAGTTTTGTCACATCTCCAAACTTCAGCCGTTAAAACATCCCTTTCTTTGCCTTTCAAGAGCTATGGCCTTTAAATGGCTCGTTCGTTGATATTATCGGCAAATATGCATCGTCGATGTGTTACCAACTGCATCCGTTTCATGCTCGATTTCGAACGCAGCTGAATCCAGAGACAGGGCTCTGAGTTTTACTAGAGAATCGGACTTCATGAGGTGGTTTCCCGTTGCTTTCCTTACCAATGGTGCTTTCATTGTGATACGTGTAGGGTTCGAACTCACAACCCCTGTGTTATGAGTCCACACGCTTAACCGCTACACCACTACCAACTAGGGAAGTTATTGCGAAACCAACCTCAGGAGATTTAGGTATCATTCAGGCCTTTGTGCACCACGGTAGGCGCCATACAATGCCTGTCGATGAGCAACATAGAAACGTCAGCTGTTTCTAAGGAGAGCCTTATAATTCATCCCTGCATCCAGTCACTGAGTGTACCCCCGTTTTGGATACAACGATAGCTTCTTTTCTTTCAGGCTTTGTTCTGCACGTAATGCTATTCCATACTTCATTAGCTTGCGCAGTGGTGCCTTGCAGTGCATTTGATTGTAACTTCATCCATGTCGCTCTCAGTCCATTAAAAATAGCCACTATCCTTTTACATACGGAGCCACTGATAACAAGACAGAAATAACCTGAAATCAGAAGTCTTGTTAAGACCAAATTAATCCAGTGGCCCAGTTTTTATTTCAGTGATCATGGTCCTGGCCACGAAGCAACACAGTATCCCACAATCCGTTCGGTATTTCCGGCCTTACGGATCAAACTATATGCACCATTCAATGAGCCACGTGTACCATTGTTCGCTTAACGAGCCGAAGCTTTTGCCATCACTTGCGGTTGCGTTAGTTTTGCTACGTTAATCACATCACAAGGTGCAGTTGCATTGTGCATTGTCACAGCATCTACAAGCTTCACTCTCCCTCTCTAATAACTGCATTCTGTGTGATCTGTGATCTCCCAGAGCAGCCTTTGTTACTGAATGAACCAAATGTCACCTGAAGATTTATTGATCATAACTAAGATCTCGCTGAACATGCGAATGCCACTCTAAAATTTTGTTACAGCATTCTTCTTTAGATGCGTTTCCCGGCGTTGCTTTTGTAAATAATTGGAGCACCAAGCTCCTTTTTGTTCGAATACTTTTTTAAGCATTTTTTAGAATTTTTAATTAATCTGCATCTGCCTTCGGCCATCTTCTTGGTTTCGGACAATCATTAAATCTATAGCTTCTGATATTTGATGCTATGAGGAAAGGGCTTTTTTAGAGAATTCGATTTTTATGAAATGGCTTTGGGCTGCCTTCAGAAAGTATTGTCTTGCAGGTCTAATTTTGCCAACATTTGAGAAAATAGACATGGTGGCACCAGGGGGCAGGGGAGCAAGGCCCCTGCATCGGGGAGCGCAGACCCCCAATCAAGGAGAAAATTCAAGTCTGTAACCAACCGTTACCAAACGCAGGCTTCTGCGAACAATCTAGCCCTCTTATCGGGGTACTTCTTCCCCTATCAGGGATCCTAACCCCCTGTTGGGAAGTCCTAGCGACACCCATGCATATGGATGGTCTTTTGGTTCTCAATAGGGCACCAATGCTATCTTGTCATTGATATTAGTATCATTTGTAAAATCACTGTAATCTGCAGGTCCACATCAACCAACTTCAGGCTGCTATGCTTTTACCTGGATCCTTAAATAACAAACGAAACGAAACGAAACGAAACGAAACGAAACGATACGAAACGAAACGAAACGAAACGATACGAAACGATACGAAACGATACGAAACGATACGAAACGATACGAAACGATACGAAACGATACGAAACGAAACGAAACAGGTCAAGCGGGCAGTTTCCGCTGCTAGAACCCGTTGCTTTCTGAGTTGTTGCTATTCAGCTCCAAAAATGCGACATTAAAACGAACTCCTTGTTCGAGACCACCCATCGCTAGCCGCGGCATGTTTAGGTAGCTAGTTGCCTTCCTAACCGCACTTTGCCCGCAGCTTTTCACCGAGCATCAGATTGTTGCTGGGTAGATAGAGTGAGAGAGAGAGCGAAGAAAAGGTTGATGTTTGCATTACTAATATGCTCAATAGAATGTTGAAATAAACTCTGAACTGATTTATTTCGTAAGGTTGGCAAATGAAGGCAAGGGAGAGGAAATTTTTGCGACAAAAGCAGGAGTATGGCACACATAGAAAGTGTAGCTACCTCGTGCTTGCTCGTGAACTTCAAAATGATTGGTTTCGTAAAATTTAGTTGACCGTGAATGACAGAAAATGTCACGATGTCAGAGTCTACTGCCCAAACATTCAAGCTGGAAAAAAAATCGAAAAACGTTGTTAACAGGTCGAGATTCAATCAGAGGCAACGATTCGAAATAAGACGAAGATTTCAAGATTTGTAAAAAGTGGAGAATAGACAGGTTTAGAAGTAATTGGCAAGGATATGAAAAAGGCTGACTTTCCATTTCTATGAGCATGCTTCAAATAACATCGAATCAAAGAAGATTGGAAAAATCGTCGCTTACTACTGCTTGCTTACACTGCGGAGAACTCAACGCCATGTTAAAGTCCTGAAGCCAAGGGGCAGGCCTGACGAAATTTTTATTAAGATTTCTACTTGTCATCCAAAGGCAAATTTATGAATACTGAGCAGCTTTTTGGTTGCAGAGCAATGTCAAGGTCATTCCTGTCCCTTTGACCACACCTTGTGATTCCTACGCCTGGGATGACAGAGTTAGCGACTCTTCCGACTCTAAATACTAACCACTAGTCATAGGATATATGGAAAAGAATTTTTCCACTGAGCAATGGAGTTTTTAGAGAGAGAGAGAGAGAGACCCAGAGAGAGAGAGAGAGAGAGAGAGAGAGAGAGAGATTGGGGAGGGGGGGCGACTTTACATACATCTATTACCAGTTATTCAAAGCTTTTTAAGCAGCAATCATGCTAGTAATAATGATAATGATAAAATGGTGATAATGATAGTGCAACTCACGAGTTTGGCAGAGTTGCTTTCTTCGATAAATCGTTCGACCGTCCCAGTTTGCTGTAGGCAATACCAATGGTGGCAGCGTAATCAACTGATGCATTGATCGCTGCAAGATGGGTCGATCGGTAGGAAAGTCTTTAAAGAGGAGTTAAATCAGGGATGCGCTACGAGGCTGTATAGGAGGCCTTCTCTCCGCATGTAGGAGAAAAGATGAAAGGGAGAAAGGCCATGAGAGAGAAGATGAAAATGGGGGAGTTACCCAATAGTGTCTATGCGGATATTAAATGACTTTGAGCATTCAAGAAATCATAAAATTTTGCCAAATTTGACAAGAATGACCAGCATTGTTTTTAGTCAAAGAATCTCTCAGAGTATGTTTAATGAAGCCACCGGCCTAAGCAAAACTCCATATATATTCTATGTGGAACGACCTATGATTGGCGGATTATCATTCTCCAATTGAAAGTACTTTAGATTGGAGAGAAGCAAAACCATCGACAGTCTGGTTTGAGATCGATTTGTCAACTGTCAATTCAATGGGTCAACTTACCTTGAATCACACTTGATGGCAACTCAAGCGAAGATTCGTTCTTTAATGAAACGAATTTCTGCCCCTTGAAATCCTTGATGGTAAATTTGCTAATCTCCATTTCTGCAATGTTTAGAAAGCAAGAAATCATCACAAGAATTATTCTTAAAATGCAGCTCTTGAAAGTGAGCAGACGAGAGATAGGAAGAATGAAAGATAGGAAGAATGAAAGAGGGAATATACCTTGTTGAAGGTCCATTGAGAACTTCTCTCAGTGATTATGTAAACTGTTGAAATTCTCCCATATCTCGCTTCCTATTTGAATGGGTTCTGGCTTGATACAATACAATTATTCATCGCATTAATTCATCCATTAAGTTGATGACCAGGGATAATATTGCCTGATTCCCTTTTGTTACCAACCCTGAATCCTTCTTGCTTTCCTGAATCCTACAACTTGCCATCTTTCAAACCTCCGCTCAATAGGCTTTATATGGTCTCCCTCTCCTGTTAGCCTTTCACTGTTTTCTTTCTTCCATTGTTGAGGCTTCGTGTAGGTCGCCATGGCCTTTCCTCAACATAGTTTACTAAAGAAAAATCTCTCATGCATCCAGGCTTGAGACTGACCTGAGATACCACCGGCTTTGACTTCCAGGCTCTTGATTTGCTGATTTACGTAGAAAAATTTAGTCACACATTCTCAATTGAAAAGCACGTTTTGGCAAAACTGGCCAAGACTTGAATCGACAGAAAACGTCAAGCTGCAACTTTGTCATTGCATGAAAAGCCTTTTCTGTCCTCTACTTTGTCAGAGAGGGAAGAAGAGATCGGAGAGCATTTCAATTTCCCCTTATGAAGTACGGAAATGGTGAAGAGGCGATCCAGATGGCAGCCTTTATAAGCTCTCCTCTCTATAACAAGCTTCCTCTCCTTTTCTTGCACTTTGCTCTCATCAAATTTTTCTAATTTTGCGTTCATCTTTGTCGCCGACACAGTTGCCTGACACTAGCCGTGAGACTAATGATAACTTCATCTTTTGTCGTTTTTCTTTTCTACTGCTGAATAAAATTTGAATCTTAAATGCTTCTCATGGCGGGAGCTCCAATGACCCAGTGTCTATTCCCACCATGATGTGTGCACAGTAAATTTATTTTTGAGTTACTATTTTAATCGATAAATGAATCAAAAGAAAAAAGCATAAGTAAAATCTAAAAACACAAATGAGAACGAGATTTCTTTTGCACTGCTGAGCCTCTCTTGCCTTCTCGAGGTCGCATCAACAACAGCACAAGAAAGCCCTTAGTATGAACTACTTATGCCAGAGATGTCTTGATAGATCGAGATGATCAACGAATTCAACAGAAAATCTACACTTGTAGTTATCATACACATCATTCTTAAGTCCAGTTAACTTTTGTTCAAGCACTTTTTTAGGAAACCATGAAAGCTACTTTTCCACCAAAGAAATGTCCAACGAGAGTTCTTTGTTAGGACTAAATCTGAAACATGTCTCAAGAGGGAGTCTCCCATTTGCATCTGCCCGATGCATGCTTCAAGAGAGAGCCAGCTTCACGACTCGCAACAGCCCCGCTTCAAGGTTCAGAACAACCATGTTGCCCAATTCGGGCGTCCATAACCCTCGCTGAGCTTCCCTGGGGACAATGTAGAGACCTCCACGTTGGTGTCCCAGGATATCGACCGCCGAAAGTGATCTCAACTCATTTTTGTCGGCTTGTAACCGATTCTGCAACCACTTTCCCTCAAAGCACATCTGAAGGAAAGACTCAACGAAGAAGAAGATTGAGTCTCCCTGGGACACCCTATCTCTTCGAGCGCAGAATTAAGCATTTTTCGAACTTGACTCACTCAGTTGATCTGTAATCGCTGTCTCCGTAACATCAGTAGAGTTAGATTGAAGTAGGTCCATTGCCGCTTTGATGCCAACTTTTTCCAGCTCCAATACAGGGTTTCCACCCGCAGCTGTTCTCTGTTGCAAAAAACCGATCAGTTTAATCATCTTAATTTGCATGGCTAGCACGGTTGTTTGATCATTCAAAGGCTGATTTGGGTATCATTGAAGCCCGTGGGTCATAGAATCCTAATGACGTGTGGGGCTTGAATTGAAAGCAAAACCAATTACAAGCGAATACAAGGAGTTTTTAAGGGTCGGCTTCATCACACGATTAAATAGAGTTACTTGAAATCGTTTGAGTGGATTGTCAACGGGATTCCAAATCAGCGAGAAAGGAAGTCTTCAAATGAGGAAGGAGGAGTGCGTAGGATTGATTTCTCTGGTTAGGATTAGGCAGTTGGCGTGCTAGAGCGCATACCTTCTGTACTGAATGACAGAAGCTAGGTATCAAGCCCCGTCCACGTCTACAGATGCCTCCTACCTGTTCAGCAGAGGTAAATAAGTTTCTGGCATGGAAATGGACAAGAGTGCGGGCGAGGACAGGGATCGAAGTTATTGGGGAGGGATGTGAAAAAATGCAAAATAAATGCAAAATTCCAAGATTCAACAGTTCAGTTCGATGAAGGCGACTTTGAGAAAACTAGTACCAGAGCCTTACCTTCGTGTACTCACTCTTGTATGGACCAAGCGAGGGTGAATCTTTAAACAGCGCATCGACGTTAGGAGCTGTCGGTTCGTCACCGGGAACTAGATAAAATCGGTGAAAATTCTAGCAAAATTTAATTCATACAAATAAGGTTTGAGCATAGTAACTTTTTACCTGGTCATGTTGAAGGAAGCCCATGGTGGTTTATAGCAAAGCCGCAACAAATGAAGTCAGAGAAAGGCTAAGAGTAGAGAAAAATGATCAAGTTGGTCGATCTTGGACTTGTGAGAAGGCAATTTGTAGGATTCTGGAGTGAACTAACGAAAAAGATGGAGGCTCGTTGTAATTCTGTACTTGTCAGATTGTAATTAAAGGTGCTATACCAGACAACAGATACGAGCTAAACATTCTCGTAAAGCGGAAAGAATTTTGGGCGAATGAGTTTATTTCTCACTTTTTTGGCATGCGCATACAACGAGCTTTCGTAATTCACATCGTGTGTCATCCATGGTGGGTAAAGTGACCCCCTTAACAGTCTTCATGGTAGGCCTCAGGGAGACACAAGGACCATTCCCACTCGGCTCTCCAATTCCCCATGCACTGTGATTTTTTGGCACCTCAGTTCCATCGTTCCAAACAAATTTGCTCTGTAAAGTAATTAAAATGGATTGTCTATGAAGCGTAAACCTTCACCTTCATATCATTGCAAGCATTTCTCTCCTAAACGGAGAAAATCTTTGGGCACAATAAATGGAAGATTGTTTGGTGATTTGGTGATATATATAGTTTAGACTACTACCTGCTTGGTTGGGTCCGCGTTTAAAACGTCAACGGTCATTATCCATCGAAAATGACGAACATCAAATTGATGAATTACCTCTTGAATTATTTTTTCTTTTAGTGGGTAATGTTGAGGAAAGGCTATGGTGGCCTATACAAAGCCCCAACATAGGAAGAAAGAAGAAAGTGAGCAGCTAAGAGGATAGAGAGATAAGATCAAGTTTATAGATCTTAGATTTGAAAGATGGCAAGTTGTAGGATTCAGGAAAGCAAGAAGAAGGCAAGAAGTTCCATAAATTGCATGCTCTTGAGATGAATGATGATTTGTTAGATAGAGTTCGTGAAGTAGGCAGTGAAACTTGAAAAGGGTGTGAATGAGTTGAGCTTCTGGTGGTTCTGACACGCCTCAGAGGAACTGGAATAATATCCCTGATCTCCTGAGAACAATGTCCGTTAAAGTATCTGTAAAAGATGGAAAGATCTCCAACTAAACGACGATGGGAAAGAGGTTGGAGCGATCTAGTGAGGTTATGATTATTGATGAGACGAATGGCTTTGGATTGGACTTTGTCGAGAAGACAGAGAGTGGATTTTGGAGCACCACCCCAGACGTGGGAGCAGTACTCTAAAGAAGGATGGATTTGGGACTTGTACATAGATAGAAGGTGAGAAGATGAGAAAACCCCACGGGCTCTGGCGAGGAAACCGAGCTTTTGAGATGCATGTTTAGCAAGGGAATGGATGTGAGTTTTCCAAGTGAGATTAGATGAAAGAGAAAGACCAAGTTGTCTGAAAGAAGCTGAAGTGTCCAGTTTATCACCATTCATGAAGACAGCTGGAAAGTTTTGATTACGTTTGCGTGAAATGACAGCCTGTTTCGTCTTGCTTTTGTTGAACGAAACTAGGTTGTCTTTACCCAACTTCTCAATAACTGTCAGATCATTGGAGAGAAGCGAGGCTGAATTGTTTCTGTGGAGTTGGATATCGGTGGAAGCATGGTCATTTGGATTGGATGAAAATGAAGAACTTCGGAAGGTATCATCAGCAAAGGAGTAAATGCTAGAGGACGTAGAGGTGAGCAGGTAATTGATGAAGAGGATGAAGAGTACAGGGGAGATGACAGAGCTCTGGGGTACACCAGCATTGATTGAGTGCAGAATGGAGAGGAAGCCGTCCACTCCGACGGCAATTGACCTATCAGAGAGGAAACTACCAATCCAATTAATGAGAGTGTGATGGAGACCAAACATCGGCAGTTTAGCGAGAAGACCTTTGTGCCAGACGCGATCAAAGGCCTTGGAGATATCGAAAGAGATTACTCTGCTCTCACCACAGGATTCTAGAGCAGAGGACCAGACATGGACAGCATAAGCAAAAAGATCTCCAGTAGACCTGGCTTTTTGAAAGCCATACGGGTGATCAGAGAGAAGATTGTTTGTTTCAAGGAAGGTAGGAAGTTGTTTAGTGATGATGGTCTCCATTGTTTTAGAGATGAGTGAAGTGATTGCAATGGGACGATAGTTGAGTGGATTAGACTTGTCGCCTTTTTGGGATAGGAAAGACGTGGGCTTGTTTCCATGAGGTGGGAAATGTGCCAAGAGTGTAGGAAAGCTGGAATAGTTTGTTAAGAATAGGGGCAAGTTCAGGAGCACAGGTTTTGAGAACTATTGCTGGAATACCATCAGGGCCTTTGGATTTGGAGGTGTCAAGCTGGAGAAGGGTTTGGCGGACTTTTCGTGTGGAGAACTTAATGGGTGACATAGTGAATTTTGAAGGGGGGAAGTGATGAGGCTGGACCCCTTGGGCGTCCAGGCAAAGACTGACGCAAAAAGATTGGCCTTGGATGAAGGAGTGGTAGAAGAAGAGTCAGAGTTGTTTTTAAGTAGAGGGAAAGATGATTGGCAAAAGTTTTGGGAGACAACTTTGCCCATAGACCAAAAGGAGCGAGAGCCAGCCTGGCAAGAAGCGATTTTGTTGTTGATGCGTTGGACAAAAGATGAGTCATGTCAAGGAAAATATAGTGATACGCATGAGTTTTGAGATGTGGACGTGGAGAAGAGAATCCTCACGATTACCTTGAGAGAGAGAAAGAGAGAGAGAGAGAGAGAGAGAGAGAGAGAGAGAGAGAGAGAGAGAGAGAGAGAGAGAGAGAGAGAGAGAGAGAGAGAGAGAGAGAGAGAGAGAGAGAGAGAGAGAGATCTTACTTGAGCACAGTAGACATGTTCTTGAACCACCATGCCAGCCACCCCCTCCCTCCTCCGCCCTCGCTATCCGTAAGGAAATGTTAATAGAAGAAGCATGTGATGCTTGCAGTTCAATTTAAATGGAATTCATTTATTTTGATTAAGTAATAGGAAACGATTTCTAGATGGCACAAATATGTACAAGGTGTAATGATCATGTGGTTATTGATAAGCTGTCCTGGAACTTTGATTGCAGGTGGGAAACGTGATAGGTAAGTAGGGATTGACTTACGCTATCATAAAATGCATTTAACCATATTTCCTGACTTCCCTTTCCCAGTGATGACATTGTGTAATGAAGGTACTCTACGCTTGACACATCCTTCAGCACTGGAAGCTGGCTTCTTGGATGGATGGAGGCGCAATACGTGATTGCGCCATCCCACGATTTCTGCAATGATGTCACGAACATGCATATCCCTGGTCCGATGTGTTTCCAAGGGTAATCAACCTCACAGCGATCACCTGGTGGAAAAACATTGAAAGTCACTTCACATGATGGCCACTGCCTGGGCATATTTGCCGCCGTCGAGCGGGCAATTGATGTAAAAATAGTTGGCTAATTCTCAATGTAGTATATAATATTCCAGGAGAGGGGCAGTTATCAGAGTGGTTAGGGCAAAAGTCTACGGCGGGGGTCGGCAACCCGCGGCTCTTGAGCCACATGCGGCTCTTTAGGCCGCGCTAGTGGCTCCTTGGAGCTTTTTCAAAAATGTTAGATAATGGGAAAAGATGTAGCTACTATAGATACATACAGCATGTGTTGTCTTCATTATAAGGCTTATACAAGGCTTTTGATTTTTGCGGCTCCAGACATGTTTGCTTTTTGTTTTTTTTGGTCCAAAATGGCTCTTTTAGCATTTTGGGTTGCCGACCCCTGGTCTACGGGGAGGAATATCCTAAGCTCCAAGCACGCTCGGTGATGCTTGCGGTTGCACTCTGTCTGTCCACCCGGCAGAGCACTTGTACAGGGGAAAAGTTGTAGGTGAAATGTGGCATGGAGAGAAACTGGCAATTCTAACAACTCCCAATGCAATGGCACCGGTTGTCACATTTCTAACAAGGTGCTCTGAAAACTCGCTTCGAGCATGGGAATCGATTTTATTCCCATTTTTGTCAAATGGACTCCAATCCTGCTCACCTTTTTCCCCCATCTGGCTTCATCAACAACCCCCCTTACCATCGATGTTTGCACCCTATTCCAATCAATCTGGATTCATCCTAGCTTCGACAGCTGAAAATTTGTCATAACTAGCATAATTAGAAGGTCTTCTTCAAATGGTCTTATCTTCTCCAAAAGGTGCATGTTGTGATTTGAGTTGCTTTCAAAATATGTTCCTCTACTCGGCTGCACTTATATACTTACGAGCTGCCAAGCTGTAGGATTTCGAAGGTACGTTATTCTGTACTTGTGTTGGCACCTTCTTGTTCTACAATTTTCCCCCGCAAAATTGGAGTTGGTGGTGCAGACTTGCAAGCATCAAGACCGTACCTCCATGACAATTTGATTTGACTTTTAATGCCCTGATGCCCCTTCAGTGGTGCCGTGGCGTAGTGTTTAAGCATGCGGACTCACAACACAGGGGTTGCCAGTTCGATTCCTCCATGTGTCACCGTAAAAACACCATTGGTGAGGAAGGCAACGGGAAACCACCTCATGAATTCCACTTCCCTAGAAAAAACTCAGAGCCCTGTCTCTGGCTTTTGCTACGCTCGAAATCGAGTATGCAACGCAGCATAGCCGCCCTTTCAGTCGCCAACCTGTTTCAGTTACTTGGTACGACACACAAGCGAATGCGCTGGTTCCATGCCATACCGTGGGAACCACGCGGGTTTCGTTGGATAGCAAAAAAAGCTCAAAACAGGGCAGGCGAATAGGAAAAGAGTGGTTATGTATTTGCCACGATCTTTCATGATAAAAGACCCCTTACCTTTTGCAGTCTTGAACAGTACCTACGGAGATAAATCACAAAAGAGCATTAGACAAATTTGTTTTTAAAGAGACACTTTTATACAGAGTTTGCAGCTTCTTGGTTAACCACTCATCAGAGCAAAAATGACAGCTAAGGTATCGAGAATGAAAGAAAGTGAGTGGATTTATTGAAAAGATGAAAGACGTCAAATTGTGTTGATTTTTAAAAGTCTTATGTAACAGAGTGGTAAAATTTAGCGATGTACATTTGCTTACTGGACATAAGCGATGTCTTTTTAAAAGATATTTGACTGTTGGATTACAAACCAGAAGCCCCGGAGATCTCAGTTCGTTTCCAACTGATGCTATTGCCATGGGACTAAGTAGAGAGCTAGTTGTCAAACATCTGCAGTTGTCAAACATCTGCAAGTTTTAATCTTGTCAAGCGATACTACCCCTGTGACCATTTGCAAATAGGTAGAAATATTTCGTGACCACACGCTTTCAAAGTAAAGTTATGAGATATTTATAAACAATATTTGAAAATATAATGCAAAGGATAAAGTGATTTAAGATCAATATATTTTGTAAAGGGAATCTTCAGCAAGTCAAGTAGGAAAAAGTTCAGTAAACAATCTTGACTTCTGACAAAGTGTAATACCACACACAGCACTGAAATGGATTCTTACAGGAAAGGTTGCATCCTTGTCCCACTTAGACACTCGGAACACCATTTGCTTAGGGCTATGAAAGGTATCCAAAATGTAAGGAGTGGACAAGCTAATAAGACGCTGCTTCAATCGCAAACATAATTGTGCGACCCTCCGCGAGTGTACACTGAAGCCGACAAGATATTCACAGTTCAAAAAGATTCCGATTAGGACACGTTGTTTGTTTCAACATCGAATGCTTCAAGGGCTGTTGCCATGTCTTCCTCCTTGTAAGGATGACTTAGTGGCTAGGCCGTTGGATTCTCGCGATCCGTCTTTCCATTTTCGTCTTTCATCAACCGTTGCCAAACACGATGTATGCATGCATGATACAGATGAAATGACTTAAAGTAATTACATTACCCTGCATTACATTAAAGCATAACACAATTGTTAGCAGAATTTTTAATAGAATTGTTAATAGAATTTTAACAGAATTTTTAACAGCATTTTTAGCAGAACTTTAAACAGAATTCTTAATAGAATTTTCGACAGAATTTTAACAAAATTTTTAACAGATCTTTTAACAGAATATTTAATAGAATTGTTAATACAATTTTTAACAGAACTTCTAACATACCTTTTAACAGAACTTCTAACATACCTTTTAACAGAACTTCTAACATACCTTTTAACAGAACTTCTAACATACCTTTTAACAGAACTTCTAACATACCTTTTAACAGAACTTCTAACATACCTTTTAACAGAACTTCTAACATACCTTTTAACAGAACTTCTAACATACCTTTAACAGAACTTCTAACATACCTTTTAACAGAACTTCTAACATACCTTTTAACAGAATTTTTAACATTGGTTCACCAAGAATGTGCTCTCTAAATAGGCTAGATAATCGAGAGAGGTACCCCCCTCGTAAAAGCATAAGATGATATGTGTAATTTTAAGTATAAAGCATGAACGAGGTTACCCTCGTGAATTAGACATAGTCAATGTAATAGGACTTCAGTTTGGACTGACAAGGAAGATGAACCAGCCATGCGTATAAATAGGGGCAGCGTACCCCACAATTTAGACTTTACAGGCAGCTGAGGGGTGGGAGAGTTTGGTTACTTGATTCAACCAGATCATGGTGTGACGATTTACCACAATTTAGACCCAAAACTGTTTTGAGTCCATAGAGGGCTGTCCTTTAACTCGAAGCAAGCCCCGAGGCGCTCTCATCTTTCACTTAGGGTGATGAGACTCACTGGCCATGTTTCATCCAGGTATAGGTATCACGAGGTGTGGCCTCGTTGAGAAGAACTAGTAGGAGAATGCTCGATGGGCATAACTTCACAGCATTCTAAAATCTACCTTCGAAAAAAAAAACATGGTGGAAAGTCTCAGAAATCTCTTAAAAAGGAGAAATGACATACAGAATTTCGAGGTGGTTGGAGAAAGCTTGGGCGCGGAATTGGACGATGTCAACATGGGCCTAATGCTAAGTGACTGAACTGACCAGAAGATGCAACGTCCTGAAATGGCCCGAAAGTATATGCAATTCCAAAGTGATTTCTTACCTCTGCCATGAGTACTATCTTCAGTACACACAAGACTTCCATGGTTGTTGTCTTCGGCTACGTCGGGTGAATTCTAGATGCCTTCAAGTACTGTTCGCAGGATGCTCTTGAATAATTTATCCTGAAATCTTGGTAAAAAAAACATTGGTTTTCTTCAATCACGAAGCACCGATTGTTTGAAAAGCTCATCAAAATTACGGTTATTCATTGAGTAACGAGTTTGCACTTCAATCTATTCAGAGTGATTCTGGATGGACCTCGTGCTGTATGGAAAACTTATTGACAAAATCATTCAGAACTTTTTGCATTCAGACAAAAGGGGAAAATCAAGAGGCAATGTATCCAAATAACAAATACAGTTAATCCAAAATCCATTGATTTACATTTTGCGTTCATTATTTCTAATAATTCATTCACAATTTAAGGTAGAAAAAGTAGCTCTCCTTTGATCAGATTCATCGTTCTGTTGATTTGATGCAAAAGAGAACGAAAGATTGCAATTCCATTAAATGCTATCACTTTTCACAACCCCCCCCCCTCCCCCCGTGCTTTTCCTTGAGTCATAGACATGGCCTAAAAACTGCTCTGATCTTTATCGCAACTCCAACATTGATTAGAATAACGCTAATTTTGGGAATGACAGAGGGAAAAAGGAGAAGAGGAAGACCATGGCGGAGATGGCTGGACACAGCGGAGAAAGACTCGCAACTTGTACTCAGTGTCGTAAAATGCTTCGTGAAGAGACCAAGCGGGTCGGCGCAGACCCGATCGTCTCTTTAGAGAGAGAACCCTGATTTTACACTTAAACCGTAACAGTGGCGCAGTCGTAGCTCGCTTTTCAAGGAGTGGATTGGCACTCGATGCTTCATCCGGATTGTACCAAGACTTGAAAAAATGCCTCATGCTGTTTCACTACCTCGCATTCAGCACTTTGGGAATGAGCATGGGAGTTAAACACACAGTGCCACCAGATGGCTAGTCCCTAACCATAGCAATCACTATGCTTGCACAGCTGCGTGGCCTCAAGGCTACAGAAGCGGAAATTGTAGCTGCCTTATTTAGCAAAAACGGCATGGGAAGAACTTCAATTCTTGTATTGTAATCTTATCCCTTCATTATCACCATCACCTGGCAAAGCCGCTGCGGATGGTAGCGTCCGCAGAAGTCTCCAAATTGTTCTGCCTCTTGCCTTCCGCATCACAGAGCATCACATCAACAAAGGGTACGGCGATATTCACATTTTTCAGCATATTGGTGCATTGTTATTATCAAAAACACTATCTGTTTATCAGCACCATGGTGTCAGGGCAGCTCGGCAGTAACATCCTTACCCGCTGATCCTCTGTTCAGAGGTTCGAGTCCACTCTCAGCTACGTCTTCATTTCATGTGAAGAGGGTCACCAGCTCTCTATAATTCCAGGCGTAGGTATCATGAGGTGTGGTTACATCGAGAAGGAGCCCCCGGAAACTGCTCGCTGAAAAGAAAGCTTTTTTATTGTCCAAAGATGTACCTTTGGATGCCAGGTGGAAGTCATGAAAAATAGTCTGTTTTTTATCAAAGTTCATTTCTGTTTCATTTACTTCAAGTTTTAGCTTCCTTCACATCTGTTGTGTAACCATTGTCACATCTCGATATTGCATGAGCTTTTTCTCTTTTCAAATTGCAACATTAGAAGTGCTGTTTACACTGTAACCTAGGTAACTGACAAAACACTTGACATCTATGTATGACTATATATGTATAGCTATGAATGTGTGGTTATGTATGGTTATGTATGTATGGTTATGTATGTATGACTATGTATGTATGACTATGTATGTATGGCTATGTATGTATGACTATGTATGTATTTCAACGAGCATCATTACCAGTTTGACAGTGAAACAACCATTCGAATACGACAGTCGGTTAAAAGATGCGGGTGAATTTACGTGAACTTAGATTTACCCAATGATAGATAATGACAGGGTTTCATGGGTCTCCATGACCTTCTGCTCCCTTAAATTCTTATTTCATATTGTCATGATAACAATGCCAACTGCCCCTAATTGTTGCTACTTCTCTCATGAGATCCATAATTCCAACCTTGACTATTAGCTATCAGCATCTCGAACGACAAGTACAACCTATCCCTAATCTTTACCCTAACGATATTGTAACCTCAGCCCTAGTTCCTATCACAGCATAAACCCTTAACCAGTTGTAACCCAAAGCCTCGTCTTAACTATCACCCACTTCTAACCGTATTTAAACTTTGATCTTGACCCTGACCCTGGCCTTTATCTTGGGAAGCACTAAAGTCGGGTGTGATTTTGGCCAAAGATTCCCGTGTAGATTTGTGAGTGAATTTCCATAGCACTGGATAAACCTGCATCAAATAGATTCTTAGCTCACTAGAAAGGAAATTTTTCCTTTACAGTTGCCTTGCTTCATTGTAACCAGCTCATTCTTGAAGCTTTTAATGCGGCACTTATGACAACAACAGTTCGGCTAAAGTGCGAGTCAAAAAGACCAGTAACCTCGTAATCAGGTTAGCACGTGACCTCGCAAAAACCGGAGCTGTACGTTCGTCTGAGTACTTTCACTAGTATAATTTGTAAATAGTATTTTTATTGCCTAGATTACTTTATACGAATATTGCATCTTCTTAATTCAGACTCGGGTAACTACAAAACGGGCTTGTTTGTAGAGCTGAGCTGCATATACGATATTGAGATACTTGAAACGCATTGTTTACAAAGGATTAAAGCAAGGATGCCACAAGAAGAACTGCGCACTTCTTTCATTTTGTTGTGCTGACGAAAGGCCCTGGTGTCCTAAACACAGCCCCGACGGAGGAAGAAAGAGAAAGGCTGGGAGGGGAGAGAGATCAGATCCAGTTTGCTGATTTTATATTCGAAATAAAGCAACTTTTAGGATTCAGGAAAGGCAGACGAAGACAAGACGTTCCATAAATTGCAAGCTCTTAGTATGAAGGATGATTTATGGGAAGGAGTACGTAGCTCAGATAAAGAAACTATCAAATCTGAGGCAACAAAACAACTCCCACATCAAATGCTAACTAGAGACAAAGTTATTCTGCAAGCACAGAAGACTCGCTTTGAAATAATCTGCCTACAGGAACACATGATGCAAAAATGGCGAGGTTTTGAGAGGAAATTTAAAGCAATTTTGCAAGCATAAATTCTATTTTTCAACTCATATCTGGTTTTCTTCAGTTAAGCTTGCATAATTCTAAAATTATTTGTAGTGGAGGATGCTTTTCCCTGCAAGTGGTCTCTCTACCTATTACCTCCAGTCCACCTGAATGGAAGCCAAACTCCAACACCACTCTTACCATGCATCATGCAAAATGACATTTATTTTACACGCACAGTACACTAGGCATGTAAAGACACGACTAATTTATAAATGGTAATACCATTATATAGTATATATATATATATATATATATATATATATATATATATATATATATATATATATATATAGCAGAAATGCAGAAAAGGAAGAGACCGATTCTCTGTTACTCTGAGTTTCGTGCGAAGGCACTCGTCAGACAGACTATAACTGCTCAACGCTCTGTACTTTGCACATAGAGCACCATATGGTGGTGAAGACAGCACCCTCTACGTGATATATATATATATATATATATATATATATATATATATATATATATATATATATATATATATATATATATATATATATATTGCTACAAATGATGTCGGCAAATGGTTGGCACAGCCCCCATGGAGGATATCAGAGTTTCCTATGTCGTAGTTTAGACGATCTATTTGCATTAAAGCTCAAAGAGATTTTAAGTTGTTAAAGCGTCTTGAATCCATCATCGTGTTTTCAATCTTTTTTATTAGTTTTTTTTCGCCTCTTTGAGTCATTCCTGTCCTCTTTCTATTTCAGTTGACAATACCAATCATTCATAAAAGAGCCAAAAAAAGAGTTCTTGTTTCATCCTGCTCTCTTGCGAAAAATTCCCCTTCAAAATTTCGAAAGAAATGTGGATAAAATTCTAAAATGATATTTGCGATACCCACACGTGGGCTAAGGATCCTGCCATTCAGGGGGGAGATGAGATGAGTTGGTGAATTCCAGCCCTAGAACTCCTGTACGAATTAGAATTTTTGAAACATATCTTCACGATGATGAGCAAAAAGAAAGAAAATATCGCACATAGTACTTCAGTTGGAGAGCAGCTTAAACGAGAAGCAAGATTCAAGAAAGGCTCTTCCAAGGAAGTGCATTTCATTGAATTGATTGCACAACATACTCTATTTTGAACGAGCGCAGTAGATACCAGATGTTAACACCACAAAATTTATAGAGAAGTGGATTCTACGAGATTGTTACCCAATGCTTCTCTCAACGAAAACGTTTTTGAACCGCAACCGAAGCGGTTGAGAACCATAAAGAAATGACGGAGTCACTAGTCCGCACGCCAAACCAACTGATATTTGGCACCTCTCGAAAATGAAGACAAGCGCACAAGATACTTATAAACACCATTGAGTGGAACTGCTCCATTGCAGTTGCGTCGATCAGGCTTAAAGAATCGAACGTAAGAATCAAACGTAAGAATTCAACGTAAGAATTCAGCGTAAGAGTTAGACGTACCTTACGTCGCACACGTGAATTACGTCACACTGTCCTGCCTGCGCTGTTAGTGGATTCCGCAGTTAACACGGTTCGAGACGGAATCGTGTCAAAAAAAGCGAGTTAGCGAGTGCTAGACAGACCTTGTAGAAAACAAGACAGCTCCTGTGTGCAAGATCGACGCTATATGTTGTTTATGAAGAGAAATCTTAGCTTTCATTTAAAACTTAGCCAGTCATTGTCCTCACATCCTTACCTATACAAAAAAGATTCAAAGTTTCAGTACAATTGCTTTGAAAACACTGCAGATGGAATGCACATTCGGTGGAAGTAAGTTAGCCCACCGTTTAACGTATGCATCAGGAATTCCTTCATCCTTCTCGAGATTCTAACACCCAAGACAATGCCAATACTCGATGACCTTGATAATTTATTCACAACTGCTTTAAAAAATGAGAAAAAGATAAAACGACCATTGCGTTCATGATCAACAGAAATAGAAGTCTCTTTGTTCGTCCTACGGGTCACTGGGAAGTAGAGAGAGGATTCCACGATATTTGGAAACCATAGTGTTAGGAATGTATCTGCGGGACATCAAACATTTATTCAATTCTACGGTGTTCCACGGCCGTCATTGCTACCCTTCTTGATTTTCAATCCCAAGAGCAGCTGACAAATACAAAGTAGCAGGATATGAGAAGATTAGAAGCATTTCCATTCCTTTCTTCACAAAAAGCATCTAATTTTTAGACGCAGCTGGAACATCGCAGTCCTGAAGAGGGACAAACATTGGCATTGGCTTTGTAAGCATATTGGCCTATCAGTCCATGCCGTCGCAAAAACCCTCCCACAGTTACAATACCTTTTTGCAAAGTATCGCAAAAACTTTTTCATGAATATCTTATCATAAATGCTTATCTGACATCAAATATCAGAAGACATCTTGATTGTTACCTAAAAATACCAGTGTCCAATCTCTGCTTGAGAGTAGTTGTGCATAGTACCCCTTGGGATACGAATAGCATAAGGTAGTAAATAATATACAGATACTGCTGATCGTAATAGTGATAATGATTATGATAATGATAAAGACAAAAGCAATAATGATGATAAAAGTAATGATTATAATGATGAAGGAGTCCAATATCACTACTTCAGAGTAGCTGTGGAGCGTACCCCTTGGGGTGATTTCTCTCGATATCATGTGATAGTGAAGCAATATAAAAAATACTGCCAATAACAATAAAAATTATACGAAGAATAATAATGGAAACTCATTCTCATAAATAACAGTTAAAAATTTGCAACATTGAATTATAATGAAGTTTATCTTGACTACCACTCTCCAAAAATAGCATAGTAGTCAACCCTTACCGCCCTCCAAAATAATACTTCAAAATGTTAAGAGTTCTAGATTAGTCCAGTCCTTGTCTCTCCTTCAAAAAATACAGTATGTCGATCTTACTAATATGATACGATAATTCTAATAAGAATGGTAATGCTGATTATATGATGATGACCATGATAATGATGGTTTATCGAGCTTTCGTTTCAGTGTAATTATGCAGCGTTCTCCGTTGGATGCGTTTGCTCAGTAAAATGTGGAAGTTTAGCAACATAAGGGTTTTCGCGGTCTGGTCGAGCTGTGTTTGTACGATCAAAGCGCCATATGGAAACAATCATATGACAGTTGGCTTGGACTATATTTAGTGCAGGACAGTGACGTGTTTTGTAGTTCGCACAAGAGAGACTTGATTCGAAATTTTCTGCGCAAGATCAGATAAAAACAAGACTACTCAATGACTCCTTATCCTTTGTGCTACCACGTGAACACGGAACTTAATGACGCTAGCCGAAGCATTGAGATTCTGTCATCATTCCGTTGCGGGGGCAATTCATACGATGGTGTGAAAGCGAGGCTCTGCTAGTGTGCAACGAGAGACGCCTTGTTCTGAGCATTGAAGGAGGAGGAGCTGGGTGCACTGCTGACAAAAAAGTTGGCTGCATGAATAGGAGGAATGCTAGCGTCTGCTTCAAAACATGTTTTCGCTCCCTCCCGAGTACTTCGTACAATGGAAATTTCTCAGTCTAAGCTGGGTCAAATATCTGGTACGGCTCGTGTTCACATTGAAATTCGAATGCCCTCTACGGTTGACTTTAATCCGATCTTTCTTAAATTGAAAAGTAAATAACCATGGTGCTGTTTTGTAAACTCTTTCGGCTGATGCTTGAGTCTTACGCAGCACCGAAAAAGGCAGATCTCAGGACCATCTCGTTTGAATGCCACGGACAGTCACGGCTTAATTCTGTCGGCCGGTTTAGCAGACTACCAGCAGGCTTTGCACACCTGCCCTAGTTTTGATGGTCTCGTGGTCATCGTTTTATCTAGCTCACCTTGACACGGATTCATTTTGTGGCAATTTAAGAGTTAGATGATAATTATTTCTTTATCTGGAAGAGACCGTTTCCATAGCCCAGTGGTAGAGTGTCTGCTTTGCATGCGGTAGGTCAGGGTTTGATACCCAGACGAGTCATACTTAAGACTTAAAATTGTACTTGCTTTCCCTCTGTTTAGGATTCAACACTTAAGAAAAGAGCACGGGAGTTAAACGCACAATGCTACCAGATGGCTAGCTCCCAACTGTTGCATTCACTTTCATTGCACAGCTGTGTGGCCCACAGGCTAAAGAAACGGAGATGGGCGCCGTTCAATTAGCCAAAAAAAGGTGAGAGAAGGAATTTTGACGCCAGCTTTTTATTTTGAAAAGTACGAAAGTGCTAAATTTCTACGTTCTCTTAGGTATCCTTAGCATCTGTAGTTGAGAGCATGGCAATATTTTTGGACCGATTGGAACCAAATATTGAGCAGTGGAGTAATGTGACTGACGCGCCCCCTTACGATATTTTTATTTTACAGCAAATATTATTCCATCTTTTAGTGATTTCTACTAACATCCGAGTGTAGCTTTTTGGACAATGGGAAGCTCTTTTGCCTATCAGGCAATGCCCAGGTCCTTCCTCTCGATGTGAAAAAGCTCGTGGCTCCTACGCCTGGAATTACAGATGGCTAGCAATCTCCTCATTTTTGGTGCATGTTTAGCTGTGGGTGGATTCGAACCACTGATCAAGGGATCAATGCATAAGAATCTTACCATCTATTTTGACACTTTGAATACACTACTTGGTTAACTTAAATCGCTTTCTGGGGTAACATACATGCAATGAAAGAGTTCTCCATTTACTGCGAAACTGTACCGAAAGAAGGCGCTTTCTTCGTTAGGTTTTTGTCGTTGCAATGAATCAGCTAGTTGGTGGCTTAGGCCCTGTCGTAAGATGCTTTTTCCAACTAAGACCTAGTAAGACAGTTTTCGTGAAATCTTTCCCAATTTTCGTTTCCAACAATTAGTTTATTCACCCTGATGATTTTCGGTGCTCCCTGGTTTTGCTTTCCATTCATCAAACCTTGTACGATTGCTTCTCTGATATTTAAATTTTCAAGAACCCTTCAACGATATTTCTCAATCTGCATAGTAATAATCAAGAAAATTTCGGTAAAGATACTTACCTCAATCAACTGAATTCCCCTCTGCGGTGACATTCTGCGACAATGAAAGAACTGCTTCAGTCTACTTTCGCTACAGCTGAACCGTTCTGCAGCTACAAAACACGATGGCTTGTTGACGTAGGGGTATTGCAAATGGACCTAGACAAAAAATGATGTACGAATATTTGGGAATATTCTATTCGAATATGCTTGCTCGTTTTCGCTGACTGGTATGCTGCGTATGAAATACGTAAGTGCCAATAGGTTTAAATGGTGAATGAATGAATAGCCATTCATTGTCGCAAATAAAGACAAGACAAGTGAGGTTTGATAATGAATGCCAACATGAAGTTTGTTGCATATTCGCTAAAATCGTGATTTCACATTCGAACGTCGTTGTTGACACGGCTTCGTTATTAAAGAGGTGGCGAGACACGTCATTGAGTTACCTGGATGTGCTCGTCTGCTTACCCCAATTAAGTGTCACATTTTATGTTCAATTGGGAATTGCATTTTCTATGCTCACCTTTTGTTATCGTATACTACACTGCATTGTTTAGAGTCTCGATTTCCTAACACTTTAACTTAAATTGCATAGTAGATCCCAAGAGGACTGAGCACTGTTTTGTTTTCTTCAAAACGTAAAATCTCAAAGGGTTCCGTCGAATTTTGCATTCATCTAGTCTTGAATAAGTCGACAAGATTTTTCCCCCTGGCCCCCTGATTCTGCATCGCATTTTCCCGTGAAACTATGAAGAGAACATGTCCAGTTTTATGAGAATCATAGCTCTGGTCGAACAGTTGCGAATCTCACCGGTATATAGGGAAATATAGTGACGTTATGTAATCATCTGTTTGCTTTTTGGGAATCCCAGGGAGGTCATTGTCACTTCTAAATTGACTAATGAAGCAGGAGGACTGTTGGCAAGAAAGAGACCCAGGATGGACACTGAATGTGTATGGGTTCAAATCCTGCACTGTCCCAAACCTCCAAGCTAAAACTTCATTGGCGAGGAAGGCAGCTAGAAAAAAGCTGATTGTATGAGCAAAGATTTCAATACGTTTCAATATTGAACTGTGCTGGATTCAAATTCGGGTTCAATGCAGTATGAACCGCACTCTTAAGCCACTATATCGCGGCATCTTTGGATTGCCAACATGCAACAGTGAAATAATGTAGACACTGGACCATGAGAAGCCATCTAGGAATGCCCTACACTCTTTTCTCTAAACAACCTGCCGCTCATTTTTCATCACAGGGTGTCACACTGCATGACAAAATTTAAACGTTTCCAACAGCCTGCCCCTCTGCTTAGTATTCAGCACTTAGAGAAACAATTTAGAAGTCAAACACAAATTTCTATAAATTGTTAGCCCTTCAAATTTAAGATTCACTTTGCTTGCTCAGCTGAGTGACGCTGAGACTCGAGGAACCGAGATGGGCGCCACCCTCCACAAAAATTCACTGTGCGACAAGGGAATTGTGGTATCCAACTTTTTAAATCCTTCAACAACGCCAAAAGGCCATTCCCTGTTTGATTGAACAAATACACCGCTAACTTTCTAGGCTGGCTGGCTGGCTGGCTGGCTGGCTGGCTGGCTGGCTGGCTGGCTGGCTGGCTGGCTGGCTTTTTGACTGCCCCTTTTTCAATATGAATGAAAGACTGGCCTTGCTCAGATAGGAAGTCCTTTGGGTCGATCATACAACATGGTCACTGAGAGGATAATGCCTAGAGGAGGCTTGAAACAGTTCTCTATAAGCAGATTGACCGTCTGAGAGCAGCTTTGGCGAGACTTAGTTATATCAAATCAGTTGATACGCGGTGAATCTTGCATCTTAATTGAGAAACCTATTTCTTTGGGTAATTGGAGTGAGAACGGAGGTACAACAATTATTTGATATCAATCGAATGCTCTCCTTGACACCATTCAATGAATGACCAATGCCTTCACTTTGAAAGGCATGCATGAAAGTCAATTGATTGACGGAATCAAAGCCAAACCATCATAAAGATGTGAAAGTGATGCTTGCCACTCCACGCCGAAAGTCTGGGAGAAGCTGGTAAAAGAATGAGAAGAAGGAGAGAGGGAAGAAGAAGAAGGAGAAGGGAAGCTGGGAAGAAGAGGAAGAAGGATAAAAGGAGAACGAGGAGAAGAAGAAGAGGAAGGAGATGTAGATGGTGGAAAAGAAGAAGATGAAGAAGAAGAAGAAGGAGATGGAGATGGAAAGGAAGAAGATGGAGACGAAGAAGAGGATGGAGATGGCGAAGAAGAGGATGGAGAAGAAGAAGAAGCAGAAGATGGAGAAGAAGAAGATGGAGATGGAGATTGAGAAGAAGAAGATCGAGAGGGAAAAGAAGAAGATGGAGAAGAATATTCTACGCTACTCGGTTGTAGTTTAGTGGAGAGCACGCATCCAATGTAAGCACAACATTACTGGTTCTGTTTTCGTTAGAGCTATTGCTGGTGGCAGGACTAGCGTGATAATTTCGGCTCTGTATCCAAATTTGCTTTTAAGCTGGTTTATACTGGTAATTATGTGATATTGCAGAATCTCGTTATATGGACAGCAGGGGTCATCCTCAAAAGAATTTGGGAGCTTCTTAATTTCATTTTTGTTTTCAGTTCAACCAGGAAAAGACAATTTTTCTATAATTATTACTATTGTTATTTTTAATCATTTTTCTATTGAATTATTTAAATTTGGCTCTTCTAATTGAAGCAGCTAGAAAAGTGCAACTATTTTCAACAAGGTCAACAAAGGCAACCAATTTGATACTAAAGAGGATAAGCATTAATGAAGAGGAAGTAGAATTAGTCTTGTTCTTGAATTCAAAAATCGAGTTAGGAAATAGAGCTACTTCTTACTGAGCAAGTGGTTGGAAAAAAGGATCTTAAATCTGATGCAACACAGAGTGCATCGGCCGAATTTGCCAGTTTGGATGGGCCTGTCAAGGTCAAGTACATATATGATATCTGCACTTTTTGAAAAATATTTCAATAAGCCAAAGGTCAGAAATTCTCAAAGTTTCGAAACGTCATGAGATTTCATGAACAGATGACTGGGTGGGGTTATGCAGACGGGATGAGTATTGGTACTGTCAAAAATCAATAGCCTGGTTTAGTTGGTGTTTCTGACTTTAAATAATTGTCAGCTAGAAAGTTAGTTCTGAAATGAACTACTGAATTGATATCTGAACTAACTATCTGGCGTTTAACAATGCATCCAACATTGAAAAGCTAGGTGATGCAAGATCACCTTCACATAAAAACAAATCTCTGTAACATTTTCAGGGTCTGGCATATTCGTGTGATTGGGTGCTACGATACAGTAAAAAACAGTAAAATGCAGCAAAATACAGCACATTTTATTAAATTACAGTAAACAAGGGTCACACGTATCACAAATTTACTCTACCGAAGAGCTTTTGGGTGTTGTGGTAAGCAGTATGATTATATTATTTCTATCAAGCAATCTGTGTCGAGATCATTCTTAGCAAACTTTGGAAGGAGTGTGCGAGGTAAACTGCAAAGCAATATAGCAAGGCAGTCATTAAGATGATTTGGTGTACAAAAGCAACTGGTATGCAATGTAGGACTTGTACGAACAGTGCTACATGAGCCTTTGACATTCACATGTGACTAAATGAATCAAAACTAAGAATGACGATTAGAGCAAACATAGCTTCAGGATTACCCTGTTTGAGGTAGAGAAACGTCTGCATGAATCACAGTTACATATAGGATCGCGAGTGAGCTAACAACGCCCTCTTCAGGGATCAGTAAATGGTAGCTTAGATTAATTAATGCATCGTGTATGGAACTGGATTTGCACACTTGAGCTCTTTGTTTCGATAGGGGATCGAGCAATTTGTTAATGCTTAAATCGTAAGTACACAACGTAAGGAAATGGCAAACTCCTACAAGACTGTTTGATCAATTTTGTGAATGAAGCTCAAATGCGTGACAAATCTTTGTGTATTGCTGTTATCGTGAGTACTACGGAAAGTGATCAATGACAGTTAGACACTGCCGACCGGTTTGGCCTAAAATAGACGGGGAAGTTGAGTGCCCCTCTCGAACGAGCGTTTGAAACATCTTTCTAGAGGCTCGTCCAACGAGATGTAAGAGACCAAATGGTGTGAGGTAGGGTGACTGGTTCCTTCCCTCGACGCACTGTACCCCAGTTCTACACTAAGTACCCATTTACTGCTGCTTGAAGTGGTTAAGCATACGGACTCACAACACAGGGGTTGTCAGTTCAATTCCTCGATGTGTCGCACAAAAACTCAGAGCCCTGTCTCTGATTTGTGCTACGCTCGAAATCGAGTATGCAATGCAGAATCCATAAAGGGCGAAGGGCAACGTGCAGAAGCGTGTGTGTAGCCCGGAACCTTGTGCTTAGTAGACATCGGGTGTAACTACCGTGCGAACTGTCCCTCATATCGCGTTTATTAGGAAGTCCCCCGTCTGTACTTCGACTGCCTGCATGACTAGCGCAGGCACAATCACGTCGTAGTGAGAAGATGGCGCTCGTCACTTGGGTAACTCTGGTATTCCTTCGCAAATACCCTTGCTAAATGCTAAGCAAGAATACGTATAGCCTCGTAGCATCTGATCAAGGTGTTAAACCAAGGTATACCTTTTCATAGACTTCAAAGGGATACTGTGTAGCATTTGCAGACTGGTATCGAATAGGTGCTACCTTGGTGTTGCGGTTAAGCACGTGGACTCATAACGCAAGGGATGGGAGTTCGAGCCCTGCACGTGTCACAGCAAAGACACCTTTGGCGAGGAAGGCAACGGGAAGCCAATCCATAAAGTCCACTTCCCTAGATAACAAAACTCAGAACCTTGTCTCTGGTTTCTGCGAAGCTCGAAATCAAGTATGCGACGCAGTTTCTTACTTCTTATTACCTGCTTTCTTATTTCTTTATCGATTCAAGAAAAAGATAGCATTTTGTTTTAAATGCATTTTCTGAGACGCTATCCTTCATGGTTGCATACCTGCATTTGATGCGACGCAGCAACTTTAGTACAAGTTCCTGTTCAACGCAAGCAACATATGACAATGATCAATGCTAGGGATGTCACTTCAAACGTGCTCCATGGTCATTTGAATTAAGTCCGGTTTAGTTCAGTGCATTTCCACACAGCTCTCTTCCTATCGCTTAAATTCCGCTGCAAACATACCACGACACTAGTCCCGTACACAGCCTCGCAGGTAAAAACTACTTCGATCGAGCATGTGTATTCAGCACAACTTTTCTGAATAATAACAAAAAAGAAAATGCACAGCGAGTTGAGGAATTGTCTAAATGAGAATATCTGCTGAACAGAGAAAATCGAATCGAGGACGCAGCTTGAAAAGCAATTATGGCTTCAAGTAATTTTCAACCTTTTTCAGTGAGTAATGTTGGGGAAAGGCCGTGGTGACCTAATACCTCAACAGATGTAGAAAAGGAGTGAGTAAGATCAAATTCATTGCTTTCAGATTCGAAAAGAGATTAAATGTACCAGGAGATACGGCTCGATGGAGACATAGTTGCTAACTCTCTTCAAACTTTTCTAGCTAAGTGCTTAGAAGTCAACTCTGTCGAAACATGTGAATGTGGAGAAACAAGCTGAAAATTAATCAACAGAGGGTTACGGCGCTGTTTTGAAGCCTTCTGGACGAGCTTTTTACGAGTCCCAAACTGCATTTAATGCCCCTTTTGTCCATAGTGCCCGAGATGAGTATGGGAGCGATGTCTATCGCCGCTAGGAATGATGAGTGGCTTGAAAATGGACATCAATTCTTAACAAAGGCTTATTTGCAAACGACGAGCACACCTGGAGTGCAATAGGTTAAGGAAATAATAAAATAACAGAATGCTTTAATGGAAGCGAATTACACGGCCAGCGATGAGATCACGAAATTTTTGGTTAATCTTATAAAATTGATATGTGGAGGTACAAAATCGGCAGGCTTGCAAACAATGCCTCGGGAGGCTGCCAGTAACGAGAAGGAAAATGTCTACCAAAAGAGCGAGGCAATTTAATTACGCTCGGAGATAATCAAATATTTATTGGGATATTGTTGCGATGGGACGGCAGCTGGGTGACTATGCGTTCGCCTAACCAAAGACAGGTGTTGTTTTATTGTCGTGCAAATCTGCCTCAACAATTGGCCGCTGACCATCAGTAGAGATGTTGTGTTTGTAGGAGGCTTCGTAGAAATAAAATGAACACAAGATACTATTTTCAATGGGGTTTATCGTCTTTTGTTTACCATCAGCAAACTGGCATCGGTATTGTTGAATAGAAATCTTCTGCAGTCGCTGGACGGGGGGGTTGCCGGAAGGAAGACAGCCTTAATTTCACTCGTCAGCAAAAAATCGCCGAAAGGGAGGGATTGTTGGAATGGGCGTTTGGCAAATAGGGAAACACAGGGAATGGAGACCATCGCATTGTAGAAGCGTCTGCTCCGTAGAGGTGTCTGCTTGACAATAGTACATGTTATTGATTCCCCCGTCCTATCAAGTGTCCGTTTTATACTGCGTTTTTTGATAAACATACCAATGTTTCTAGCACTTGAGATTGTTACAACTGCGTTTCCCATGGTGCTTAGAGCAGTCATGACTCACTCAGCAATCTTTTCACAGAGATTAAGAGTAATACGATACTGGGGAAGTAAACATTTTGTAACCTCAGCTTCAATGGCTATCTATTTCGGTGGGAACAGACAACACGGTCTCGGCAATGATTAATTCCGACTTAAGCTCCCAAGTCCAAACCCTTTTCTTTTCAAACACGAGTGAAATTTGAAGCCTGATTTCAAAGTCGTACGATAAGAAACAAGCCCTCAATTGCTCCTGAAGGATTCAGAAGGGATCTCTGCTTTTTCAATAACTTAATTGTTTAGGCCTTGATCGGTTTGAGCAGAGTAGCTTGCCGGATTAAAGCATTTCTCGATCCTTCTCTCCGTTATTTCTCATACCTGCCTGCTCAAACTTCTTTTACTACGTCTTACTACGCTCGTAAACAATGGCTTGGCGCCAACATGATGGGGTCATTGATACTTGCATGCGGGAGAGGCAAAGCCTCGTTTGCCACAGCCTGTTTGCTCAACTTCAGTGAGAGTTGATAAGGACGATGTTGCGCGAATTCTTACGTTCCAGTTTCAAAAGATCCGATGAATTGCTCCAACAAGCCTTGGGGTGTTCCCACTACCCAAAAGCAAAGTGCTGAATTAAATTCCGTAGAATTCTCGATTCCGAATTTAGCCGAAGCAAGAAGCAGGGATGCAAGTTTCTTTTCTACAGAGGTGACTATCAAATGGCTCCCTGCTCCATTCCTCACCGACAGCGCTTCTGTATTGAAAGGTGCAGGATTCGAACCCACGACCCTGCCTTCCACAACACTAATGGACAACAACACAATCCTGCAAATCTCAAAATCAATTAGGCCCTTCCAAAGCTTTCAGCCCTTTTTGAGCACTGTGAAAAAGTGCAAGAGCTTGGTTGAAATTCTTTGCATGATTTCTAGAGTTTTGCTCCCTTGTCAGCGGATTTAAGAGGAAGGATGAAAACGGGTCATTGATATGCAAAAGACTGCACTGTCAGGAACAGCAAGGATATAAAAAAAAGTGTTAGAAATATAAATAAGGAAGACATCCCCCTTGTTAGCCTTTGGTCATTTGTTGCGACTCGCCTAGCAGTTATAATCGCGGTAATAAGAACAGCCAGAGCATAAGCTGAAACAGATAATAATAATGAATATTTAACAGATCTATTGCAGATGGCTTTTCACTGTTAAAGTTACAATACATGAATGCGGTTTGTTGAAAAACTATGAAAACAGAAAGGAAAATGTAATTTCTCTTAAAAATCAATTGCGCCGCTCGGCTCTGTAAATCAAAAATCTTCTTGTTAAAAAAGATAAAAAAATGATAAAAAAGTTCCGCCCCTTCTGGGAGTTCTTAGCGATATTGTTCCTTTTGATCTTAGTTCTCTTTTAGGGACCATTAGCTATCTATGCCTCAAGTTGGGACTGAAGAGAAATGTTTATTTGGGAACATATTTCTGCTACCCAACCTTGTGGACTACAAAATGTTAAATACCCAACCAATATAGGGCTATTAAAATATGCAACCAAGCCCTTGAAGCACGAAACAAATCATTTACCAACCTGGGCCTGAAAAATCGTTTACTCAACCTATTTCTCTTCGGCCCCAACCCGAGGAATGAATAATGAGCGGTCCCTTACTTCTTCTGACATTTGCAGATCCTGCAAAAGTAAATCTTGATTTCCAATCGTTGATACGCTGTGGCTTGATACTTTTCCAACAGAAAAGGTCAAACGACATCGATATCTTTCAATTTCATCATTAAAATTTACGAAGATCAAATACTCAGAGCCTCTAAGTGGAAAAATCACGTTGATTCTTTCAATGCTCTCTACCTAGTTTCCAGGTCCTTTCTCTCGATGTGACAACACTTGGTGATTCACACTCCTGAAGTGGCAGAGAGACAGCGACTTTCCTGACTCTAAGTCATGCAATTCGAATTACTGACCATAGGATCAATGAGCAAGTGCTGTACCATTCAACAATGGCTTCAACTTAACGTTATTCACCAAGATTTGAGATTAACATTATTAGCATTAGCGGCTCTCCCCACTCTGATTGAATTGGTGGCTGAAAAGAGACTCGAACCAATGACCACGTAATCAATTGGTAAAAGCCTTTGCACTGAACCATCCTGACATCTTAATCCTGTTACGTTGATGTTTTCAATGGTGCGCTGACTGAACTTTTCGTGAAGAATTGTTCTGTCATGTTAAACTTCAGCGTTTGATTGTTGTGAATCGTCCTAATTCGCAATTGTTCCCAAAATAGAAAAGACCAATCAGAAATAAAATGTCTGAATTTCTCACTAATCCTCTTTTGCAGCAATTCTTTCTGTCATATAAACAGCTTTGCTCGATTCAACGTAGCCAATAAACAACCCCGATCCCATGAATCAAGCTTAGACGAGGTCAGTAGTTGCTAGACGCAAAGCATAAAACTTTTGACACCATAAAAAGCAATTATTTTTCGGTTCAAGCAAGCCATAAATGTAGCCAACCTCTTTGCGCTTATGACGTAGTGTGCCAGGTCTCTCCGGATTACCGAAGTCTCTGTTGTGGGGATAGAGGTTGCGGTCTTAGGAGATTTGTAAAACGCTGTTCCCAGTATAAGGTTGCAGTCTTGTCTTATAAGTGGCCATTACATCATTAACATATGAAGAAGAGCGCCAGTGGCTGGAAAGACGAGGATAGATTGACTGAATTCCTCTTAAGTGAGAGAAGCTGTTGGATATTCTTCATTTCATTTCATTCTAAAATATTTATACTAGTATATAATGTTAGTATGAAACTTTTTTCAACCAGTCCTGTCACAAAAAATTTATAGAACTTAGAACTTATGAAAAAAGTGCTAAGTGAGCATACGTTTATAATTAGCATACTTGATTTAGAGATTAAAGAAGAGTTGATTTGAATAAAAATTGTCCCTGTCTAAAATCTGGTCTTTGAAGGTTTTCAGGGAGACTCGGCAGAGATGTCAGGACTAACTGCTTTCTAGCATCGATCAATGTACCAAGACAGATGCATGGGTGGTTGGAACGTTAACTTGACTATTCCCCATTACGTAAGGATATTTCTGAGTAGAAGCAGAGACAAGATACCAAGTACTGCTGCTGTATTACCCAGCTCTAAGGAGACTAAGAGTGCGACATGAGATGGGATCGCAATGGCCCCAAATTTAAGATTTTTGTGCTTTCTTTGAAGCAGAAATTTTTTCTTTCTTCTTTTTAGTAAGTCATGTTGAGGAAAGGCCTTAGCGACCTATACAATGCCCCAACAATGGATGAAAGAAGAAAGGGAGTGGATAGGAGGAGGGGGAGATCAGATAAAGTTTATTGAACTTAGATTTGAATGATGGCACATTGTAAGATTCAGGACAGCAAGAAGAAGGCAAGACGTTCCATAAATTGCATGTTCTAGGGATGAATGACGATTTGTGGAATAGTGTTCGTGGATTAGGCAGTGCAACTTGGAATGAGTGTCAACCAGCTTTACATAATCATTTTTATCACAAGAACTTTTCTTGGAGCATTTTGGGCTGTGGAACACTATGGGTACACTGATTTCTTCATTCAAGGCCCACAATGTCTTACAACAGACTTGCCAGCAATGCGACATCTATAAACTAAGATATATGCTCATTAATGTCCAATCTAAGAGACTTGCATGTCATCATATGAAGAAAATTGCATTTGCTCACAAATTTAACCATTTGATTTGGCAAAATAATGTGATAAGGTGATTACATGCCCCAAATTAGTTTGTAAGCTAAATTTTCTGACACATTGATAGAGTTTGTGATTTGATACTTTTGATAAGTGGTTAGTAATAATCAAAGGCAACAATGAAGATAGCAATGATATGATTCATATCTTTTTAGTTTTCTTTTCTATGCGAAGGAAAGGCCCGGGTCGCCTGCAGCAACAACCATCATGGTCGTCGTCATCATCAATATTTTTTCATTCATTTTTAGTACCCTGTTGGGGAAATATCTTGATAGCCAATAGCGAAGTCTTTTATCATCATAATCATCATCATCATCATTGCAAGCACCATAGTCACAATGATTAAAAATTACCATCATCCTATCATAATCATCATCATCGCCATTATCATCATCATCATCATCATCATCATCATCATCATATTTATCATCATCATTTTTTCCTCCTTTTTTAGTAAGCATAGTCTGGTAAGGCCTTGGTGGCTTATGCAAAACCCAAACAAAAAGAGAATAAGAAATGCCAATAGGTGATGGAGATGGATCAGATAAAGTTTATTGATTTTAGATTTGAAAGAAGACTAGTTGTAGGATTCTGAAAAGGACGAGGAAGGTAAGAAATATTATATTTGCAAGTTCTTGGCATCAATGATGGCTTGTGAGATAGAGCTTGCGGATTGGGTTGTGAAATTTGGAAAGCCAGCGGATCAAGCCCATGGTGGTCCTGATACGCCTCAAACAGAACAGAAACATTCCTGGTTTCCTAAGGAAAATTTCCGTAAAAGAAAAATGGCAACCCTAAATACTTTAACAATGAAATTTGTATTTCTGGTTCTGCCTGTGCATTTTTTGCTCATAGCATGGTTTTTGTGGCTAAATCTGAGTTATTTTAGCTGATCTGTAGCTATTGTGGTTTATTGAAAATAGCTTAAATATTTGACGAAGTCTAAGAAAAAACAGTGTCACATTGAAATTTGCGACAAACCTTTGAAACGAAGAGATGCATATTGAAAATAACGGGTTGAGGGAGATCCCCTGTCCTTGTCTCCTTAACATGCGAATCTTCTTCGTCATATTGATCTTCTTCTCCAGAGTTGAATTCCATTTAAGCGGGGTCGCCAGGCTAGTGTGGACGAGTGTTCGCAACATGCTGTGAAAAGCAGACCAGGATCTTCACGTGTGACCTTGCTTTTTCTTTGATATGTCCAGCAAACCGCGGTTAGAACGTTCTGCTTCTTTGTCTCCACTTGCCATAGTGTCCAAATCATCAAATTTCAGGATGGATTCACGTAGCAAAGAAAGCTGTCACGTCTATGCAAAGGAAACTCTAGGCTCGAATTCGATTCTCAGAAGAGGGAAGCTTTGAGAATCGCTGTCAATTTTATGCGTTCTGCACGGCATTCGAGGGCGAATCGTAAAAAAGTGAGAAGCTTTACTTAACGAGCAGTGGTCTGGCTCTCATAATATGACGTCATTTTAAGATTCCTAACTGTCATGAGGAAGATTGTTGGACACTGAAAAGCTGTGCTTATCGAGCAATTTCCTGGTCTCCTGTCTCGATGCAGCCACACCTCAAATAGTAGCCGACCAAGCCATCTTATAAAGGGGAGCAAAGGCATGGCTCAAGCTTGTTTTGCCACACCCAATGCCAATGGCAGGAGCTCCCTATTAGCAGACTGATGACGGATCTCAATTAATTAATGTTTGAAGAATGAAAATCGATGTTTTTCAGAAATATTTCAAATAGTCATTACAGAGGGAGCTTGTGGTTATGAGCTAGCTTCAGCATCTCTACCTGGGTGTAAAGAATTGCAGGAAATATGACCTACTTAAAACCATACGGCACTGGATGCGTTAAGGCCACCCTAGTGACAACTGGGAGATGTGTTCCTGACTCCCCATTCCTCTACGTGGCGCCTCTTCTGTTCGTGATTTATGCGCCTGGAATCACAGAGAGCTAGCAACTCTCCTAATTCTTAGTAAAGATTAGGCCCAAGATGGGATTCGAGCGTATGACCATAGGGCCTGTAATCTAGATACTTAAAAACTTTATTTGTCCTTGCACCTTGCACGTATTATGAAAACTTTCGTTTAAAGTTGGTTAAAAAAAGTAAAGCTATAATTGCTAAGGCCAACAGGGCTGAACTAGCGAAAATCAAGGTGGTTATGCCTGCCTGAGCAGATGAATATGACATACAAGTGTGGCACAAGGAGCTAAGAGACCGAATTTTGCAAAAACAAAATCCTAAGAAAAATTGGTCAACTGCTAGGGAAACCGATGCAAAGAAGAATTCACCCAGTAGATAGTAAATATGGATAAAACTGGGAGATTTTTTTCTTTCGAAAATGCTAGTGGACTTAGGTTGCAATCGGTTCTGAAAGGAATGTGTATACTACGAGAGGAAGAATTTGCATGACGACAGACGATGCATAAAGTATGTTCGATGAGAAGCCTAGGATTCAATATGGACGTTCTCTTTCAAACTAAAAGTGTCTCCAAAACTCTCCTTTGGAGCTTTCACGTACAAATTAGCGTTGGTAAACACCACTAATTGTCCATGCTATAGTTTCTTTCGGTGGAATTTAGGATATAAGAAATGCTCAAATATTCAGCTTCTATCTGATGAGTAACCTAGTAGGCATTCTATAGAACCAACCTCCACCATCATCATCTTCGAAAATATCAAACCTGGGGCAGACATTTGACAGGTTGTTTACTCAAAACTCGACAAAAAAGTTATGAAAGTTAAGTAAATTGTTAGCAATATCATTTCAACAAAAGCAATGTTTGCAGGAAGCGTAAAATAAGGAAGTCAGTAAATGGTTAGTTCAAGTTTCCTGAAATTGAAAAGTGGAGTTTGAAAAATGTCTTTTACGGCTTCTTCTCTCTGAGAATTCAGGATACGCTCTCAAAACATGGGAAACGGGTATCAACAAAAGAAGTAGATGGTTCTGAATTATCATGGATCGGAAATTAGGGATTTACTTAATATATTTCTTTCTAAGTCTCCGACTCCTACATTGCGAGGGACGGGGTAATCGACATTTATCTTCAAATACTGTGGAATACACAACGCGGTTCCCAGCGGGAAGCTCATCAACGAGAAATGTTATAACCCTTAATCTGCTGCTTTATTGCCGTAAATTCCACGCTCCGCTTGTTAAGAATCGATTGTCGACCAGCAACAAGGAAATTCATCTCTGTGGCTATCTGTCTAACGACAGGTGGGTTTTTTTGTCTTGTGCACAATCGCGTTCGCCCTTCTAGAAAAGCCCCAAAAGTGCTGGATCCTGTGGCTTGTGACCTCCAAATATTTGAGCAATCTTTATTATGATTTGCACAAAAATTGTGATTGATAATGGATTTTGACAATCGTTCCCTCGCCGAAGAGCGTGCTAACACGGAACAAACTTGTTTGGAGTTGGGTCGAATATTTGCACTCAAAACAAATCGTTGCTAGGCCGGAATGGTCGAGTTTTAATAGAGATTTGCGCGCCAAAGTTTGTATGTTTAGAGATGAAATTTTAGAAGGGCCGACGGCTGCAAATATTTAAGCTGGGAACCTAAGCAATCTTCGACACAGGAAGGGGTTGTCGATAAATAAAATTACAAACAGACCGAAGAATTTCGCCACGAAATTTATCGAAGAGTTTGTCATCAGAGTTCTTAAATTCATGTAGTTTTCTGTGATTACTCCGCTTGCCATTTTCAATATGCGGTTTCCGATCTGATGAGGCAAAGTCTTGTCGTTTGAGCATTGTCTTTCGCTATCTCTAAACAAATATAGCAAGAAATAAGGACATGGAAAATGTCCATGAGACACGCTCAATTCAATATCCGGTCGAAACCGCAGAGAGATCAGCAAATTCTGGGCCCCGTCGATTCAAGATTACAATTAAAAAAGGCAACCATTTATTTGAATTTATTTTTATTCATTTTAATATGATTTATTTCGTCAAATAAATTTTACATCCAATGATAAGATTATTATAATACAGTTCTTGAAAATAACAATCGTTATAAAAATATACAACTATCAAATGTTAAATCAAATGGAAACTGCACGATGTGCATTTTAGCAACAGGTTTTTCAAAGTTCATCGAAAACATACAACAAAATGGGTGAAATTAATTGATTAGAAAAATTTCAAATTCGAACACACTGATTAAGGTAAAAACAAATGCTATTGTTGCCGCCGCCATACAATAAAACTCAATTAACATCATACAAATTTAATTGGTTCGCATAATAAAATACAATAATTTTTACAATATTAATTGTTAATCTGAGGGGAAGCTGGTGGGGCTACCGTGGGGGACCATGTGCTCCCGCCTTGGATGCGATCAACGACTTTTTAAATACTAATGCAGCAGAATAAATGAACAATTTCAAATTTGAATCTAAATTGTTACTAACCACCAGAATACAATATATTATCCAACATCTAAATTATTCGAACGTTGAAAATATTAAAACGATGCTACAGTCTCGATGTTCAAAATACAATACGGTTCATTACATTCTATAAGAATCATTCCTTGAAAATAAAAACAAAATTTTTAACTACTAGTAGAAATTCTTGTGACGCGTACCAAGTGTAATGTTCCCTGCCCCGTCATCTTGTGTTCTCGAGGGAGGTGTTCACGAAGGCTGGTTTGTCGGGCTCATTAATGGTAGCTGTACGGTTTTCTTGCGGTGTTGGGTCGCCATCTACCCGCCACACACGTGTCTGTTAAGTGTTGATCGTGCTAGGCCCGTTATTTGAAAACGCGCCGACACTTAAATCGTTTGAACTCGACGGAAAATAAACATACCACTTCGCCAAGTCTACTCTAAGTTTGCTGCCAAAAATCACGAGCGATTAGAACAAACTTAATTCGCTCATTTGAAAACTATTATTTGCTCGTGTTCAGGAAATCACTGACATGCACGTCACAGAATCGGCATGCAAAAGGGCGCGAAAACGCTTTGATTTTCCCATCGGTTTAAGCATCGTACCATCGATTTAAAATCCCAATCTTTAAATATTCAACTACTATAAAATACCTGATTAAAAAACTTTGAAAAAGCTCAATATCCCATAATTTTATCCCAAGCCCCCGCTGAGCGTCTATGGAAAGGCTTTACGAGAACAAATATCGTGGGTCATTCGTACCTCTCCTCAACAACGTGGTTTTAGCTTTGCCGGATTTGTCAATGGTCCGGGTCGAATTACTCTTCCTGCACCACTTCCAACGGGGCCAGGGCTCGGCTGTTGTGCCCTGCCAGCATTCTGATTCAACGGGCAGTACTTGATCGTGTGTGAATTGTCACCATTTGCTTTGCAGATCGGGCAAGTGTACGCTCTTAGGATTGGACAAGTAGTCCTACCTTCTGCGTCCTTGAGAATATGGCTTGAGTACACGGCCTCACTTTCACCATTATTACGACAAAATACGCATACCTGTACATTAGCTTGTGGCCTTGTTGTGCTAGAAATGGGCACCTGCAGAGGCACTGAAGGAATTACTTTATCAGATCTGTTATTTACCTGACTTTGGTATGACCCGTTGATAATCTGATCCCGAATGGCTTTGTTCAAACGCATGCTTGGTGGCGGTAGGCTCTTGAAAGCAGGTTCCTGGCCCTGATTCCGTTGAAAATTGTCTGTCATGTCCCCAGCGTAACTGTATGGGGCATTCGGCATGGTCGGTGATATTACGGCACTGGGATCGCTTGCATCACTCTCCCAACTTTGGCGTCTTGTTGACTTTTGAAACATGCTCGAGTATGAATTTCGTTCATGAAGCAACGGGTTGTCGTCCGACATCTTCACATTCTGCAGTAGATTCGATAGGCCAAAGTAGTCTTGAAACACGCTGAAGTTGTCTGCTTTCGACGAGTGAAACGTGAAATCGGAGGCGATGTGATTCTGTGAATAACCTCTATTTGTGGATCGTGTAGTCCACGACTCGAGATCGTCATCGCAATCGAGGAAATTCCTTGGCATCAAGTTCTGCATGATAATGTCACTCATCGACATGATTGCAGCAGGTTGAGTTGATCACAAGTTCGTCGACTGCGATCGTTTTCGGGCGAAGGTAATGAAGCGAAGAGTGATTACAAGAAATTTGTAATGACGCGCGTTTCACGTTTCCGAGCAACAAGAGTTGTATTTGATTGCGGCCGCTACAAGGCAGTCTTTTATACTCCACCGGGGGCGTGTCGGATTCATCACGACGGGGGTCCCCTCCTCATTCAATACCAGAACAAGTGCATATAGAACTTGTCTTTCAATTTCTAATTTATAAGTAAGGAGTAAGTACAGGGGGTCTCGGCTGCGATACCTTCTTGGCGAGATAAACAAAATAATCAACAATTCGTCGTGATTCGCTCAAGTAGCGCTGTTTGTTTCGGACGAAGTCGAGTTAATTTTTAATTACTTTCTTGTCGAATAGTGCTAAAACATGATATCATCAGCTTGAAAGTCAGCATTATTCTAATGAAAAATTGATCATCATTAATCGAGGTGAAATAGTTTGGCTTTGAGATTGAATTTCATTGGAAAAACAATGCTTTTTTAATGCATTTGAGTCGGCTGACTTATTTCGCATCGTTTAGATTCAAGTTTACATCGTGGGCCGGCCAGCTTTGCAGCCAGCAATTCCAACCAATATTTGTAAACTTTGCATATGAAAATCCAATAATTGTAGCTACAATAGTAGGTTTACCCTGGGCAAATATTTCTGTTATCCACTATTATTGCTAATGCGTTTGATTGACCTTTCCACACTGCTGAAGATCGGTTGCAATGCGGTGTTATAAGCAACTGTCGAAGCATCGACTTTCTAGGTTGATTCAAAGCACGAAATTGAACGGATTAAAACCATCTTCCTATAACATTAAAATGGCATGCATGATAATAAGGTGTAAACGAGTTTCATCGTTATCTTGTCAATAGTTTTAGCACATTATTTGTGATTTGTACTTGTGGGTGTTGTCAAACCGCCTTCGTAGGTTTTTCACTTTTTCAACAAGATGGATTTTGCTATGATTACTTTCAATCCTAATTTTTTTTCTCTGCGACGACAAGGCCCTCCCACTGTGCTTTTCATCTCCATAGCTGCCAAGTTTGGTTAGCTAAACTGTTAGGCATTGACGACACAGTTCCGACTGATTGGGCAGTTGTGGCGGTAGTAAAGGCATTCAGACGCCAGCGAATGGTCTGTTCTGGAGATCATTATGACCATTATTATCAATCTGCCATTATAAAATGCTTTGAACTCTCGACCTCCAGGACTTATAAATGGCTTCATAAATGTTTTTCTAAAGGTTTCCGAAAGCTCAGGGAACAATTTTGTTAGACTTGTCGTGCTATAAAAACACCTGGATTCAATTTACCTGCTAAATTGCGAAAATTTGAGCCAAAACTGATTACCTTCCCAGATTTGGCTCTTATCACAGAAGCACATGCATTTAAGAATTTGCTAATTCAATTTATCTTTCTTTTCAACTAGCGACTGGTGAATATTTCTGGGAAATATCAAACAATTGCTGATCCTGAATGAAAATTAGAATCAAAAGATTAAACCATGATTTGATTTTGTATGTTAGTTGTTAGTTGCATCTATAGTGAAAGTGAAACGGTTCCCCGTGCAAACCTGAACAGCACTAACCCCCTCAGCACTTATTTGACATCGAACAATGCAATTTTGTAAATTGATCCTTTTTCAGTCCCAAGTGCAAAACTTCTTTTGTCAAAAGTGATAATTTATCTGTCAATCACATTTACATTTGGTCCTAAATAAAGGTTACGACCAATCATATCAGTTACTCATTCACCAGGGGAAATCCAAGCCCATCAATGAGTAATTCTTCCCGACGCATTAACTAAAGGTATTACAGATGGCCGTGGTGCTCTCGGGATGGACAAACAAAGGCCTGGCTTCTGGCTCGCATCTTTATGAGACTCAAAAGGCTTACCTATGGCTCCCCCGAGTCCCCGAAGCGTTGATGCGCTGTTAAAGCGGCAACTTTGCTCTTGTTTTGAATGGGAGAGTAAACGAATGACTGGCAATGTTAAAATTCTTTCAAAACATCCGCTCTAAACGCCATAACAAGTTCGCTTAAAGTAAATTTTCTGTCAAAGCTAAATTTTTGAGGTGATATTTGGTTTAACTGGGGGACGAAAAGATCTTTCAGCCTTCAATTAAAGCCTCGTGCGATCTTGCAACCTGCTTCCGTCCTAGAAACCCAAGGTTTTTCGCATGTCAAACAAGCGAGTCGGGTTTCTTCTGCTAAAAATGCCACCTCGATTTATCAGCGTGGCCAGACCGTTACATTACGAACGGTTTTAACCAGGAAACTTCGCCAAACAGCTTATGTGAAATCGAAAATTATTTAACGATATTCCATTAGAAGAGAGAAAACAAGTCATATGCTTGAAATTAACGGTCAGTGTGAGTTCAGAGGGTCGGATTCTCCAAATGCCTAATGGACAGGGTTGCTTTTTGAGATGGCGGGACGAAGACGAACGATTTTGTGCACGTAGTATGGAAAGAGGAAAACTTCCAAGCTCACATTACACCTCTCAAAACCGTTAAGAAATTAGTCCGAATTAGTACTGGTATTAGCGGGCATTCAAGTTTTCACAGGCATTCCCTCTGAGACTGGCTTCAAGCATACCGAAATCTTAATTGATTCCTCATTATCATTAATTAATGGCGAGGGATCTTTCGCATTTTCATCGTTTAAATTCAGCTTTCCGTCATCATGGAAAAGGCCGTACAGCTTGATCGCGAGAGGCAACCATATCGCAGAACGGTGTACAGGAATTACATCGATGAAAAATCAAAAGGCCAACATGGCGCTTCTGTAGAAACACGCGATAAAACCAAGAGGGTATTGGGAAAATCAGTCTGAAGGTGTCGCACACCTCTGCACAATCATCTTGTTTTCATTTTGGAAGAAAATTCATTTTAACCTTATTGAACTAATACCTGGAACGGTTCTTAAACGGCGATTTGTCCCTGGATATACGTAAACAATCCATCAGCTGGTACCAACATTTCTATTTTAATCCTGTTTTCAAAGAATACAAAAGCCCTCAAAGTGGTTTGACACCACGTAATAAAAACGTCAGGAAATTCAATTTCAAGTCTAAAGGTTCTTACCTTGAACGCTTCGATCTTTCTACAAGATTGTCAAGCAAGTCAGGCCAAGGCCATGCTGAATTAGGCCAACAAGTGAAATAACTCTTTAAGTCAGCTTACATTTTGTCTCAATGTGCACTCGATTTCGTTGTAAACTTTCATTCTGAGCGAATATGATTGTCCATTTTCTATCAAGCATCGGTAGACATAGCTCGAAGTAGGAATTTGCATCATCTACAGGCTTAGAAACGGTTTTCTCACGAAGAACTGGACTTCGCATGTCATGGGTGGTGCAGAAAAATCTGCTATTTGATACTATACATTGGCGGTTCGCAGTTTAATTCAGTTCATACCTATCTTCAGCAGACATTTGCTGACCATGTTGCTATTCGCATAATATGTAGTTTTTCTAAGTGGAAAGAGTTCTCAAAATATATATATCACTTGGGAATGTTTAAATTTTAGACACAATGATGCCACGGACGGGTAATTCTTGGGCAAGAAAACATGCCAAATATACACTTGAGCCACAAAAGTATTAGGACGATGAGTGCCAAAATGGCGGCTTTTGCTTGGCAACTGTAACGTCTTGCAAAAACCGGCGCTTTATTTGGCGCGAAGTGTAGTTGGCGTCAGCAAACTTGGAAAACATCAATCTAAATATATTTTCAATGCTTGTCTTCCCCGAGAAGGCTAATGGCGGTAATGAAAGCTAGTGGTTACCCAACAAAATGTTGAAAAAAGAACACACTTTGTTGGCCAACGTCAATAAATTTGATACAAATTCATTAATATATGCTCATTCTTCCTATTGGCCATGATTAAAATAGCTAATACTCAAAATCAATAGTTATATGTGTCATTTCTTTTGCTCCCTTTCTGCGCAATGCAGCGCGACCATAGCTGTGATCGAAGGCCAACGTCCTAGTACTTTTGTACCGTAAGTGCAGATGAGCATGATTGAATTAAAAATTATCTATCGTTCCTATTTTTCTAATAACCAACTTTCAATAACCACCTCCTGTCAAAAGTGGACTAAATATGACTGACGGTTGCGAAGAAAGAGACTTCAGCCAATCTGCATTGATAGCTCAACATGAAATCTAAAGTTTCTGCACGCACAAGGCATTGATTATTGCGACTCGCAAGGAAGGCAGTTATTCAAAACGGAATTGAAATCAATAAATATAGCACGGAAAATCAGTTTATGTGAAAAATACATTAAATCCATGGGTGTCGCTTTCATTTGGCGAAACACTTCTTCTCAAGGAGGTTGGGAAAACTTTAAATGGAAATTGACAGGGAAATGTGGCGACATTTTGAAAGTTCAAAATTCAAATCATGGATTCGAACGTTCGCGTCATGATGGAAATACGAGAAAGACCAATGTAAAAATATAATTTCATAATTCATATTTATTTCACTTGAAACAATGATAAGTTACATAATCCATTTGAAATTATCATGAAAACCACCGCGATCAGCAATGGCTTCAAAAAGAAGGTCGTTAAAAATGGCGAGCACAAAAACCAGATAATTGGCACGGCGATGTTTGGTTCTAAAATTGACTGCGATTTGTAACAGCGACCCAGACTAAATTCTAAGGGGTGGAAAGTAAGTATCACAAGAGCCTTCCACCAACTTTATTCCTGCGAAGGTGAATTTAAACACCGAGCAGTACGTGGAATTTGAAATTTAGCTTTAAAAGAAATCAACGCTGGTCTTTTCGAATGCAACGGAAGGGTCTCTCCTAATGACGACTTCAGCTCTCCATGCTATGTATTTCGACAATCATAAAAAGCTGGCGAACGATGAAATCGCTTACTAAGAGAGCTTAAATTTATTGGCCAATAATCCTTAAAAAGTATCGGTTAGAAACTGAGCGGTTGATACCATTTCAAGAATCTTACAGGCGTGGCGATCAGACTTTAGGCCTAATCCATGGAATAGCTCCAATTCTCAAAAGCTGATCTCCCAGCCTTTTGATGATAGAACAAATGGAAAGTGACAATTCTAGCGCATAACGAAACATAATGAGAAAGAAAAAACTGAATGATTTTTTTGGAGGTTTTCGTCCAAATGACTTAATTTAACGATATTCGCAGCGAAGGATGTGACCTTGATTTCTTCCAGTCACGAACAGTACAAAATGAAGAAGGAAATTGGAAATAATCAATTTTGTGCGTGGTGAATTGGAATTTTGTGATAATTAAACGTCCGTGTCATCACGATAAAAATCTACCACGTTTTCCAGGATTAAAGCTACGTGAACTTAGAGATCTGGAAAGAACGAAAGAATAAGGAGTCGACTGAGGGTGAGCATGGCGGAGGCAGGTATCTCACTAGATTGAGAGAGATCTAGCAGACGAAGGCATTTTTTAGTGAGTTGTGTTGAGGGAAGGCCATGGTGGCCTATACCAAGCCTCAACAAAGAAGGAAGAAAGATTAAGGCTAAGAGGGGAGAGAGATCAGATCAAGGTTATCGATCTTAATTTGAAGTGAAGTGAAATGAAGCCATGAAGTGTGAAGGCAATCATGATTGCAAATGGCCGTAGATTAGGAGCAGATTACCATTTGAAGTTACGAAATAAAATTAGCGGATATGGAAAAAACATTACCAATAATGAAGATCATGTCAGATATAACGAGTGCCAGATAGAAAACCTCCCGGTGTAATCCTTTGGACTTTTGGGGAAAACTTGTTCCCCATGATGATTGGATTTTGCAATAAATCCTACAGCAATATTATCAAATTGGTTTTACACCGTGTTCGCAAAAACACACAGTCAGTTCATCAAGGAACTGTTTCTGTGGGCAATACCGTTGTATGATGGCATTGAGAGAGGTACCCATGCAGAGTAATTTAGGGCCAAATTGGCCGCCATATTCTACTTTAAATTGCCTACCTATGGGTCGAACAAACAAAACTTCATTCAGTCAAGAGCAATAGATAAATCTGTATCCAATACTTAAATCAAATCCTACCAAATAATATATCAATTAAGAAATTGAGATATTTGTAACCGTGGCCTCCATCAGCACCATGAAAAGAATGGCAGTTTGTCGTGGAAACTTTGAACAAAACTGTGCGAGCGCCCGTCTCTTGCCTCGGCACCTCGCCGCCGCTGCACATACACCGATGGCATCTGAACTAGCTGCGTAGGAGACTTCCCCTCTCGGATTGCTTGAGCGAGGTTTAAGATCTAGAAAATACGAGAGTTTGTGTAAGATTACCTACAGTATTGTGTTACTAATATAACTGTGCCACGCAGAGCTTGCATAAATATTCTTGGGGCGTACGCGGCTTACATAAATCTGCAGTGGGTGGTGCGGTTTCATGTGTTAAAAATTGACGCAAAATGTTACGAAGAGATTTACTTGGTGCGATTAACCTGGTATGCACCCGGATATTCTGAAAATTTGTCACTTTTTTAAGGATAGCAGAGTGCGCGCAGCACGTAACGCGCAAACACAGACATGGCAACGCGAAGCTCCTACGCAAATGAATTAGGTGGATTCGGGAGACTTTTATGAAAAAAGAAATGAGGAAGACCAGTGAGGATTATTTAGCATTAAATTCATGTAGCAATAGACTGCGATACGGTTCATGTTCAAAATAAACGGGCCTCCCCTCGAAGATAATTGGCGTCATGGCGTAGCCGTTGTGGCATTGACGAAGACGGGCGCTGATGTACGAGGCAACTTTGCTCGGATCTCCTTTGGATTCAAATCCCGTTGATTTATGATCAGCAAAGAGAATTCATCTCCGCACGTAGATCCTATTACAGTCGAGAGGAATGTCTCGCTCAGATTTCGTTTCAAAAGCGAATCTCCTGGTAATTAAATTAGTTTTTTTAATGGATCAGTTAACAGGGAAATATAATTGCTACAAACAGCGAGCAAGTGTCTAAGATTTCGCGAACTTCTCTTGCTCAAAGCTGGGCCTAAACAGTTTACAACTGCGTTTGAAGTTCTAAAACAAGACTCAAATGTACCTCCACCCTCGAATCACTTTCCGGCTGAAATTTGTGGTAAGGATGTGTTAATTGGATCCGAGCGAGCTCATTAGTGAATTTAAAGCCATAATGCCAAGGCCCCATGCTGTCAGAGAAACCTCCCCTCTCTGTCTAGAGATCCAATTGGTTTCGCGTGAAACAAACAAGCGAAAGAAGCTCCTTCATCTCTTCAAATAAGAGATGATTGCATTTGATTTCCCAAATCAAACAGTCCTATTTATGTTGGTCTCAAACATTCAAACATAAAAAAATCGCCACATCCTGAGTTGAGAAGTCTGTTTGGAGGCTACGTTTGTTCTCGTGAAACGTGACGGGGCCAGCAAATTGGACGCAGAAAATTTGAATCAATTAAGGGAAATAGCCATTTCACCTTTTGGAATTGTCTGATAGATTTTGTTGTTTGTTCTCCACAATTACCGTAAAAGCTCTATCAAGTCTCCTCTCTATTAAGCCTCTCCCCTTGGTTTTTCAAGATAATATTTAGATTGGCAATCCTCTCCCTTTCTCTCCTCATTTCAGGCACGAAACACGACAAACGTGGCAATTTAGTGATAGCTTATGACGTTTTTACTTTGAATATTTCGAATTTCTAGCTTCCCATGCTTTCGAGTAGAACCTTTCTTCTGCCCTGCCCAAGTGACAATGAAAGCGCTAAGAAGACAGCAAATTATTGAATGGGTTCTTGAGGCATGGACATCATTGCCAGGAGAGCCCATTCGCAAGAGTTTTAACATGTGTTCAACGAGTGGGTCTCTTGACAGATTGATGATGACGAGGTTATGTGTATGTGAAATATGCTCAATGTTCATCTTACAAAATCATCTTGGAGACCTAATTGATAACGATATCGATCCTTTCGAAAGAATCCCAGAGGAAGATGTTTCCTTAGAAGAGGTTCCAGAATTATCAATTGACCCTGATAATTCTGGTAAAGATGAGGACATCATAATCGACAAAGACTTCATTCAAACACGATATACTGCATAACAATTTCACTCGACTTTAGAAGCTGGTAGCATTGGTTGCTTTTCATAGATCTATACCAGAGTTAACGCACAAAAAACATGCTCTTAACAATTACCTCCAATTTGAAACAACTCTCCTCTCTAATAATCTCCCACAACTTTTCAAGCCTCCCCTGGAACCCCTAAAATTGAATGGAGCCCCTCCCGACTTAACAGAACCATTATGGTATTCTTTGGTGTATCTTAGTGTGTAGTGAATAACGGCGATTTTCATTGGTCTGTACTTTCTCTCCACATGATTACACCCTTGCTATCTACAAATGTGAAAGTTTCACCATTGGCCGGATCTAATTCACTGCCTTTGATGCCAAATGCTTCAAGCAAAGAAATCCGCTCATATCGATTCTTTTTTGCCATCCACAACAATCGGCCGACTGTAGCAATTCCCCGCCAACTCCTAATCTATGACTCGGGAAATATCGGCAAAAGCAGGCCCAATATGACCGTCATTATGACGTCTGCTTGCATTCGCCCACTCTGCAACGGTGGGATGAGCCAACCTTCGTGTCTACCATTTTGACCTAAGGCCCACATCTGTACCCCCCTCTCAAAATTGCCAATGGCCATTAGTATTAGCAGCTGTTATTCAATCTAAAATCACCATTTTTAGACGTAACAAATAGGCCGTTACTTTTAAATTGCGGTGCGCGCAAAGCCTCCTCGTCGATTACGCTGTACCAGTCTCTTTCTGATACAAAAGTGCAGATCATGATTCGCCGGTCTCGTTCTGACTTAAAATGATGCATTTGCGCTGTTCTAAAATTCTGATGCTTCGCTTGGACGAAAGGGGGTTGGGATTCTTGTTATCATCATCAATTCCTTTCTGAAAAGTGTTAATCACAGATATATAAACCATCTTCCGATTCCTAGGTTAATCAGCAAAAGTGTGAATGATTTATAAAATTGCTCACCAAATTGTAAAAAGCTGTCAAACGGCCTATGGAAACGATTGGATGACAGCTGCTATTGTCAATAGGTGTGAGGTACGGGGGTGTGGTCAGAAAAAAGGTGGACTTAGATAAGTTCATTATGAAGAACGGGGGTGGTTTCAGCCCCAAGCGGACTGCTTTTGCGAAATAAGTTGCTGAAGGTACGAGTTCATACCAAGATGAATGCTTCATGACGGCAGCCTGCTGACGAATGCTTAGCATATGACGTCACTGTTTAAAGCGGAGGTTGGTTGCGTGAAAAGAATGCCGGCAATACTCTCGACCATCAAGCAGAAGCTGCTGACGAAGATATAACGGAAACCCTTGAAAAAAACCCAAATCCTTGAGCACGACGACAATGGAAGTAAGGAGAGAGCTTTATTGAACTGCCGAAATGACGTTGATATTGAACAAGGGCCTCGCGCTGATGATAGCATTGTACGTTCCTGAGAAAGAAGCCGCTGGCAAAAACGATCCAACCTAGTCAATTAGTCAATCCAAAATTATCTAAATGGAAATAAAAACAAGCCGACCTCGCTTTAAATGCAAGGGGCGGCAGAGAAGTATCGATTACACCATGGCTCAAATATTACATGAACGTGAAATAAGAACAACAGCAAAATAAGGTTTTACCTGTCCTCGCATTACAGACATCTGTCTTTCGAAGTGATTTCGATCGAAGCCCTTGTCCTCCTAAAACAAAACACATTAAACCTTGAAGACTGAAAACTTCCTAACATTCGCATTCGCAACAATCTAAAGCATGGCCGAGTGACAGATCGCTCTAACCGGGGTAGGAAGACGCAACGAGGCTACGCTGGTCAAGAACGAGGCAACGGTTTAAAGCAATCTTTCGGTGTCCCAAGCATGCAAAGGATGGTAAACCTTACCCCGTTGGCTATCGGCTTCAATTTCTAAAGCAATATCTCCAAGAACTTGCTCCGTTTCGAACCACTTACGTAGATTCTAGAGCAATGAGAAAAATATGCATATCGAACAGTGCACTTGTCCTTTATCATAATTTCGTAGCGATAAGGTACATTTTTTCAAACATACAGTCTATGATTCTACCTAGATGTCAGCAGTAGACATTCGGGCACTGAGAAGCTTTTTGCTTTTCGAGCAGTGTACAGATCCTTCTCAATGCGAACAAACCTCGTGACTCCTGTGCCTGGAACTACAGAGAGCTATTAGTCATTTTTAGTGAAAGTTTAGCTTAGGGTGGATTTGAACCACTGACCATAGGATCATTGTGTAAGAATTTTACGACTAAGCCGCCAAAAGGTAGATTCTACGACAATGAGAAGCTATGCATATCAAGCAGTGACGCCAGCATTCTTAGTGATGGGTCAGTGTAGGGTTGTGGTTTTGGTTTCCTGAAAATTAGAGAGAGAGAGAGAGAGAGAGAGAGAGAGAGAGAGACCCTGAGAGAGAGAGATCTTAGAGAGAGAGAGAGAGAGAGAGTTCAATCGTCAGACCAAGTTTACCATCCTACTTATCTGAATCCACACAAGAAATGCCAAGATCCGGGCAACAAATAAACTGCACATGGGGACAAGGCAGAAACCTCCACATTGGTGTCCCTGGATATCGACCCCCAAAAGTGATCTAGACTCGTTTTTGTAGGCTCGTAACCGATTCGGCAACCACTTTCCCTCAAAGCACATTTCAGGGAAAGACTCTATGAAGAATTATACATGACTGTTGGAATCGAAAATTATTTATCTACCGTTTTGCTAATAGACTCCAAATTAAACGATGAAATATTTCGTAGCAAGTCTCCCCGATAACCGTGATTCGTACCCCCTGTCGTATTCCCCCCATCACCACCAATCGCAAGTTCACCAGTCCCCCTTTGTACGTTGTGGGATGCTTACGCTTGTGCCACGAGAGCCATGACATTTGTGCCAAAAACATGGCAATTTAATTTAAAACAATAACAACGCTTAACTCCTCACATAATCAAGTAACGATAACCAAATTATGAAAAAACGATTTACAGTGCGATAAAGAGTTTTTCTGGTTCGATTATCATCTAACGCTTCGATAAAGATCGAGTCGAATGGGGACATGACCTTGGCATGAGCCCAATGAAGTGGATAACATTCGAGGGGTAACTGGATTAGCCTGGATTCATCGCTTATAATCAGGTATATATCTGGATACATGCAGCAAGCATGTGCTGTTTCCGTGGCTACTATCAATAACAAATGGCCACTGGGGGAAAATAGTGAGAACGATTGTAAGAAAATACCGCATCAAATTAAAAACACCGACTGGTTCACGTTTGGCTGAAGAGAAATTCACCAGCCGAGATAAATCCACATGGTTGAAGAGGATAATCTGGCAGAAGTAGATAAAAAAAATGTATCAACGTGATGAAACACAGCAACGTGGTTTGATACATGGAGAAGCGAGGGGTGCATCTGCAGCCGCCTTCTTCACACAAGGGAGCGAAGAAGATTGGCAAACGTAAAGGTAGAGACGCAACCGTAACCGTGGACGTAACCGAGGTCCATTTTATCGCTGCTCCGCCCAATTCTGTATGATCATTTGAACTTCCTTATGCAAAGACAAAGGTACTTTTGACATAAAGGCATGCTTAAGCTATGATCCCTTCCGCTCCCACCCGAACCCTTAATGAAGCAAACTTCAAAACCCCATGTATATAATTCGTTAAGAACGATCGTCCTACAATGGGGTAAGGGGGCAAAACATGCCTTCAACCCCAAGCAGCGGTGCTAGTCCACGGTATAGCATTGAATTTGCCATTCTTTCATCTCCTACTCCATTACCGCTATTACTTAGATATATGCACGTGCTAGGGCAACCAGAACAAGGGGTCCAATTATATCCCTACCCTTTTCCCCCAGCGTTCTCGGCATCTCGTCTTCGGCCTTCCAGTTCACGGTCCATCTCTCCTGTCACGTATTCAACGCAGTCACACAACTAAGCACAATTTATGGGGCCTTCGCCTAGGAGATGTTTTGAGCGTGCCCGAGGGCATACTTCCACTGCCTAATCCATGAAAAATCCATTTAACAATTTCTTAAATAGTATCGCGAACCTTAAGCTGCAAGGTAAGCTATTATCGTCTGACCTAAATCGCCTGGACGGTTTCCTCTTTCCCGTTATTTACTTCATCCTATATTTACTCTTTCAATTTAGAATGATGACATGATCTGGCCTGTCATGGCACTCGACCCTTGGTGTCTTCCTCGTTGCTACGACCAAACCGACAAAACAATCCAGTTGTGATGCAATCGTAGCATTTGTCAGTGCCGCTGCTGAAATCAATTTAAGTTAGTTGGTATTAATCTATCTGCTATATCCATCAAAATGCGAATAAAAATTTCCTCATTATTACCGTTATTATTAATGGAAAGGAGAACCAGACAGTGAATTAAGCCCTGCGAAATCGAATCCGGGCGACGTTGGCAACGAAGGAGACATCTCCAGTCGTGCTGTCGCTGTATCGCACACCCGATCCCTTACCTCCCCCTTGAGTGGCGGGGCTCGGCTCCTTAAGCGCTCGTCACTTAGAGCTGATGCAGTTTATCAACTTGGAAGCAACCGCTTTCTTACCTAAACTCCATTTCTAGGCCCCCGTCTGTAACAGCCGCGAGTACCAGTGTACAGTGGACACACTTGCTGTGAGGATCTACCAGCACAGGGGGTTTAAACTGATAGATTAGGCAATCCTGTACGACATGGCGACCAGTCGTCGGTGGTAGGACGATAACAAGGTGCAAACGGGCCGACCTCTATCTTACGATGTTACAACGGCAACGAGAAAAGGCTGAAGTCTTTACCCTTTCGATTCGATTTGATCCAAAGATTGGATGCGAAAATGACGCAAGTTTCAGCGAATTTTGAACACATAAAGGGGTCGTGCATGAAAGACTGAGAGAATAAAGAGGTATAAAGATCGTGAATTACACAGCGCAACAGCGGCCAACCTCTCTTGATATAAGCATCGCATATACAGTAATCGTGTTTGAGGGCTGAACAGACATACAGTCGTGCAGCAGAGGAAGTGCTGCTAGGATCATATTCAATAGCAACTTGGGTGCGTGCACAAGCAGACCTCTTACTGAAGGGTTGGGGTGGAAAACCGTCGACGAACTAGTAACTTATGCGTCTAAGGTCATGGTCTTCCAAGGCTTTAAATCAACTGGTTCTGCAATACCTGACTGAATTTTTTGTACGAAACTCAAAATGTCCACGTTACAGCCTTCTTAGCACATGGACCGACCTCAGCTTACCCAAGAAAACGTCTAACAATGGCCAGAGACGTTTCTTCTGTGAAGGGTCGAATTGTGGAATAGCCTCTCAGCCCAGTCAAAGCAGGTATCCTCGCTGTATAGTTTAAAAAAACTACTAAGATACATTTCTTTTATCTTACTGTTTGTCGTATATATCTAATTTTCTTCCACTTAGTGTCAATTATTGTAACCAGTGATTTATAGTTCGATTTAATCTAATTTACTGCTTTTATCATTATCACAGATTGTAATTTTTTGTCGGAGGGCTCCTTGAAAACCAGCTCATGCTGAAGGACAATCCTCCTTAAAAGAATCAAATGTGAAAAAATATGAAAAAAGGCAGAAAGCAATTCCCCTAAAAAAGCTTAACATTCGGTTACATGCGGATGTCAATATTCAGCTTCATGGGGAAAGTAAAATCTTTCCGCGCATTTCACGTTAGCTACAAGCAAATCTCTTGGAGACCATTGGGAAGTGCGCTTTGAGCGTCGTGTACTGGGGACGCGATCCTCTCGCTAGCTGAAAAATCAGGTCAGTTGACCAACGGAGCACTAGAATCATGGGATACTTTGGCTACATTCCTGATAACAAATAGCACGAGAATTATAACGGTGACGACTTAATAAATGGCACGATAATTGTAACGGTGACGATTTAATTCTAGACAAATTTCAGAAATTTCAGATATCCACGCGCCTAATGAGATTTAAGTCGAGTTCAGGTCGGGTCCCAAAGAAGGCCGTGGCAGTGGCCACGTTGTGACGGCAAGCCAAACAATGGTGCTACTGTTCTGCAGGAACCAACTAATGCGACAGGTCAAATGAATATACCAAGTAGATGTAGAAACAAACTGTGCCGATGGCAGGGAAGCTACGGTTCGGCGGTAGGCCGCTTGCTCACAGATACTGTGGTCAATGGTTAGGGTCCCACTTGGGGCTTATCTTTCACTTAGAGTGAGGAGAGTCGCTGGGAGTAGGTGTAGGACTTACAAGAGGTTGCATTGGGAGGAAGGAGAGGGACACTGCTTGATAAGTACCATCTCTCCGTGCCTTTGATTCTGCCCGCTAAATAGAGAGCAGAAGACAAACCTTGGGTCGGTTCAGGTCCGTTGGTTGGAGCAAGGACCAAAATAAGCGACGAACACGGCAGAAGTAGCCTGGTGTTGAGAAATTAGCCTTCTGGCATCCAGTCTGTGAATCCAAGACTGTAAATCCAATACCCAGGAGGTAGTTCGGCAGAGCTGAGCTCGTTAATCAATGGCTACCCGATATGAACAAGTATTTGCTGAGAGAATTAGAAGTTAATCAAAGACATCCCACCTTGAAAAGGTCGTAGAGATCGGCTACCAGGTCTTCCACGAAGTTCATATCAGACAGCTTTGGTAAAACTATTTCTTTTATTCGTTCGATGAAGGGAAGTTTAGCGTAGGGCAGCCATATCCAGTGGTAAGGGTCTACGAAAGAAGGAGAGGAAGAAATGACGATAACATAATAATTCAATGAACTAAGGAAAATTGAAATAATAGTAACAATTGGAAGGGCGAGAAAGAAGGCGAGAAAGAAGGCGAGAAAGAAGGCGAGAAAGAAGGCGAGAAAGAAGGCGAGAAAGAAGGCGAGAAAGAAGGCGAGAAAGAAGCCGAGAAAGAAGCCGAGAACGAATACGAACGATGAGGAAAATTGAAACAGCGAAAATGAAGGAGACAGCGAATATGAAAGATAGAAATGAAAGATGAAGAAGGTTTCGAAATTATTGAAAACGAAAAAAACCAAACGAATGTGAAAAAACCTTGAAATCGATAGAAAATAAGAAGTAGGAAAACCATTACATCACGTGATATGAAAAGGTATTAAAGTAGAATGAAAAATAAGGAAAATTAAAGACGCATATAAATAAAGGACCTATTAAAATTGAAACGAAATGGCACGAATTCCGAAAAGAGAATACAACAATGCGATGAAGAATCACAGTAAAGGTAAGAACAAAGATGAATAGCATTAAGGTAAGAAAATCTAACTAAAAAATACCTGGAATAATAACAAAGAAAAATCCCTCCATTAGCCCATAACATTACATCCAGAATGATACCTAAACACGGCCTTGCGCAAAATTACAAACCTTCTACTTACAATATTACTAAAGCAATAACAGAATAATAGCTGAACCAATACCTAAAATGATATCTAAGAAATAGCAAAGATTATATCTAAAATAATGCCTAGAGTAATAAGAATATACACAGGATAATTACAACGATAATACCTGGAATAATATTTAAGAAAACATCTAGAATCATGCTTAAAATAATATCTAAAGGAATACTTTGAGAAATATCAAAAATTACACTTAGCACAAGACTAAAGATAATAAAACCAAGAATGATATGAATAATAATATCTAGAATACTACCTGGAATAGCCATTAACTTAAAATCTAGAATACTACCTGGAATAACAGTTACGTCAATATCTAGAATACTACCTGGAATAACATTTAGGTTAATATCTAGAATACTACCTGGAATAACATTTAGGCTAATATCTAGAATACTACCTGGAATAAAATTTAATTTGATATCTAGAATACTACCTGGAATAACATTTATGTTAATATCTAGAATACTAACTGATGTGGGAATGGAGCCAGTAGAAGAAGACTACCTGGAATAGCATTTGAAGTAATATCTAGAATACTACCTGGAATAACATTTGAGGTAATATCTACAGAAATACCCGGGATATTATTTGAGGTAATATCTAGAACATTACCTGTCTAATATTTAAAGTAATATCAAGAGTAATACCTAGAATAATACATAGAGCAATACCTAAAATAATAATACCGGCTAAGAGTAACACCAAAAATAACAAAGAAAAAATATCGAAACTAATGGCGAAAATAATTTAATGTGTAGAAGGAAGCCTAGATCCTCACCCAAAATGGAAATTGTGACAATGAAATATACAATGAAATATAAGAAACAGAAGTTGAAAGCAAAGCGTTTAGCACGGAGGATTGTACGTAGGCAATCATCACGGCACCTCATTAGCCTGGTCACGAAATTGAACAAGTCAACGTGTCAAGGGTTGGTGTGTCTAAACATTGATGACTGAAAAACTGGTCATAACACATGGTCAACCGATGTACGAAGCTCATGGGAATATCACCACGATATCTGATGTGAGCGGAGGGAATCCAATGGCATCAAACGACACTCGAAAGAGTTGACAAAACACAGCTGATCGTTAGAACAATATTTAACATTCATCCTCTACTCTCAAGGGGGTTCTCGTCCTTCCAATCCATTGTAAACCTTTGCAAGTCACAAAAGTGCTCCAGTACTTGTGTATCTATGACCATCTACTGGTGATTTACACATGAAACATGGGGCTTCTGAAAGGGGTTTTTAGAGAGTTATGTTGAGGAAAGGCCATGGTGGCCTATGCAAAGCCCCAACAAAGGAAGAAAGAAGAAAGCGAAGGGCTAAGAGGAGAGAGAGATCAGATCAAGTATGATAAAATCCAGCACAAGATTACTCGGATAGCTTTCTGGAAAGACACGACCAACGTCTCGCTTTTTATCTTCTAATACGAGAAATAGCCAAAATCTCCAGATACCTAAGCATCAGACTGAACATTGCAAAGAGAGTTTCCATTACTCGGCTCTCAAGGACTGGAATAATTGATCTATTAATATACGTGAGTTGTCAGCACTAAATGCTTTTAAAAAGCAGCTGAAAACGTATTTGAAGATCAAGACCTAAAGAAACACGACCCCCTGGAAGAACAGTTCCACGTTAAATGGGTTCTTTCTATCTATATTTTCTGTTTTGAATAACTTTGTTGTTATCATATGCAGAAGGAAGTTCCAGGTAAAAAAAAATTTATGATGATGCGAGAAAAATTCATTTTACGACCGGATACTCTAGAACTCTGAGTTGAAGCAACGCGGCCGGAAAATTACACTTCGAAAATCCGAGTGGACTTGTTCTTGCTTCGGGCAATTTGCTGATTCGTTAATAGAAGTGTTGCAATCTAGAGTCCCTGTGTAATCACCATGCTTATAATCCCCCTGTGTTATATGAATAACGTGGAAACCCGCAAATTACTCTAACCAAATACAGTAAATCGAACTAGGACCTTAGCGTACAACAAAAAAGTTTCCTCCCACACTTTGATGGCAACAGTGACGTCAGTAAAGTGGCTGCATGCAGCAAAGCTGCCAAGAGAAACACTGCAGTTCTAGTGAAAACGGCGTTGCGTTCTCTAATTCGAGCGTAGCAGAAATCAGATACAGGGCAGTGAGCTTGTTCTGGGAGGGTGGATTTCATAAAATGGCTTCCCGTTGCCTTCCTCACCAATGGTACTTTTATCGTGCCAAATGCAGGATTCGAACTCATAACCCATGAGCTATGATTCCGCACGCTCAACCACTGCACCATGGGGCCATTACACCACCACGCCCTGAACAGGCCTTTTCCAACGCTATTTAATTAGGGGCAGGGAGAAAGCTTTAGATGGAGAAAGCTTTAAATGGAGAAAGCTTTAGATGGAGAAAGCTTTAGATGGAGAAAGCTTTAGATGGAGAAAGCTTTAGATGGAGAAAGCTTTAGATGGAGAAAGCTTTAGATGGAGAAAGCATCCCGATGTCTGTGGTGATCGGATCAGCGTCCACTCAGTTCAACAATGGTGCTTCAAAACATTGATTCGAACTCAATCAAATATTGACAGAGAATCAAGACTGTCTTAAATGACAGAAACAACAGACGAGACCCATCTTTTGTGGTGCAAAGTAAACGTATCACTCTGCGGACGCAAGCATAACGAGAGTAATAAAGGCTGCGATAGGACAATCGTCAGAATACCGATGAGTCGAAAATGCTGGCTTGAAAGGCAACCCATAAAAAACAAACGGTTGAAATTCACAAATCTTGCACAGCCGGCATGACTTCCATCAAAATGGGGTGGAAACAATCGATTCAGGTTTTAAAAGGAACTAATGTCATCACCGCCATCTTCTTATGGCTTTAACCCTACTTGAGAAGGGTCACCGGTGCTTTAGGATGTCCATCCATACCCACACATCGTGTATGTTCTGGCAAGGTGGGTGCTACTAGATAGCTGGACGTCCCCCCTAGCACTGATCCCATCCCTCCCTAGTTACCCGGGCTTGGGACCGGCACTGCGAATGTCAGTGGCTGGGCTTAGAAAAGGAACTGATCTATCAGAGCCGATAGTATCGGTGCATTGGTAAGGTCGCTGTACAACGAGATACACTTCTACTTCAGGGGGAATGAGAAAACACGACAACAAGTACGAAATTTGGAGTAGAACATACAGGCTCGCCAAGAGTCAGGGTGCTTAAAAGGAAACGCCAGGCCATTGTCGATGGCTGCGATGTTCACTTTGGGTGCAGCGACGACGTTCCAATCCTCAGAGTGTTTCTCCGCATCATCGGGGTCCTGGTATTTTAAAGAGAAGAATCAAGGCATCAGTTACCAACAAAAAACATACAACTGGAAAATGCTTTGAACGGGGAAGAAGAGACGTGATGTCGCCCTACATATGAATATCTTCCGTCAAAGTGTGGAGCGTCTTTTTTCGACCACTATTCGACGTTTCGTGCTCAAACGAGCGCTGAACGAAGAGGTTTCGAAAAAAGATGTTCCTGCGTTTTTGTGCAATATTGAAACATTAACTACCTGCTGCTTAATCTACTTTATCCTATCTATTTTTAGTGAGTTTTATTTGGGAAAGGCCATGGTGGCCTATACCAAGCCCCAACAAAGGAAGAAAGAAGGAAGCGAAAGGCTAAGAGGAGAGAGATATCATATCAAGTTTATTGATCTTAGATTTGAAAGATGGCAAGTTGTAGGACACAACAAAGCAAGTTGAAGGGAAGACTTTCCATAAATGGCATGTTCTAGGGATGAATGATGATTTGTGGGATAAAGTTCGGGGAGTACGCAGTGAAACTTGGAAAGGGTGTGAATGAGTGGAGCTTCTGGTTGTTCTAACGCGCCTCAGAGGAACAGGAATAATCTCCCTGATCTCCCTGATTCGTGTACATCCATGATTTGCATGAATGCATACGAATACAGAACTAAAATACGAAACCACAGGGAGGATGAATCTGCATAGCAACCCTGTGGCCATTACAAATAGTTCCCTACTGATTTAAGCAGAAAAACAATATCAATAGCGAGAATTTGGGCGGCGAGGGGCGAGGGGCAACAAGCAGGGGGCGGTCGGTCGCTCCATGCGATATAAATCTATTCACAAGGCACTATAACAGCAGAAATGCCTTACCTATGTATTTTCCCTGAGTCGTGAAATTGGAGGAAAAGGAAAATAAATTTTCTCAAAGATGTTCATCATTTAATCAGGGTGGCCAAATGCTGGTATCGATCGAAGAGCGAGGGGTCAGTTCACGTCTCTTTTTGCTGAGGTGGGGCATCACAATCACCATTAGGTCAAGGCGAATCCGTTTAAAATAGCAGAAAACATTAAACAGCGCTGATAACATTGGAATTGATTTTCCACAGTGAGAGGAAAAGCAAAATTCAGTCTCGAAACGAAATCGCGAAAGCAAAGCTGCGAGGCCCTTGATCATAGAATCCTCCGAATTGGATAGAAGTTCTGAGGAATAAGACAAACCTGGCAGTCTGATTGGTCACATTCTACGCAGGTGGTTCTTTCAACAATAGGAGTGTTTTCATATTTAATCAACCAATTATCGTTCCCTCGATCTAAAAGGCAAAAAGTATTTCACGAAACATTCTCATTTGCGGAAAGATATCAAAAAGTGCTCCGACAATCGCACCAAAGCGTCTACAATATATCCTTTTCACAAATAAAGGCATCTGCGATAATTCTAAATGCAATATTCTTCATCTATAATAGCAAAAAACAGCCAATTCATGGGACATTAAAGTGTAACGATCCAAATTATACTATCTATTGGAGATTAAGTTGAAGAGATTAAACAAGACATGTTAATTTCGAGATGAAACAACTAACGATATAATGATATGTCAAAGAAACGTCATCCATCTACCTACGAAACTAGTTACCTACGAACACAGTTACCTTCAAAACTAGTTACCTACCTACCTACCTACCTACCTACCTACCTACCTACCTACCAACCTACCAACCTACCTACCTACCTACCTACCTACCTACCTACCTACCTACCTACCTACCAACCTACCTACCTACCTACCTACCTACCTACCTACCTACCAACCTACCTACCTACCTACCTACCTACCTACCAACCTACCTACCTACCTACCTACCTACCTACCTACCAACCTACCTACCTACTAGGGGGTAAAGTGCGACGAGAAACGAAACTAGAAGTAGCCACCTTCCAATGACGTAGCTTAGAGTAGCACCTTCGTAACAGGTGGCCAAGAAACAAATGCTTTCATTTGAGGATGGGAATTGCAAATGCCTGCATTAAAGGGCAGAGGAGTTTTCGATACGAACTCATTTGAAAAAACCTGTAACGCGTAACTTTATGACTCATACTTTACATCTGGTGACTTTGTTGCCAGATGAATACACAGCAAAATCAACTGAACAAAATTCATCAAAACTACGAATCGAGTAATACTTTTCAGTAGGAAGACACTAAACACGATTAACAGAAAAGTGGAGGCAGTTGATATCGTGGTTATAGCACATGTCTATTGTGAGGGCGGTCCAGGTTCGTGGCCCCCTTAGCACGTTTCTTGTCCCTCTCCATCTGTTCACCTATCAATCAATGGGTATCTGGTATAATGGTAGGGGGGGGGACTGTGGTAAGGAAAGAAACTGGTTGCATCACCTTCTTATGCCGTGGCTCTGTATGATACGTCTCTAACAAGGAGTAATATACAGCTCGATTGGAGCATGGGACTGAACTTCACTTTACTCTACTTTACTTTAATAGAATAATATACATACAGGTTGGCTTGTTCAGCAAAATGAATTTTCTGCTACCAATCAAGGACCTGTTTACTTAAAAGCGTTTACGTCAAACTATGTACAAATTGGTAGCTACAAAAATGAAGCTTTTTGAGATTGGCACAAGGGCACAAAAAAACTGTGAAGGAAAAACTTCGACACTGACCTGTGTTTCGAATAATGTAATCAAGAATGACAAGTTTTTGAAAGAGAAATATGAATTCGTTCATGGTTTCCTCCGGCGGAGGCTCAACCTCAAACGTTCGAAGATAAAATTCGGCATCTTTGTAGCCCTCCACAAAAAGTTGAAAGGAACCGATCTACGGAAAAATCAGATAGGAAAATCACGTACAATGCCTGATTCGCGCGGATAGAGAAGTGAGACAAATTGCTACAAAGCATCAAAATTTGAAACAAATTGAGTCAGATATAATCAGTAAACACAACTTAGAGGTAAGATTAATCGAATTTCGATCAACCTCGACAGCTTTGCACCTGGCATCTAAATGCAACGACTTTCAACGTGACAATCGCACGAAGTGGCTCAATGTCGGTATTGGCCGAAAAACCGAGGCGGTCTATACATTTGGCGTCTGCGGTAAACGAGGAAAGCTGTCTTCCCCGCAGTGAAGCATAAAAATAATAACGATAATAATGATTAATGCAAAACAGAAGATTTCTCTCCTCGGAAGCGCCCCTATCCCGAGAAGAATGTTTTCAATCAAGTGAATACTGCTTGTGCCTCAGGGGCATAGACTGACCTTGGCACAGTGGCGAGAAATTTACAGCATTAGAAGCACAGAAAAAACGATGATAACAATAATAATTATAATGCATTTCTTTAGACAGGGCTTCCTTTCAGGAGCAGTGTTGTTATCAATAAGAACCCAGTTTTTCTATCATCAGATTTAAGTGGGTTCAGTGCACGGGCTAGATTAACCGAGCTGTGCTGTTCAGACGCACACCGGTATCGAACCCGGGGCCTTGAGACTGCTATGTGACTAAGCTATACGGACTAAGCTACCGGTCATCAACCACCACTGCATCAAGGTGCAATCAATACTCATTCTTCCTTTCTTCAAAAAACATTTAGGCGATTCAAAGCGGGCATGCAATATACATTTAACTACATAACGGAAACTAGTCGATTTGTGAAAGAAAGAACGCATGCGCATTTGCATTTGGTTGCTGAGCTAACAGCTCAGAGCGCGCGCACGCTGTGATGAAATGTTCACTTGTGGAGAAAATTATTCAACATGTTGAATATGCTGTGCTAATGGCTCGCGTGAACGAAACCAGAGAAAAGGCCGCCGCACACTTGAAGAAAGAGTTTGCGCGAAAAGTCACGAGTGACTCTCAGTTCGGCTGATGGTTCAAGTGTGCACCGGGCTTATGAAAGCTTTTCACAACAGAGTTTACAAAGGGAGGCCTTCATGGACAGCTCTCAAGCCATGGAAAGATACAACTACAAATATTCGTGAGCTATCATCGACAGGTTGTTTCCAAAAAGAAAAACGCATCTACAGATTTAAAATTCAGCTCCCTTGAAAATCAGCAAAATTAGTCTTTATTCTTTGATCAAGTTTATATTCTTAATATGCTGTTCTTGTATTACTGCAGCTGGTTATTTAATGAATGAAGGTTTATCTTTGTACGCATACACGTTTCAAAAATCAAAAATGGAAAATGCGTCATCGCTTTCAGACAGGTTTTTAAAGCGGGTCCGTTACATTCAGTATTGCGGTATGATTCTCTTGGAAGGGTTCACGAATAGAGCCCTTCTATGCTATGGCGACTTCGCGAGTACCTGCACCGAGCAGGAAAACTAAAGTCAACTCTGTCTAATTCAAACTCGTGTAATTCGAACTTTTGCTCATTTGAATGAAATTTTCAGGTCCCTTGAAAAATCTCCTAACAAAAAACCTCTGTGATTCGAATCTCTGTCATTCGAGCTTTCTGTAATTCGAACATTTCCGCGATCCCCAGAGTGTTCGAATTAGACAGAGTTGACTGTAACTCCTTAATCACTTTCTTCCTTGTTAGACGAGAGAGACACGATTCTAAATCCTCGTAAAATTGAATAAGTATCTCCAAAACCATGACGATTTCTTTCCGTCTCTTTGCCGCAGTAAAGTTTCGCTCCCCTTCTTCCCCTCATTCGTTCTTTTATTGATATTTATTTATTTATTTATCTATCTATTTGATAAAATTTCTGGACTGTTGATAAAATCTCATGCTTTATGCAGTTGACATCTTCAATACCTTCCGCCTAATCCTAGCTTGAGAGGCGTTGAAAACAGAAGCCTTTTGAGACACAGCTTGTGAAACAAAATAACTCAATGGTACCAGAAAAAGCTGTCGAGACAAATCCATCGAAAACCTGGACTGCGCAAACACAAGGGTATACAGGCGTGGACCATTAAATATTTTGTAACAAGACCCCGTGCTATTTCAAAAAAATATTTCCATGGCTTCATATCTCTACAGCGCATCTCTACCGAGTTCATCTAACGAAAACTTCCAAAAACATGGTTAACTCAGCCGCTTCTTGATACTATTCATATAATGCGCTATGAAGGGGAGAACGCCCACTCATCTTTGCAGAATTCTGACGCGATTCTGTAGGAAGAAAAACACTTGGCTGAATCGAAGATGGAAATTTATAGGCACGGCTCCCTTCAAAAGTTGCTAACGAAACCTCGATACGATCAGGAAGAGGGCAACGCCCAGTTATGAAAAAATCTACCCGCTGTTTAGAAACCCCTAGATTCTCTCTCTTTAGCGGTGATAACATGAAAAATAAAAAACCAGGGATAACCATAACAATCTCGCTCTTGTTTAGGATGTTGGAAAGGATTCACGCCCTCCTGTCTCAAAAGCAATATCATTTGCATCATCCACCCCAAGAGGGGTATCACAGGGCACTATGCAATCATTCCAACTCGATTCCAACAAAATACGCTCGCGAGAAAGACGAAAAAAGCACTGTAAAACCAAAAGCTGGTGGAAATTACAATTATGATGAAATCTGTGGCTCGAGCTCCAAATAAATGGCAACGTACGAAGAAGGCTACATGAATCAATGAATGAACTAATGAATGAACTAATGAATGAACGAATTAATGATTGAATAAATTAATGAATGAAATGTGAAGGCTGATTTCAGGTAGGAGAAAATCTTTCAGCACCATAAATGGAAGATTGTTTGGTGATTTGATTATATATATAGTTCAGACTGCTACCTGCTTGGTTGGGTCCGAGTTTAAAACGTCAACGGTCATTATCCATCGAAAATGACGAACATCAAATTGAAGAAATACCTCTTGCATGTCAAGGAAAACATAATGATACGCAGAAGTTTTGAGATGTGGACCTGGAGAAGAGAATGCTCACGATAACCTGGAGAGAGAGAGAGAGAGAGAGAGACCACGAGAGAGAGAAAGAGAGATCTCAACTAGAGAGAGAGAGAGAGAGAGAGGGGGGGGGGGGGGGGGAGAGAGTCAATCACTATGTGCGTGCAAGGGTTGGTGTAAAGAGATTCAAGGTTGATTGGCTTTAGTGAAATGCAGGTGATGTGTGAAATGCAGGAAGATCTGCAAATACGCTTACTGGAAAATGCGACATAGCCTAGCTCAGTTCTGACATACGGTGGACCGGGAAGGCCTTCTCAAACCAAACTAAGTAACATCCAAGAGCACCTTGTCAGAGAGCTGTCATCCTGAGCCACGGCGTTTACAGGGGAAGTGGCAAGTTCCCCGTTGCACTCTGACCACAGCTTTGCGCCAGATACACATTTACTGTTGAGTGGATAAAAGGAGGGCATCCAGAAATGGGAACGAGCTCGCCTGGAGCCCGCGAACTTCAGCACCTTGCATTGAAATCGCAATGCATATGCACTTGCAACTGACTAACATGCTACCCACCCCCAAAAAAAAACATACCTAGAAACAGACTATGTCTCCGAATTCCTTATAAACACTCCAACAAGAAAGGCATAATACCACTGAGGAGGGCAAAAATGAGATCGAAAGAGCGAGACAGAATCCGTCGGTGTGTATATCCGATTGATTTATACCTCGACTGTACCGGATGTGGGTGGATTTTGATATTCATAGGAGATGCTGCCTTTGCCGCTTCTTCATACCAAATGAAGATTTCTTCGTTTGCGGTTGTCCGAATGAAGCGTGGAGTTAAGACATTTGAACAGATGATGCACAAAATCAAATGTGGGCGATTGAAGTTGTTAGGTGCCGGGTAGCACTATTTCCAAATATCGTGCTAGTTCATCAGATCTATTAAGCTGAAAAAATTGGCCACGGAAAACAGAAGATATTCAGTCAACCTCGGTTCGATCTCAAAGTCATAAATTGAGGAAGAATTTTAGTTCGTGCTTTTTGTCAAATAGAAATTGAGTGACTAGGGTTTTTGAATATATTTGCATTTTTTTTCTTTTTTTATACACATGATTCTACCTAGATGTCAAAGGTAGAAATTTGGACACTGAGAAGCTTTTTGCAAATCGAGGAGTGTCCAGGTCCTTCCTCTCGATGTGACCACACCTCCTGATTCCCGCGCCTGGAATTACAGAGAGCTGGCGACTCTCCTCACTCTAAGTGCAAGTCTAGCTGAGGTGGGACTCGAGCCATAGGATCATTGTGCAAGAATCTTACCACCGAGCTACCTTGATACCTAGATACAATGATGTGGAAGGATGTGGTTACAAGAAACAGGTTTTACAATGGTACTGCTTCCCGTTCGATCTCAATTGAATTCAATATAAATTCAAGACTTGACAACAATGGGCAAGAAGACAAGCAAAGGCATAAAGGTCGCTCATTCATTGCACCCCACTGGCACGAAACTCGAGGATGAAGCTCAATGCGGATATGAAACATTTCAAAGCTAGTACGACTTCTTAAGGCGTAAACAGAGTGTGTCAGAAAATCTGTTTCATTCCAAACCTGTTGCGAAAGAATCAAACATGCTTCCACTGGAAGCCATTGGATGTCAACGTCTCATCTTTTTCTTGTCTTTTTCAAAGAAGCACTTTAGCTGAATGACACTTTCTATAGTAAATGCTTATAAGAGCTTTCATTCAAATTGCTTATTGATTGTTAGGTTATGTTAAAGGTTATCTTCTTCAAATTTACTGGATACAATGAAAACAGCTTCTAAGTTGTTGCATCTGTCCCGCAAATATTTGAAACAGAAATAATATTATCATCATCAATGTTTTCTGATTGGGTAGAGTTGTTCTTGATACACACTGGTTCTTCTGTATTCGAAATGTCAAGCCTTATAAAAGGTCCATTACTATTACCATTATAAAAATAACAGTATTACTATTATTATAATTGTCCTGTAATGGGATTCATCAGACAGTGGCTATATCTCCTAATTAGTGCCATTCTCTGCCACATTAGTCTTCCTCGAAACCATTTGGCTTATATCTCCTACTTCCTTCTGTTCAATTTCAATAAATGTCAAGCTATCCTGCGTACCGCCTTGAAATCTTCATCAACATATTCAATCAAATCACTAGTTTCGGTATGAACATACAATATGAGTCATGCAAGTATCAAAGGCAGTACGTCAGAATCACACTGAAAAGCTCTGGTCTTCATAAACCGCCCAAGGTTTCATCATGACATTTTCTCCTCAATCACTCTTTGAAAGCTGGCAATTCTCTCTCTGGTCTTCTGCTTAAGGTTTCCTACCTAGAAGTATTTTTCATCGCTGTCGGGTATCTTAGTGGTGCCGTGGTGTAGTGGTTAAGCGTGCAGGCTCATAACGCTGGGGTTATGAGTTATGAGCATCACTTAGATTTGCTTCGTGTGTAGACCGAACCTCCTAGTCATGCATTATGAGATGCCAGGTAGCAACGGAAATCGGTTTGAATACGCGAGTGTAGCAAGCAGATGCGAAGGTATGATTTGAAGCATGCAAGCATCCACGAGCAAATCGGGCATTCAAAAACTGCAGCCACTTCTGGCCGCCAGATCGTTATGTTTTCGGCCACCTTCAATGATTGCTTTCTGAAAAAGGACCCGACCGGTATACCCCCTGAAAAAACGGAATACGAAAGATGTTCACAACATGTCAGTGATGCCGGGGGGTTCTTTAGTAAACACATCAAACAATTTGCTCTCCTAACCTCTCAAGTTAGTTTAGGCGGGAAAGTCTCCACCAGAAAACCGATTCGGTTCGGAATAGCTTTGAGGAGCATGTTGAAGTGGACTTTACAAAAAGTGAATTCTTTCTGATATGACAAATGACCTACTATTTAGAAATTCTACCCCCAATCTATCGAGGCAAAACACTCAGAACTACCCCAATGACCTAATGGTAACTTCTGACGCCCACAAAAGATCACTCAATTCTTTCATATTTAATTCTCCTAAGGAGGACACAACAGCAACAATGGAAACGAGTTCTTCTCTGTTTGGCTTCAAGAAATGTTTAATGATCAATGGCCCTGTATTTCTCGTCCATTCAACTGGAACCAATTTAACCGTTGGGCCGACCAAGATCTCTCTTATCTTTTTCAAACAAAATCAAGCTTTGGTGAGGAGCTCTCTCTCTCTCTCCCTCTCTCTATCTTTGGCTATCTATGTATCTTTGGCTATCAATGGCTATATGTCTATCTATCCATCTATCTATCTATCTATCTATCTATCTATCATTATCTATGGCTATCTCTGGCTATCTATGGCTATCTATGGCTATCTATGGCTATCTATCTATGGCTATCTATCTATCTATCTATCTATCTATCTATCTATCTATCTATCTATCTATCTATCTATCTATCTATCTATCTATCTATCTATCTATCTATCTATCTATCTATCTATCTATCTATGCCTATCTATCTATCTATCTATCTATCTATCTATCTATGCCTATCTATCTATGCCTATCTATCTATGCCTATCTATCTATGCCTATCTATCTATCTATCTATCTATCTATCTATCTATCTATCTATCTATCTATCTATCTATCTATCTATCTATCTATCTATCTATCTATCTATCTATCTATCTATCTATCTATCTATCTATCTATCTATCTATCTATCTACCTATGCCTATCTATCTATCTATCTATCTATCTATCTATCTATCTATCTATCTATCTATCTATCTATCTATCTATCTATCTATCTATCTATCTATCTATCTATCTATCTATCTATCTATCTATCTATCTATCTATCTATCTATCTATCTATCTATCTATCTATCTATCTATCTATCTATCCATCTATCTATCTATCTATCTATCTATCTATCTATGACTATCTATCTATCTATCTATCTATCTATCTATCTATCTATCTATCTATCTATCTATCTATCTATCTATCTATCTATCTATCTATCTATCTATCTATCTATCTATCTATCTATCTATCTATCTATCTATCTATCTATCTATCTATCTATCTATCTATCTATCTATCTATCTATCTATCTATCTATCTATCTATCTATCTATCTATCTATCTATCTATCTATCTATCTATCTATCTATGCTGGGAACACTTCAACCGAAGATAATCAGAACAACTTTATTTTGAAGCATTCTGAAATTTGACCAGTGGAATCCGATAGGTGTAAGGATCGCTCAATGGTATGACAATTACTCATAGATCATGTGAAAAGAAAATATGGTCAGTGATTTCGGTCTCATCTCTTCCTAGACTTACACCTAGAGAGAAGACAGCTGCTAGCCCTCTGTTATTCCAGGCGTATGAATCATGAGGTGTGGTCACATGGAGAGGAAAGACAAAGTACTACTCAGTTAGAATAGCTTCTCGGTGGCTTAAAATCTACCTTCTGATTCTTTTTTAGTGAGTTATGTTGGGGAAAGGCCATGGTGGCTTATGCAAAGCCCCAACAAAGGAAGAAAGAAGAAAGGGAAAAGTTAAGCGGGCAGGGAGATCAGATCAAGTTGATTGATCTTAGATTTGAAAGATGGCAAGTTGTAAGACTCAGGAAAGAAAGAAGAAGGCAATACGTTCCACAAATTGCATCTTCTAGGGATGAATGATGATTTGTGGGATAGAGTTCGGGGAGTAGGCAGTGAGACTTGGAAAAGGTGTAAATGAGTTGAGCTTTTGGTGGTTCTGACACGCCTCAGCGGAACAGGAAAAATCTCCCTGATCTCCTGACAGCAATGCTGGTGAAAGTATCTTTAAAAGATGGAAAGATCTCCAACTAAACGACGATGGGAAAGAGTTTGGAGCGATTTGGTGAGGTTAGGATTTTTGCTGAGACGAATGGCTTTGGACTGGACTTCGTCGAGAAGACAGAGAGTAGATTTTGGAGCACCACCCCAGACGTGGGAGCAGTACTCTAAAGAAGGACGATTTGGGACTTGTATATAGATAGAAGGTGAGAAGATGAGAAAAACCCACGGGCTCTGGCGAGGAAACCGAGCTTCTGAGATGCATGTTTAGCAATGGAATGGATGCGAGTTTTCCAAGTGATGTTGGGTAGAAAGCATAAAAAGCGGAATGCGATGGGTAGTGTACGGACTGGGCTCTGACTATAAAGATTCATGGTGTAGGAGCAACGTGGAGAGGAGGAAAAATAAGCAGCTGAAGAATGGGAAGTCTAGATTCTTAGAATGAATAGGAACAAAGAACGGACGGTACATCTTTGACTATCTATGAGGTGGAGTGATGCAAAATAATCCGGTTTCGCTTCACAAACATTCAGAGGAGATTTTCTGAATTCAAAAGGAGTGGAGGAAAAGGAGTTTCATTCTCGAGAACGTGTTGTTTGAAGGCAATCAGCGGGTATAAAGCATAACAAAAGGAATGCGGTATTCTCTGTGGAAAATTAAGCAAAAAAGCACGAGACCCATGAAGGCTCAATAGGAAGCCATTCTTCATTAGATCATAAATTTGAATGACTAATGAAAGACAATGTCAAATGCTATGATACACAGAAAGTGAAAAGAGAAAATATTTCTTCGCACGGTGCAGACCATAAGTGAGCAAATATGCTCTAACATCTAACACGACCTCTTGGGAAGACATAGAAGTAAAAGAAACCAATATTTTCTTAATGAGTTATGTTGGGGAAAGGCCACGGTGTCCTATGCAATGCCCCGATAATGGAAGAAAGAAGGAATTGAAAGGCTAAGAAGAGAGGGAGATAAGATCAAGTTTCTTGATCTTAGATTTGAAAGAGGGCAAGTTGTAGGATTGAGGAAAGCACGAAGAAGGCAAAAAAGCTCCATAAATTGCACGTACTTAGGATGAATGATGATGTGTGGGATATAGTTCGTGGATAAGGTCTTTTTAGTGAGTAATGTTGGGGAAAGGCCATGGTGGCCTATACAAAACCCCAACAATGGAAGAAAGAAGAAAGTGAAAGGCTAAGAGGAGAGGGAGATAAGATCAAGATTATTGATTTTAGATTTGAATGGGGATTTACTAAAAGAAGGCAACTCAGTAACGGACTTCTTATAACAGAATTAACAAAAGGGAAATTTATCGAAGCCATCTGTCTTTGCTTTCCTGGAAAACAACTTATTCAAATTTCATAATTTTCTTCCTACTGTTTCAGACAATGCCTCACATTTATTAAACCTATTGGTACAGTATATGAAATGAATTGACCAAATATTCAAACTTCCACTTCTGCCTTTTTTGGAAACGAATTTGCCAAATGTTTAACATTTCTGTTCTGCTTTCTTTGCAATACAATTAGCCATATGTATCATGCTAATTATTTTAATCATGTTCATTATGTTACGACAAAAAAAATGTTCAAATTTTCTCTTTGTTTTTCTCTTGTAAATTGATTAGCTACATGTTTCAAATTTCTCTCTGCTTTCTCAGGCTCTCTGCTTGCTCTCTGGTTTCCAAAGCGCGAAAAGCCAATCAGATCACCCCAACAAATACTCGAGCCAACAAAAACTTTCGCAATTTCGTCAGCTGAAACACTTGAAAATGAGAAGATTGCCCGAAATGTTCAACCACGCCTCAAATTCACTTGAAGATCAACCCAAAGATGGCCTTAAGACCTGTTTATCTCTTAAATGCCTTTGTTATCAATGAAGCTTTAACAAATAAGTTAGGAGAATCCTACACATTGAATCTTAAATTCTAATGCGTGCAGGCAGCTCTGTGTTGTGAACTTGATTTCCGATCCTATGGGCAATGGTTCAAGCATCAAATTATCTTTCACTTGGAGCAATGATACTTGCCAGCTCTCTGCAATTCCAGAGATGGGAGTCACATCCAAGGACGAGGGCACTACTGGATGAGCATAGCATTTGAGTGTCTTAAGAACTACCCTTCGATGTTTGGTAGGAAATTTAACAAGCCTTGGATCTTAACTTCTCGAAATAGTTTGGGTTGGCCCAAAGACATATAGATAGAAAGATAGATAGATAGATAGATAGATAGATAGATAGATAGGCATAGATAGATAGATAGGCATAGATGGATAGATAGGCATAGATGGGTAGATAGGCATAGATAGATAGATAGATAGATAGGCATAGATGGATAGATAGGCATAGATAGGTAGATAGGCATAGATAGATAGATAGATAGATAGGCATAGATGGATAGATAGGCATAGATAGGTAGATAGGCATAGATAGATAGATAGATAGATAGGCATAGATGGATAGATAGGCATAGATAGATAGATAGATAGATAGATAGATAGATAGGCATAGATGGATAGATAGGCTAGATGGATAGATAGGCATAGATAGATAGATAGGCATAGATGGATAGATAGGCATAGATGGATAGATAGGCATAGATGGATAGATAGGCATAGATAGATAGATAGGCATAGATAGATAGATAGATAGATAGATAGATAGATAGATAGATAGATAGATAGATAGATAGGCATAGATAGATAGATAGGCATAGATAGATAGATAGGCATTGATAGATAGATAGGCATAGATGGATAGATAGGCATAGATAGATAGATAGGCATAGATAGATAGATAGGCATAGATAGATAGATAGGCATAGATAGATAGATAGGCATAGATAGATAGATAGGCATAGATGGATAGATAGATGGTGTATCATGATTTACTAAATGAAAAAGAGAATACCTTTGGTGGTAGTCCAGCTCTAACATGTTTACCAATCGAATCTGGGAACCTTTCTGTTGCAAACTTTTTCGATCTAGCTTTTGCTTTATCGATAGCAGTATAATTGAATGTTTCACTAACGAGACTAACAACCTAAAATGAAAAACGAATATCGTGTGATTTCATCAATTAGAATTTCATCGAAGTCATTTAACACACAGTCCTTAGTTAAGGGCAAAAACAGAACCTTTTCCAGTTCTGTTCTTCTTCTAACGACATTCAATACCACTTCCTTTCATATATGTCTTGTACAAAGATTCTCTCAATAACATAGGTAATTGACTCAATATTTTTAAGAATTCGCTAGAAAGATGGATCTGTAATGAGTTGCGGTCGTTGTTGAGCATTATCTAAACTAAGTCAAAACACTTGGTACTTTGTGAGAACAGTCACATATCTATATATTTTTAATAAAATTTCTCCACTGTGTTGACACTCTGGAGGCATGTGCAAACCAGATTAAAGAAATACGTTTATCATTGTCTAGGGAATATTACCGTGAATAAGTAACCAGGACTTTCTCTATGTTAGGATATAAGTTCTCACACAAAAACACGCCGGTTGTTTTTTTTGGTTAAAAATCTTGGTTATCATATGATACCAGAAATGTTTGTGTAAACCCGCATAATAATGACGGAGAATATTCCACGATGGAGATCTTGCTATCAAGACCGAACGAAACAGGTGGGTTTTTAGGGTTGTTATGTATTTCCATGCTCCCTTTGCTTTTTTATTGTAATTGTTTGTCATTGCAAATTTTATGAGAATATAAAAAAAAGGTGGATTTTTATTCCACCAAGCATGCTTCAATATGGATAAAATGGCAGCAAATGGTGCACTTGCATCTAAATGTTGACATGAAAAAGAAATCCGAAGAAGAGAAATACTCTATAGCATTGTCTGCTATTGGAGACCGGGAAGAGAGGTCTTCAATACGTAGACATGTGACAAAGTGCAAGACGAAGATGGCAATGATGCAAATGTTGATAACATCACGGTCGCCATCCTATTCGAAAGGCTTTAGCATTACTGCACATCGAAAATAAATTAGGTGATGGAAAGAAGGAGGTTTTCTTACATACTCAGGAGATGAAAGAAACAATAGATGATTATGTTACGGAGCTAAAAGAATCTTGCGGCCACTTGCGAATTAGGCATAATTAGAGACGATCTGATACTATACAAGGCTGTGAACGGCATCACAGACAAGCCGAGCGGGTAAATTACTGAGAAAGGGAGCAGATTTAACATTTAAGAAGGCGATAGACAAACGTCGTGCAGATGAGCAGACACAGTGACGGGCGAGACTAACGACCAAGGATAAAGAAATTGCTGGGAGCGACAAACTTAAAGAAGAAGTGCTTAACACAACATATCCAGTGGTTCGCTCGTTCGTATGCGACTGCAGACTTCACATGAGGCTGCCGAGCGAGTCTACCTAGTCAACAACGTCACTGCTGGCACAATGCACTGCGTCCGCTGTCAGATGCATCCAACGGTACCCAGTGGACTTAGAAAGCTGGAACCACCGCACCATGTGGAAATAGAGATCAATGCAATACGTGGAGTCAAGGTCCAAGAGAGATCCTGGCAACTTTGCAAGAAAGAGTGAGGAAACAGCTTGATGAGATGAGAACGGTTGCTACTATTGTACACCTGCAGCTACATCAACAGAATGGTGAGGAAAAACGCCTACAGAATGGGTTGATTTGTTGGCTGTGGTTGAGAAGTCCAATGGATACAAGAGACATCAGCAAAGTCTCGAAGGGAGAACAATACCAATTGCCTACCTTTGAAGAAATATCAACAAGACTGGCAGGTGTATCACATTTCTCAAAGTTTGATGCGAACAAAGGCTACTGGCAGATACCTTTGGATGCAGAAAGCTTTTATCTAACAAGCATGAACACACCTTTTAGCAGATATAGATTTCTTAGGTTGCCATTTGGTATACACAAAAGAAGTAATCGGAAGATACTGAAAATGTTGAGACAGACAGTGATTTTCTATAATTCCATTTATTCACATATAAATTAGATGGTCAATCGATTGAATGAAAATCAATGCCATCTATTGAATGAGGAGAATTTAGAAATTTTGAGCCACGCCATGACCACGTCAATATTCGTCGAACAATTGAATACTTGGTAAATTTACAACCAAATATTTGAATAGTTGGAATCTTTCACTTGGAAGCCTCAGCTGAAACTGACAGGTACTGGTATGGACATTCAAAGATGACAAACATGACAGAAATCTCATCAAATGCTTAAACAAAGACCATAAGATTGGGATGATCATGAATATCAGGCAATGCATCTTCAGACTAAGATAAATTAGATATCTTGGTCATGAAGTATCAACAGATTGAATGAAGCCTCACCATGCAAACATACAGGCAATTTCATATATGCTTACACCTAGAGACAAAAAAGCATTCAAAGACAGTTGGGGATGGTTAATCATTTTTCCATGGTCTTCTAAAATTCAGCAGAAGTTACTGCGCCGTTGCGAGAGCTTACGAGGAAGAACTCCCATTGGCATTGGAAGACTGAGTATAATCAAGCTTTCAATAAAATGAAAAGAATATTACAATCAGAATGATAGCTTGCATTTTACGATGTGAAAGAATCAGTCACTTTGCAAGAGGATGCGTGTCAGAGTGGATTGGGTGCTGCGTTGAATCAAGAAGGTAAACCTGTGGCTTATGCTTCAAGGGCAATGACCACTGCACAAAGAAATTACGCAATCACCGAGAAACAACTATTGGCTGTATTGTTTGGGTGTGACATATTTCATCATTACATGTATGGCAAGAAAGTGAACAATCAAAAGTCACTAGAAAGCATTATGAAAAATCATTGATCAAGTACATCGTCAAGACTGCAACAAATGCTGATACACTTGCAGAAATATGACATTGAACTCTTCTACCAAGATCATAAAGATGAAAGATATGACATTAGCAGATACATTACCAAAAGCTTATAGCAAAGAACAGGTAAAATAATTTAGAAACACCATCCTACATGACATGAGATGGCTGACAAAAAGAAAGGGCAAGCTATAGATAAGACTTACAAATGACAAAGCTGGAACAACTGCGTATTAAAATTATGGCATTAATAGTAGTCAAGAAAGCTACCAAAAAAAGAGCCAAACATCTGGCTAAAACTTGATAAAAAAAAGAAAGGACAACAAATGAAGAAATGATTGACGAGGATTTCAAGTTCCTAGCGGGCACTTGCTATGATGAAGAGGAGAAGATAGAAGCTCTCAAAAGGCCTTCAACTTCTTGGGAAGAAGCTGATCACATCAAAGGAATTGGAGTGTGTCATTAGAAAACCAAAAGATTGGAAAGCAGCTGGAATGGACGGAATCACAGCAGAAATTCTCAAAGTAGCGACCTGCTACTTGTCTCTTCTGCACATCGTCCAAGCTAATGCTTATAACAGAACTTTTAAGGATCATAACTTGCCCGATCAAGGAAAAATTGGCACTGTTATTCCCATCGCAACACACAAAAAGGATAGCATAGTGCCAAAATTTGAGACCCATTACCCTTATAAAAATTATTCTGAAAGTATTTTCTATCATTCTGCGGCAAAGCATTCAAAACACACACTGAACGTGATTTTGCCAAAAAGTCAGTCAGCTTATCAAGAGGATCATAGCACAGCAATGTCTTCCTGATGAAAGGCCTCCAAGGAATCTAACAAGATTTGGCATCAAAACATTCAATTGACATGTCCAAAGCTTTCGACACAGTATCTACGTCAAAAATGATAGAAATTCTGGAATGTAATCTTCAACCAAATGAATCGTGTTTGATCCAATATGATCTCTTCTGGGCAACAGCAACAGTGAGAGCTGGAACCGGAAGTTGGAAACCGTTAAAACAAATGTAGGGGTTCCACCAGGAGATGGTCTCTCCCCCTTTTTGTTTGCAACACACCTCTTCCATGCCAATCAGAAGCTGAACGAAAGCCTTAGCAGAATAATAGAAGATTCTTTGCATGCAGATGAGCAAGTATTTTATTCTTGCAAAGAAACTCTTGTTGAAGATGTTAGAGCAAATGTCAAAGATGTTTATCAGGAATTTAACCTGAAGGTGAACGAGGAGAAGACAGAAGACTTCCAGGCAGGAGAAACAGTCAAAACCCAGGGAACATCGACCAATTCAGAATAAGAAGTGAAGGAGGGGATAAATACAGAACGAATTGGCTGCCTGAAGTTCCATAACATGTTAGCCTCACCCAAGCTGTCGCTCAGGAACAGGTTAAGAATCAACTAATGCATCAACACCGATCAAAACCGATCTTGCAATGCAACTGTCAAACCTGGTCATCAAGCTGAGGTACGATTAAATTGTTAGAAGGGTTCAAAAGAAAATGCTTTCTAGAATCATTCAGAAATTTTTGGCTACAGCGAATCAGCAACATCGACCAAGAAGAAAAGCAAGGCAAATGGCCGACGATGGGGTGAGAGTTGAAATGCACCGGAGAGCACACGCATGTGTTGGCCACCTCCTCAGAAGACCCAAGGCTCCAGTGAGCAGAAACCTCTGCAGAATGGAAGAGGGAAAGCATAAAATAGGTTGTCCCAGAAACAACCTGGCTACGGCGGTGAGGCAAAGCTTCCGCAGGCATGCGATCTCAGGAGCCAGCCAAGCTGCAGTAGTTGAACAAAATTGACAAAAGTAGAGAAATTTGAGGCCGAGAGCCATAGCAACTAGAGGTTCTTTAAATTTGATGTTTCTTTCGTTCTCTTTTTGCAAAGGCACTTCAAAACGCCAATGTGATAATGGAATGATAATTATAACAATAGTGAAGAAACTGGTGACAAGATTCCAGAAGATGAGCTGATTGCACATGGTTTACAGGAGTAGTTGAGCAAAGGACAAAAATTTATTAGAAATGTAGAGTTTGACTTTGCGAGATGATGTGCTTAATCAAACTGAAGATTTTGCTGTGCAAGGATGGCCAACGACAAAAGGACAGGTTACTTCTTTAGCAGACAAGAAGATATTGGTCCTGCAAGACATGCTTGAGAATCAGAGTAAACAAGCAGAGGAACCAATGATTGCAAGTCAGATTTCTTCAAATCCATTTCAAGTTGATGGAATGAACAGGCAGGACTGCTTTGTTTATTTGCTACTACTATAGTAGCTATTGGGAGATGGAAAAACTACATAACACACAATCAGCAACAGTGACAAAGAAGTTAAGGAAGCTGTTTGCTAGATGTGGAGTACCAGAGGTACTTTGTAGTGACAATGGCCTCCAGTATACATCAAGTATTTTCAAAATATTTAGCAGAGAATGGGGATTTCAATGTGTCAAAAGCAGTCAACATTTTCACTAATCAAATCCTTTTCCTTTGTAATTCTACCAGTCATTATGGGTGAAAAAGGTGACATGGCTTACCCGAGTTTTCGGAACAATATTTAAATCAAGTTTTTCATCAACCAAACTAGCACCAGCCTCTGATAAATATCCTTGGTTTGGGACTAAGCAACTTCTTCCAAAACAACAAGGACAACACGTCTTATGCATCCATTTGGTCCATTTTGGGTTCAAGTGTCCATAAGGCTCCTCATTTTTTGGTTTAAAAACACCAACAATTCTCTAAAATGAGACAATGAAAAATTAAATGAATAGATAAGTGAAAAAACTATAGGAGATGCTAGGAATAAATGATCATGCACTATTACATTAAAATTATGCATAGAAATAAAAAACAACTCCCATAATTTTTCTCAAAAGATTTTCCCTTGAGCTATCCTTGAAACATGCTCAATTGAATTTATGCATAGAAGAAGTGATTTGAGTTCATACCTCATCATTCCTCTAACAAAAAAATATATGGGCTCTGTCAACAACGAAAATGAAAAAGCAAGATGTAGGCAGTTCGGGTAATAGCCATGCCATGATGAACTACCTATCATTATAGTGAGTTGTGTTAGGGAAAGGCCATAGTGGTCTATACAAAATCCCAACGATGGAAAAAAGAAGAAAGTGAAAGGCTAAGAGGAGAGGGAGATAAAACCAAGTTGCTTGATCTTAGTTTTGAAAGATGGCAAGTTGTAGGATTTGGGAAAGGAGGAAGAAGGCAAGACGTTCCATAGGTTGCATGTTCTTGAGGTGAATGATGATTTGTGGGATAGATTTTGTGGATTAGGCGGTGAAACTTGGAAAGGATGTGAGTTTGTTGAGACAGGGCTGTAGTATAAAACAAGACGGATGGAAAAGAAGGAGCACTGGCTTGGAAGATTCAATGGACAGGAACATTGCTAAAGTGAGTACAGGGCAGGGGCAATGAGACAGTCACAGACTGACAAGTTTGGTGTGAGTCTCAGATGATGACATATTTAAAGATACATAAATAAATATCTATCTAGCAGTCAAACAAGACTGTATGTCACTCAGAGGTTATGAATCTCATGCTCAATCCTTGTTCTTCTTCCAGTAGATGTAAAACTCTTTATTCATTCCAAGGTCAGGAGTTACTCGTAGAAAAACTGATACCTCTTCAATCAAAGGGATATTCTTCCCTGAAACCTTAAACATCATTTCTAAGCATTGCTCAAAGTATTTTCCTCAAACAGAAAAATGGCATTAAAAAATTTCTACCAAGATGTATGGAAAGCGCTTTATGTGTTACTCCCAATCATAACTTATAGGTTAGAGGATTAAAAGACAGGATATACCATATAGTGAGGAAAATGATAAAAGAATAGGGAAGTGGGAGAAATAGCATAGGGTTTGCACCTAGATAAAACTACAGAGCGCGACTCTTTCATCTAAACTAACAAATGAAAAAGGAAGCAGAATCCTGGTTTAGCAACCATTCCTGTATGCATTGGTTACACCCAAGGAGGATAATATGAAGTCAGGGGGCGTCAACTATTTGTAGATGGCCTAAGACAAGGCGCCGTGACTTGATACATAGTCACTCCTAAACGGTGGATTCTGACTGCAACAATGTTATGGAGTCGGAATTTTCTGAATAGTAGTCTATTAAAATCAAGGGCTGATATTTAGTTCAATATTTAGCTGATGTCATGAGAAATGGCAGTTGGCAAAAAGCAAAACAACAGGTTGTCTTATTATTTAAGCCAATGCGACAAAAAAGACATCCAGAAACGAGATAGAAATTACCTTAGCTTTGTTTTTAACAAAGTAACTACCACTACTGCCTTGGTAAATTCTTTCTGGTAGAATTCCTTGGTAGATAGCTTCTTCTGCCGCCCGGTAAACGGTTCTGAATTCCGGGTCCTCGAGTGCTAGCTGGTGGTGGACATGATCAGAATCACTGTCCATGGTTCGACTCAGCAAAGGGCTTTGCTCGCAGGTCGTGTTGTAGTGATTTGAAGCTTCCAGCTTGGCTTCTATTTGAGTCGTCGACCGTTTATTATCTGGGTAAGAAGCGAGCAAGTCCTCCTCTTCAACAAAGCTAACCAGGCGGTTCTCTGAACGGAGCTTAGGCCTTGGCATTGGTTCGACGTTGTCATGCGTATCTATTGCTACCTCTCATCGCGTCGAATCGAAACGGAGAAGAAAGAAAATAACTTAGGTATTGTATCGAAACCACTGGTCACAATTTACATAGTCATTCTGTAGCTACATATAACACTAAGCTGCCTCACAAGAGATCCTGTTTTCCATGCCTCGATGACGTATCCGGTTAAGAACGCTGGCATGTGACGTCAAACTCGTTTTCAATCCAACCCAACTCGAGGCATGACACTGATTTTGTAAAGACCCATGATATATTGTGAGAAATAATCACAGATCTGTTTGTGTGTTAGGCAATTTGCATTGGCACCGCCTAGCTACATGTTTATTGGTGAAATTATGAAAATCAATGGCATACCAATCCCCGACAAAAGGGGGAGGGGCAACGGAGTCATTTGTGAGGGTTTATCAAAGACTAGTTATGGTAATTATGTCAAAGTATGGGCCATGTTGCGTGTTTATGTCACCTGCTTCTTTGTATAGATCTGCGGTGTTCCTCTTCCACGAGACGAACTGTTCAATGAATGCGCCGCGAACACGAGGCAAAAGTTTCGCTGCAGCGAAGTTTTTCGCCACGAAAATTTACTCGGCGAATGTTTTTTTTATTTCCACGTTAAAGCGAATTTTGGCGCCTCTTTCGCCTGAACGATATTGCACTGTTGGCTCGTGGAAAATGCAAAACCCGACCAGGAATCAAAACTAGGACTGAACCTTCACTTCATGTAAATTAATTGGCATTTACTTCAACGAAATGCATGGTTGGTGGCAGTAAGTGGTTATTCCGTTTGCTAGGGCAGAGACTTCTCTCTTGCCTAATGGTTCACTTAAAGGGGGTGCAATGCTGCGATTTTGTGACCTCTTTTCATAGATGCAGGCAGATCACAGTCTAACGGAGAAGATACACGTATACACATGGAGGTCTTCTAACTCATATCTGCTCACCATCAGTATATTTTTCTTCGGTTTAAGATGCAAATTCTATTAATATCTTAATCTTATCCAATCATTTCTTTTAAAAAGATTTTATGTTGATATATTAACTTAACATACAAACACCAATCTCTCCAGTAATAGGCAATTTGTATACGACTGGGCTAATTACAAGTATTTCTTGTGGAGAAACAGCGAATTCACAAGTGACGGCAAATCCAGCAATATTCAACAAGCGAATGCTTGAAGAACGTCATCTGCTATTGATAATTCTTATGACTGGAACTGCATCGGAGACAAGTAGCTGCAGTAAAATGCGAAGCGTCGGTGAAATTGATAATGGCGGTAACTTTTTTTGATTAGGCCTAGTCTATCGGTAAAACGACTTGCGATTAGGTGGCTTCTGCGCGCTGAAAAGATGCAAAAATTAGTTAAATAAGAGGGAAAAAGCGTTCTTGGCTTGATTGTTCCTTTTCCTCGTTGATTGCGGCGCGTTAAAAGCAGAATTTTACGATTGCCCTGTCACCCGAGAATTGAGTCTGCCGAGTGCAAGGTAAGAATGTGCTTTAGCTTAAAATGAGGTGGCAAATATGCTGACAGAGGCAGATATGCTTTGCCCTTTCTTTCTGAATATATCGGATACTAACTAAATGTCAAAAGTAGACATTTTGACACTGAGAGGCTTTTCGCTTATCGAGCAGTTTCCAGGTCCTTCCTCTCATACACCTGGAATTATAAAGAGCTGGCGATTCTCTTAACTCTACGTGAAAATTTAACTGAGGGTGGATTCGACCACTGACCTTAAGACCAACGGATAGGAACGTTGCCACTGAATTATCCCGACACCAAAATATAATACTACAGTATGTAGTGAGGAGGAATGAAATGACACAACTTACTGTCAGCATCAAAATCAAATCATTGCTAAATCATTTGCTAGAATAATAAATGAATTTCTTTCACAATGCTTATGAGACCAGAAAATACAGTTATATCCATTTTGCTGTTTCATTTTACAGGTAGTTTTCGAATACAAAATACAATACTTCTACCTGGTTGTGGCTTAGGAAACCCAGCAAAAATCATAAAATAAGCAATATACGTTGGATGATATCGTTACTATAATACGATTCATCTCTAAAATCTTGCTTTTCTAACCTTAAAAAGGTACATGGATGAAATAGGACCGACTCCGTACGAAAAACTAGCAAAACATGGTTATCTGAGATTAATGTAGAATAATCAAGATAATAATCATGACAAACTTGTTACATTGATTCAAAGGACTTGGGGATATATTCGCTATTTAATGTGCTCTAACTGGTGTTCCAGGGTAGATTGGAAGACATTGACAAGCTATGCTCACTGAACAGTGTCCTGGTCTTTTTTCTCAATGTGACCGGAAGCTGAAATTCCAACGTCGTCAATGACAGAAAACTGAAGCTCGGGGGGTTGCCTCAAAAAAGCCACCTGGGGGAGGGGCTATAATCATATAATCACGCGCCGCAACCACTCGGCCACCCTAAAACAATGTTTATGAAAATATCCATGACTGAGTTATAAGATGACTGATTCGAGACATGGGAGATTCATGACAGGTTTGCAAATTTGAGAGATCGCGAAAAATAATTCAATTCAAATTGAACCCGTGGTTCCTGCTACGCTGTTCACCAGAAGCAACATTTTTGCTTTGTAAATTCCTATGATTCGTGCATTCAAAAACATAAGAACTGGACAATTCTCATGTCATCAACTGCAGGTAATCGTGGCCAACACAAAGGAGAAACATTCGAGGGAACATCAGAGGAATGCGGAAATATTTACTGATAAAATAGATTGATAAAAAGACTGAATGCGTCTTAAAAAAATTGCCGCAATTTCGGAGCTCATCGGATTCAAATGCCTTCAAATCTACTTCAATTGCGTGATTGGAAACAAAACACTTACATTGTTCCTGCAAATAATCAGCTGACTTCACTCTAAATTCCTCATTGAAAGCGGATTATACGTCCACTGCACTTCGGCAAACAACCAAGCATGGAATAATGCCAAAATGAGACTTTTAGAAAGTAAACTGAAAAGACTTTAGCTATTTGGTCCGACATGCTGTCTCATTCTGCGGCTGTATGAGTCTTTGGGTGTGAGTGTGAATGCGTGGAAAGGAAACGAAATCATGATATACAGAGGGGAAACGTTGCTCAAATGTTTTTAATAATTGGGATATAAGATAAAGAAGATCTGATATAGCTATTGATGAAAAGTGGATTCGTTTTGGATAAGTATACATGATGCATGGTTTCAAACAGCTTACAAGATGGTGCAGCCGCAACAACACCGTTGCGGATAATCAGGGCAATGGACTCTGTGGTCTGTGCCATACACCCAGAAGCGATACGGCTTTTCCTTCCAAATAAAATGCACTTCATTCACAGGGACTGAGCGAAGGTCATGCCTCTGCAAAGACGAAAACAATAGGATAAAAGAAGGTCCAAGACACAGAAACAATTAACGGTGGACGAATGCAAAAATGCAAAAATGCAAAAAATAAAAATGAATCTTACTCAAAGTGAACAGAGGAAAACGAAATTGAAGCCATAAAAATACGGGTAACAGAAATTCGCAATGGTGCAATGGTAGATGTAATGGTTCAGCGTGCGATCTCAAAACGCAGGGTCTGTGAGTGCAAAAACTCCCCACGTGAAAATACAAAAAACATTGGCGAGAAAGGTAACGGCATCGACATTCGTCCTTGACATTCGTCCTTGAGCTTCATTTGGGCTGGGGAAAGTCGCTATTGCTCTGCATTGCTAGGTATATGAATGACGAGGTGTGGCCATGCCGAGAGGAAGACTTAGGATACATAATTTCTCAGTGTATTAAAATTTACTTTAAAATAGTTTGGTGGAACAAACGAAAAGTGGATACGCTTGAATGCTAAATTTCTTTTGCGTGCTAACTTCTCAACTATATGCTGTAAAACTATTTAAACGACGACAACAACAGAAGAAAAATAATGGATTTTCTCTTTGACTCTGAAATGTCTCTGCATGAGTCTGACTAAACAAGAACAGGGAACTGAGAACTGAAAATGAGCATTGGAAAACGGAAAAAGTGCAATAGAAACGAGGAGAAAGTCCTACGTAAGATACGTAGAAAACATTGGCTGAGGCAAGTTGAAATAATTGAAGATCATACCTGACGATGCAAAATACCAGTCTGAGCGAATGCTGAATGAGTATTGACAAGCTCATTTGAAGCTTGGTTTATGGAAGGCTCATAGAACGAGGTCAGTGGGAAAACCTGAAGAAAACAGGGATAATACACAATGAGACTGACAAAAAGAAACATTGCAAGAAATGACAGCAAAGTGCCTCGTTCAGAAGAATGTTATGTGAGCAAATCTCAATTGTGCCTAAACTCGCTGGTTTTGCGCCAAGCCGTACCCTTACCTGGGTACCATCCATCCATCCGCCCTACTACCCATAACTGGCTACAGGACACGAAATCGGGGTGTAAAATGAGGCGAGGGAAGGTATTGATCACACTACCTCACAATACGGTGGCTCAGAATGGTACAAGGTGTTTCCCGACACTCTCGTAAGGTACAGGGCTCAGCTCTGCATTACTTCATTGCTATGAAGGATACAAACACCGTAGTTCGTCAATCAACTGCCAAATTTCATCGAAAAAACGACGTAAGCGTTTAGGAATCACCAGTTTCAAGGTGTGCGTATGAAACTGGTGTTCAAAAGCTGCTGTTCGATTCAACCCACATGGACGATTCTTGCCTTGCAATCTTGTTTAACGTGCAGAGAACACGGAGTCAGAGAGACGACGATTAGCGCTGTTGTGCTTGAAAGGCTGACTAACTGACTAACTTATTGAAATGAAATACATGTCTATATAGGCGAATCACAAAAGAGATAAATTACCAAACTCATCGAATTAGAATAGGAGCGGAAGATTGCGAATGATGCAAGTAGATGAACTGAGTCACTACAAACGTACTCTGAAGAGATAAACATACCCGTGGCAATTCTTGCTCAAAAATGGTAACACCGGATACTTTGGTGATCAACTCGTCAGGAAGATCAGTTCTTTCAAGGACATGTTGGCCCATTTTGATTTCCCTGCAAAAAGAAACTTGGATCATAAAATCTCAAGCATCACTGAAATTCATGCGATTGCAATTCAAGTCTGCGGCGGAGGAGACGTTTTACAAATGAAAAATAAATGACAGTCGGAATACCAGCAGGAATCTATCCAATATTGTGGGGAAAGAGCTAAAGGAAGACCAAGACCAAAGACGCTGGAAAGGATGAAGAAGCTATTTACCACAAAAAAGGAAAAAGAAAACTAAGAAGCCTCACAAGAAACGGGAAAGGTCCGAGGTAGGGGGAAACAAAATGGCCGGCTTACGTCATCCGATGTCAAGACCCCAAGTTGCTTCCTCATGAATATTCCTTACCAGTTTTCACTTGCATCAATGTCAAACTATAGCCTTGTTCAAAATCGACTGAGTAACTGTAGCTTCATTTTGCAAGTAACTCCACACGGCCAGAACTAAATCCGGCAAAAGGTACGAATTTCTACTCCCTGCCCTGGGCATCAATGGATACCTGGGCATTATGTAGGGCTATGTATGTGGGGCTATGTATGTATGTCTATGTATGTATGGCTGTGTATGTATGGCTATGTACGTATGTCTATGTATGTATGGCTATGTACGTATGGCTGTGTATGTATGTCTATGTATGTATGGCTATGTACGTATGGATGTGTATGTATGGCTGTGTATGTATGGCTATGCACGTATGGCTATGTACGCATGGCTGTGTATGTATGGCTATGTACGTATGGCTATGTATGTATGTCTATGTATGTATGGCTGTGTATGTATGGCTGTGTATGTATGGTTATGTACGTATGGCTGTGTATGTATGGCTATGTACGCATGGCTGTATATGTATGGCTATGTATGTATGGCTATGTACGTATGGCTGTGTATGTATGGCTATGTACGTATGGATATATATATGTATGAATGAATGCATGAAAGACGCAGGGCACTTGATCCGCCAGGACTATGGTCCACAGAAGCCTACGAACAATCAGAAGTTGAAGAATGAAATAAACATACCATGCAGCCTTTAAGCGCAGATAACATTTGAGCTTCCCATGCCCATTGCATGTGTGACACGTCTCTCTCCCGCGGCCATGACAATGGATGCAACTAGGTAATGCAACAAATGTTTCAAATTGCTTTCCAAAAATATAAAAATCTATCAGCTACAGTAATTTATTCTTGCAACTACAATTCCACCACGTGGGGTGTTGTAAAGCACGACGAAGGAAGGGTGAAATTGGGACAACGCCTAGCAATAAGCGAGCTGAGTTAGGCCATACTGCATGTTATAGCTTCAGGAGTTTGGGATATTCATGTATCACGAATTCCCTTCATGTGCTGGCAGTTCCACATTCGTGCAGGAAAATCTTCTGGTATTTCATAAAACATCGACACCTTCTTAAGAAGGAAGAAAGAGAAGCAAAAAGAGAAAAAACCAAGAAAAGAATTAAGAAAAAGGAGATGGGCTGAAAATATTAATTAGAAGCAGGAGAAAAGAAATAAAAATGGAAGAAAAATTGAAAGGGGGCGTGGATTCAATGAAGCTCCGAAATCTATTATCTTAAAAATAACAACTGCTTGAAGACTTCATACATTTCTGCTACATTTCAAAATACCTTCTGTGGCCATGCCCGTGACAGAACATGCACCTATCATCTTCTCCTGCTCGGTGGGTGTGACCAGATCCCCCGCAACTTGTGCATCGTTCCTGTGAAATGGTATTTGATCATTTCCTTTCCAAAATGTAATTGCTCATATCTATAAGATTAGCATCTCGAGCAGCTAAATAATTGATCTTTAAGATACTTCGAAGGATATTCAGAAACATATTGCGAAACTTACATTACTATGTAAAACTTAGGTTCAATGGTTTTCTAATAAATATACAATAGCATTTCGACTTCATTCGCGTTCAACTGGGCCCCAAAGATGAGCCATAAATGGCGAGATTTTGCAAAAAGTCTCTAGCGATATATAAATATATGTAAAATGTCCAATAGAGAAATGATGACATAAGAGAGAGCGCTTATTAGTGGAACTAAAGCGATTACAAATAGACTCAGCGTTCGTTGGTGAAGCATGGGGAGAGAAAAGGCGTTAGTACAGAAGTCTGAGTTGATGAGCATAAAATTGGCTGCTGTAGTTCTTCAAAGATGAGTTGAGTACAGTGTCATCGACAAATTTGACAACTGTAATAGTTCGCCGCCAATTGTCACTCCTTTGCCGTTATCAATTTCTCTATGGATTGCTTTTAAGCAGAAAGGTAAAAAGGCAGGTGAAATGACACAATCCTGCCTAGCTCCGCATCTTACCCAATCATACTGCATCATATTCTATATATTTGATTACAAGATAACATAGCCTTGAGAAGCTCTGTTTGCAAATTAAACTAGGAGCTAGTTTTAGAAAAAGGTATAAGAAAATCAAATTACCTGACCACGTCCATGACAGTGCCTGCATCGTTTGAATCCAATACCATGACAGTAATTACACATCTAAGACCGCGGAAAAGTCAAATGAGATTGCCAATTTGTGTTGGCCACGGTTTAGTATCAACAAAAGCAAAACAGGACCTCAGACAGCAAATGATAATAAAATATGGTAAAAAATAGGAGAAAAATTGGATGAAGGACATCACTTGAGAGCAAAAAAATTCGCTAAATCAGGTTTCAAAACCTTAAAATTACAGTTATAGAGAAAGTTCTTGTAAAGATTCTTGATCTTTAGCGCTGATGTTGTTTAGGTTGCAATTCTATGATTTCCTGCAGTAATCTATCACCTCAATTCACTACATCTCAATCACATATTTTGCAATATTCTGCAAGAGAAGATTCCCGCTTCAAATATGATGTCTAGGATCGGTAAAATGATGGTAAGTCAAAGATATCAAATAAATATACCTCACCTGAACACTGGCAGTATGAGGAATCTCTTGATAAATGACAGTTGGTGCAAAGGGGGCTGGCTGATTCAATCTAACTTCCCAAGGGCCTGGTGCCCTACCATGCATTGGCCCATCAATCACTTGACCTTGTTGAATAAGAAATTGAGTTAAGCATATATGAGAAAATTTAGCACTTATAATTATATTCAAACAAGCATTCATCAAAAACTTACACAAAATGTATTCCAATACATAATCTGCATAGGACTGTATCTACGATTCAACCAATCAGCATTAACTCCGCCTTAGCTTTAGCCAATAAGCATATGGCTAGTTTTTTAATTTCAGGATAAGCATATGATAGTGCTTATTTGATTTTGAATGTAGAAATAGTGTGGTGTGTCCTTCGTGGCACCAAATGACTAAAAATTCCAACTTGAGATTCTTAAACAGCTTCTTCCGTATATCTTACAAAAATCTGTTTAACACAATATAGCATGCAGCTAGATTATTGCCGGCTGCATTTTCGATGGATTGATTGTTATACCTGTGTATGGTTCTTGGTGCCAATTAAATGTTCTTGTTTCAGTAAATGATTCCAGTTTATACTGCAATGAAAAATTTTCATTGATATTCTTAGCAACATAATCCAGGTTCAGGCTTAGATAGAGAGGTTACAGGTTATATTGAGGGGACTTACCAAAGGTGGATTTTAAGACACTTAGAGGCTATGCATATGGGGCAGTGTACTGATCCTTTCCCAGAATTTCATAATCTGATATCACTTCAAGATTTATACTTCAAGTCTATAGACCTAGATTTAAGGACACTAAGAATCTAGGCTTATCAAGCAGTGCCCTAAGCTTTCATTTTAAATCAAGCCACACCACATGATTCCTATCCCTGGAATCAAGGAGAGCAAATAGCTTTTGACTCCAATTGCAATCTAAGCTTGATGTTGGTCTTAAATAGCTGACCCTTGTATCTGTCAGTAAGTGCCTTACCACTAGGCTATTCCTACTTGTGGCAAATCAGTGAGTTAGTGCTATACTTTTTTACCTTACTGTCCATTTAGATACAAGCAGCAATAGGTGAAACGAATAACTTCTAAAAAAACTAGGCATTGTTACCAAAGGACTACAAATAAGCAGTCATTCAGGATTGCGCTTAATTTTCATTTATTCTAATAAAGAACAAATTTTACTCATAGTTTTATTTTCGAAAAAAAAAACATTTTCTAAGGATAATGTTTCTGGAGAATGGAGCACGAGTCTGCATAGCAAAGCACGCTCACTTTCAAACTTATCAGAAGCACGAGGCAGGACCCCAGACTTTGCTAGGGAATCAAATTTCTGAGGGAGTTTCCTACTACCTTCTTTGTTGATCTTTCTAGGACCATGCAGAACTGGAAACTAAAACCCCTAGAATTCTACCCACATGCCTCATCACTACACTCTTCCCCCCACTGCCCCAACTTCAGGATAATGCTGGTTACAAGTTAGAGTTTCATAACATTATAAATTCACATCTTAACAAACTCACATGGAAAGCACTTGAATGTTTCATGTCTTTAATTTCCATCCCTTCGGCTGCCCCTTTGCCATAACAGCAATGCTGACCAACAAAGTCTAACAAAGCCTCTTTTGCTTGGCTGTCGGTAATCTGGGCAGTCCTTTGGGGCAAAAATGACACTCAGCATGAAAAGAGAGTGTCTGGGCATATTCACAACTGGGAAAGTGAAGAGTCCAAAACAGCAGAACACAATTGGCCAGAATGGCGTTATGTTAACAACACCCAAACAAAAAAGGAAAGCATCACCTTTGCTATTTTTCTATAACAGGGAAGCTCTTATTGCTGAGGTGAAGCACTGTCTCATGTTTTGGCAAACATACATGGTAAGCAATTGGATGTTTCATGTATCTAACTTGCATCCTTTCGGCTGCCCCCTTGACACATCAACCAGCCACAGCCACAGCACCCCTTTGGCTGCCCCTCATCCGCATAAATTCAAACATTTTTTCATCTCATAGGTCTGATCATCCATACAATCCCATTCGTACGCTGAGCTAGCAAAACCAAATCCAAACCTTCAGGACAATATAGAGCACCATTGCAACTCAGCCCGAACAAACAAAACAACATTAATATCTTTAGTGGGATGGCAAAGTTACACGGCTTAAAACATTTTGACACAGGTCAGAATTTAATGAAAAGGAAACTGAATAGAAGACAATCAAAGCTTGGTTAGAAAAAGACTTACTGATCAAAATGTTCCTTGGGTCTTTGCGCTGGCTGATCACTTGGTACATAAGGAGGAGGTGGGCCTGCAGGTACTGTTAGAATGGACAAAAAATAATCAACAATATACAGCAAATTGGTCACAAAGAGCTTTGTCAGAGAACTCTGCATTACTGCAAAAGCTTTCAGTTCCTTGCCTATGCAACCCAGTTTCATTGTTACATTCATGGGTACCTGTCTAGTGTTTGGTAAGCTTATCATTTGCATGTTGTAGGTTGGTGGCAGTAAGGGCATCCAACCAGAGCCAAATGGCCATGAAAGTACAGACTTAATACCTGGCTACCCAGACCCTCATTGTGGTAGAAAGATGCAGCAGCAGTTACAAAACCTGAAGGACAATGAAAAATGTGCAAATTGCCAAGCCAATGAAAAATCAAACTTGTGTGGCATTACTTTTGGAGCAGAAAGATGAGCTAAAAATTGAGATATCTATCTCGCAAGTTGTTCAAAATTTGCTGCAGCATGATAAAGATGCTTTCCCTTGTGAAATTGTATCCTTATCAAAATAATTTGATATAACATCGAACTGACAAGATTGAAAACTATAGACCACAATATGCATTATCAAAATTCATTTTTTTTGTTTTACCTGAATCCAATCCTACAGCTTTTTCATACCCAGATACAGATTCAAATGAAGGTGCACTTGGCTCTAAAACACGATAAATAGATAATTCATTAATGAGAACTTTGAACCCTTGCACAGCATACCTGAATAAACTGGGCTATTCTTCCAAATTTGTCAGTATACGTGTGAGTATGCAAATGTTACTCAAAAACTGCAGCGTAATCTATTTCAGGTGTCATAGAAATCTGAAAAAGTGTTATAAGTTTTAGTAGGAAGGTGAAGTTCTTAAAACAAATTGAAAATCATACTCAGCTTTGAGCTCACAAGAGACCAGAGGCAAGGTCTGGGTTCCCTTTTTAAGTGTCATCTCCAATCATACAACAGGTCTTTATCGTGAGGCCTAATGGCACCACTCACAGTACATGCTGCTTCCCTTCTCACCAATTTGAACTTTAGGAAAGAGCGTGGGAGTGAAACAGACTTAACAGTTGGTCATCCCCTAGCTGTGGCATTCACTAGGGTTGCACAGCTTTGTGGTCCACAGGCAATAAAACAGATATGGAGTAGGAACTTTTAACACTTTGTACATGTCATTAACCTAATATTATGAGGTAACAGTGTCATAACCTCAGTAATACGACCCTAGACCATTGATTCTATGGTAAGAGGTTTAAATCCAACCTCTGCTAAACTTTCACTTAGAGCAAGGAATTCACTGGCCCTCTGCAATTCCAAGCGCATAACTCACAAGGTGTGGCAACATCAAGATGCAGGACCTGGACACTGCTCAATACAAAAAGCTTCTCAATGTACAAAAAGCTACTTTCAAATGTTAGGCAAAAATCATAAAAAAGTACTTTTGGACATCACCATAAGGAGGGCACAGAGAATTGAAGTTTTCCATACTTAAGAAATTTGACAACTGATATGCAGTAAATTTATAGATAGATAGATAGATAGATAGATAGATAGATAGATAGATAGATAGATATAGCAGAAATAATTTCATGTTTCATCCATCAATTCATTCATCTTTAATCAGTCAGAAGAATTCAGAAAATCTAAAACAGCACTTACCTGGTATATCTCCTTCAATTGGAGCTCCTCCTTGCTGTGGCGGCATCCCCCCAGCATTATACCCTCCTTGCTGTGGCGGCATCCCCCCAGCATTGTACCCTCCTTGTGGTGGTGGCATTCCTCCCTGCTGTGGTTGATAGCCACCCTGTTGTGGAGGGTATCCTCCTTGTTGCGGGGGGTATTGGCCTTGATTGTATGGGCTAGCCATGATGAATCTTAAGAAGAAACAAAATAAAATATTGACAACTTTCACTTCAAAAATTATAATCCAAACTGCAAAAATGGCAACATAAAATGATCTTCATAATCCTGAACAACTGCATCAAGAAAGATGAAATTCTTCAAAATACTGTATGCTTTCTGACTTTATTTATTGCAAACGCTTTTTTGATTAAAAATAAATAAGATCAATAGAATTGCATTATTTACAATTATGTATTCTTGCTTCAATCCCAGAAATGCAATCTGTGATGCTCAAATTTTCAAACTTTGACTGCTTGCGTTTCAGTCAGGCTCCTCTCCTTGGGGCCGGCACCTCCTCTTTATTGAAGAAGGCCATGTCTTCACTGACGGGAAATAACAGTTGCTTTCACATCTGAATGCATCTATCACCTTTGGTTTTTAAAATTAAGGTTGAATACTGCTTACAGCAAAAAATGTCAGAAACAACGTCCTAAAATCTAACTGTCTCTCCAGATGGAAAGCAACATCCTCGATGGTGGTGTGGCTAAGTGGTAAGACGCAGTTTATTAAATCTTCTCAGGTCTACTTGCGTGGGTTCCAATCCCATGGTCGGAACCACTAACCACAAGCCAATAGGTGTCAGGATGGCTCAATGGTAAGATTATTGCGCATTTATCCTATGGTCAGTGGTTCTCGTCCCACCTCAGCTAAAGTGTCACTTAGAGTAAGGAGAGTCATCAGCTCTCTGTAATTCCAGGCGTATGAATCACGAGGTGTGGTCACATCAAGAGGAAGGACCTGGACACGGCTTGACAAGCAAAAAGCCTCTCAGTGTCCAAATTTCTACCTTTGACTATTGGTAGAATCGTGTGTATAAAAAGAAAAAAACAAGCCAACTGGCAACTCAGCTGTCCACCCTGCCGAGGTCGGTAAATGAATACCCAGAAGCAGAAGTAACTCTGAAGGCACAAGCACTGGACACAGATTGATAACAGCTAATCTAAAGTTAAAGTGTTTCATCGAGTGTAAAGATGCTTCTTTTTGGTTTCCTTATTGTCATTTAATAGAACTGATAGGGATTGAATGCAATTTACTAACAATTAATCATGTGACATCATTACAAAAGCGCTATGGGTTTGCATCCTGCACAGTTCCCAATGAAACACAACCAACAGAAAGGGAATGGGAAGAACCCCATGGGAACTTCTATCTCTAGAATAAACTCAGAGCTCTCTCTCAATTTTCTTAAGGTTTCATTCAAGAATTCCATGCAATTCTTTATCCGTATCTTGGCATGGTTTCCTAGAGTAGGGGTTGAAATTTTCAGTCTTTGCAAAACAGCGGCTGTGAGTTTGCATCCAACATCTTTCGAATTAAGAAGCATACAGGGATGCAGGAAGCATCTTAAAAGTGGGGGGGGGGCAGGTCAAAATAGGGCACATTCTAAAACAATAGGGATTAGCGATTAAAAAACAAAGTCCAACCAGAGACAACGCAAAGTTAATGAAAACAATGCTGACAATCATTCTCATAGAAAGCCTTGATTACAAATGTCCTTCTGAGTCTTATCTTACATTGAGAATTTGGAGGAAAGAATGATTATGCAAAAAGGGCACTTTTCGATTTGGAAGGGGCACTTGTGCATAGTTTGCCAAAAAGTGGGGGATCATGACCCCTCTACCCCTGTTCTTACGTCCCTGGAAGCATATTGGCAGGCATGGCTACAAGGAAGAAAATGAGTAGCTGTAACATGTCACATGATCCTTAAATAATCTTGTTTGTAACTGGCTGATTGCAACTGGAAGGCAAGCACCCTTCCTGCCTTTTGCAAGGGGGGGGGCTAAAATACCCTTCTAATAGCCTATCAGCCAAACATCAGTAGGGGAAATCGACGATGCTAGTGACTGGAAATTATAACTTCAAAATAAGCAACATGCGATTTGGAATGAGGGCATGTGGAGAAATAGCCACAAAATGTCGCAAAAGAGCATGATTGATATTCGTTGAAACGATTTTGATAGCATTTTAAGCCAAGTTGAATGGTATGATCACTAAATTTTCCAGGGGGGTGTCGCCCGGACACCCATTTGCTAAGCTCGTTTCAATCGCTTTTGGTCTTGACTGCCTTTCGTTCCTAGCCGCCCCCCCTTGCTCTACAATCGCTCCGGCATCCCTGCAGTTGGCGGCACGACAGACCCACGAATTGATGATAAATTTGTCACTCTAAAATTGTGCTATTCGAATCCGATTGCTTCTTAATCTCTAGGTAACTCCATCGTGTCAGACAAAAAACAAAATCCTTGTCAAAACCTGATTGTTATATTTGGAGTGCCTTCAACACTAGGCAGTCTTCGCTGTCTGCACGAATCAGGCAGGACACGTGGGCGTCGTTGCTGCTCAAATTTAGAACATGGAAATGAGTAGAAGGCATTGCGGTTTTGGCATGGTGAGGTAAGCCATGGCCTCCAAACTCACTTTGCGCTTCTACCGCAACTCGCCTCTAAGCGGTAACAGAAACAGAGCATGCGAAAAAGATCCGTTTGATAGAGTACGAAACTCAGAAGCTTTCGGTACAATAAATAACCCGTCATGTTGATATTGCATTTGAATAAGAAATCGCTGCAGCGACATGCACTCTTCTCAGGAGAGTCTCCTGTTTGTCGTAGCTCGTGCAGTAAGGGCGCACAGGAATAACAAAATACAAACACCCAATGACTACAAAATCCCATTATCCTAGCATCTTATAAACATCAGTGTCACCGCGACACGTACGTCTAATGGTCACAAGTGAAAATAAACAAACGATTACGGAGCATACTTACGTTGCACGCCTTCGTCTACGGCTGCTTGCTTACGTCGGCAAACTTCGATCAAACTGAACGAGGAACTTGAAACCAGAATAACGTTGTTGTTGTTGCGCTGACTTCCTTTTCGTCTCCAGGCTGAAGAAACTCTCAGATGACTACAAAGTGATGATGCAAGCATTCTGCTGATCAAGGAGCCGTGAAAATTTGCACAAAGATGGAAATTTGTGTCGATAATGTTCTATCTGCAATCGAAGCTGAAAAAGGAGGTTTTGATCTTTACAGTTGTGACTATTCTTATTCACTTGCAACTGACCTGTTGATGTTTTCAAGAAACTATGTCATTATCCATTAAACAGATTGAAGTCACCAGTAAGTTACATGACTGAGAATTTTTTAAACTTCAGGTGCAAGTAGAATAGAGCTTTGCAGCAACCTCGCCGAAGGAGGAACAACTCCAAGTTTAGGTAATTCCATTCAAAGATTGATTTTTTTTTCGCCCAGATAACCCATCACTTTAACTGACATATGTTGACAGCTTATTGTGTTCGTTGAGATGCTAACATGGTTTACGTATTCGCGAAATGAAAGTTGCTTGTTTATGATTCCATTCGCTCGGGACGCTCATGTGAGTTTTGCTCTCAAGAACTTTCCTGATCAAAAAAGGCTAAGAAATTGCGGTATTGAAGGGAAATGGTTTGAAGTAGTGGATAATTGCCTTAAAGATGGAGGGAAATATGTTACTGTAGATAGGAAATTATCCAGATCAAAGGCATTGAAATTTTAGGTACTGCAAGGCTCACTGCAGGGCCTAAAATAAGACATTTTTACACGTGCACATTTTTTAAAGTTGGGTGTGGTCTGTACTCAAGGTTGGAAATTGGGCGTGGCTTTTATTAATTTAAAAGAAACACGATTAAATGTGGCAATTACCAATCAGATCATCATTATATGGAAAGCATCCGTTAATATGTTGGCACCTCTTTAGTGCAGAAATAGTATTGCAAAACATCATCTGACTGGGGATGGGGTCATGCGTCCTGGAGTCGTATTTATTTTGCCTTTTTTGAAATCCACACTTCCCCCAATTAAAGAACCACAGTTTTAATATACAAAACCACAAAGTGAGTCAGAACCACACTTATTTTAGGCCTTGACTCATTGTCGTGGCCAAAGCTGTTCGCCATCCGTGCAAAAGACTAGATAGAAGGAAAAGTTTTGTCTGCATTGCAAGTTGATGTATACCTAGGTCAATCAGAAATGATAATCACATCAAGACATAAATTCTGGGGTTCTATGAAAGTAGCATCAGATAATCGAAATTGTATACAAATCAAAGGGTCAGGGGTTAACTAAATACAATAATCTGAAATAAAGAAGTTAACAAAGCCGCATCATCAATTAATGCCAAATCAAAGCAAATAAAACATTTCAGATCACTATCACCACAGACCTTTGAAAAGATATGTAAAGTTCTGAGGAATTTCGTCCAGCTCAACATATGGAATTGCAGGCTGGACGTTAGGTGCCACATTAGAGGCTTCAGAAAAGGTGCCAAAAAGATCGGCAAAAATGATTCATTAATTATTAAAACAAACTCCTGATGAAGTACTGTAGTCCGTTAATGGAAAATCTACTTAGTATATATATGCAGAAGGGGTGCTGCCTGCCCAACACATCATTGTTTCAATAAAAAGATTCCTAAAATTTGAAAGAAGTTAATACAACCTAAATTCGGACAGCCTCGAACAAACGCAAAAAAATGTACATGAGTTGATGTTTTCAAATCAGTCAATGGGATCTGCACGAAATCACTGAAGAACATCTTCACAAAATTTGATCATGAAAAAAATACAGGTGTAAATGGGTCCCTCTTTGTACTTCCAAAAGTGAGATGTGAGTCAGGAAGAAAACTTTTGCTTTTCAAGGAGCGCCACTTTACAACAACTTGCCTAGTGACATCAGAAATGAGAAGTACTTTGTAAATTTTAAAATGAAAATAAACACACTTTATCTTTTAACTCAGAACCTTATTATTATTAAGTCTTTTATATTTTTAACCCTGTCTCCTATCTCTTGTGAGTTTGATCCCTCTACTTTAAAATTTTTAGTTTCAACAGGACCCTTGTTGATAGCAGTAAAATTTTTACTGAAAAGGTTATTCTGTATAAATATGGTGTATTATTATTGTTATTATTATTATCATTGATAAAGAAATAAGAAGCATGAGACACGGAAGAACGATATGTCTCTAGACTAAAAAACAGAAATAGTGAGGTCAAACTTTAGACACAGAGCAGTAGTCTTATGAAATGCACTCCAAAGATGTTTTAAAACTGTTGGGTCTTATCGTGATTTTAAATGTGAACCTTCAAAATTCTCTAAGATTTTAAAATACTTTGTCTTTTGGACAATGATAAAGTAGATAAATCAGGAATAATGGTATCATCTGTTTCAAACTTTTATAATTATTTATAATTATCATCAATTTCTTTGAGGTTGAGAACTTACATAGTGATAAAAAAATATTGAAATGCTAATTAAAGCCAACCATTTGATTCATTCATCTTTCATTTTTAGATTGCATTGCCTTCTTTAACAATTTCATATTGACTGCAAATAAGGAAGTATGCAGGCCCGCATTAGCAGATACTGGCTTTTTACTATCTTGCGTTACTAGAAAATTGTGTATACATGTATTTGCAACACTTTCATGTGAGTTTTTTTCCAAAGGTCTTTTCCTGGTCGTGAAAGGGAAACTTAAGATACCAATTTTTGTTATGATCAGACCAAGGGGTGGCGATTTCCTGTACAGCTATGAGGAATTTCAAGTAATGATAAAAGAAATTGAAGTATTTAAAAGTCATGCTGCAGATGGATTTGTATTTGGAATCCTAACACGGTAAGTTATTGATTTGTTTTCCTTCTGTGTACGTTTTTTGTGTACGTTAAAACTATTCTTTTTCACTCTGAAATTTCCAACTAATTTTCTCGTTTATGGCTTTTCATTTTGTCCTTGATCTACTGCATATACTCATTGAAGTAATGAAAAAGTGCATTCATTAAACATAAGAAGCTTCTCTCAAAGCTAATGCAATTGATTCCTTGTGCGCTTTTAGGAATGCAAAGATTGACATCCCAAGGTGTAAACATCTTAGAGGTAAATAGATTTGCAACATTCATGTTCCCATTCCATGGTTCCAAAGCTTTAAAGCTTGCTCTAATTGCTATCTAAAAGGTTAATTGCAATCCTAACTATGTGACTTATCTGTTTTTCTTTGCATTGATTTCAGAACTCTGTTCACCTGCACCAGCAACATTTCATAGAGGTAGGTAAAAAATCTCTTCAGCAAATTCAAAATATTTTTGTTTGGCAATTCAATACACTTCTGCTTAATCCTCCTATTGATTAATGTTGTAAAAATTTTCTTCTTATTTCATGTTTCCATGTTCTGCTGACTTTAACTGTAGCCATAAAAGTGATGAACAGTCTCTTTTGATGTGCAGAATGTCACTATTTCAAAGCAGATAAGGGACATAATGAAAATTGATAACAAAAAATGGCAATGATGATAGATTTTGAAGAAAATCTTTCATGGCTTTTGGTTGTAGCTTTTGATATGGTGTTGGATCCAAACACAGCACTAAACGACGTCATTGAAATTGGGTTTGAAAGGCTGCTTACCAGTGGACTTGATTCAACTGCGCTCGAAGGTCTTGATACCCTGAAAACATTGGTTGAAAAGGTCTGTCATTCTCACTTAGTAATGACATAAATTTTTTTGAAACTTCAATTGATTAAACATTGTTAAAATCTACAATTATGCATTGCTCTAGTGACAGGTAGTGTTTCTGCCTCAAATACAGTAATAAGGAATATCAATGGCTAAAGACGGTTGCAGAAATACAGGATAATGATGATGGTGATAATAATAACAACCTATGCATGCACGCCAGAGCTTCATGCACACTTGAAGAATGATAGCATTAGCCAGTAGACATGCAGTCAGAATGACAGGAAAATATTAGGTGCAGTTCAGTGTGACCAAATTTTGATGCTTGCTATAGTTTGATATAACGATTCTTTTGAAGGCTGGAAACAGGATTACTATTGTGCCGGGTAAGTCCATTTACAGATTTTTGATGCAGCTAATAGAAGCATCTTACCTGATAAAGACAGATTGATATATCCATATCTATATCTTGCCAGTGCTCCATGTTTTTCATTACCTGTACCAAATCAAAACGATGATAATATGTTCATGGCAAGCTTTTCTAAACCTAGGTGGAGGAATCAACAGCAGAAACTTGGAAAGGATACTGAAAGTCTGTGGGGCAAAAGAATTCCATTGCTCGGCACGGTCCACAATAGATTCTGGAATGCTGAACAAGAATACACATGTTCACATGGGAGCAGCCTACTATTCGCCAGAATATTCCATCAAAGTTACTGATAGTAATATTGCCAAGTGTCTTATTGATATTGCTGAAAAAATTTTAACTGATAAATGAGGACGAAGATAGACATGCTTCCTTCTTCAAACATAATGTATTTAAAGCATTCTCTAATTTTTAGAAGTGATAGCAACAGATGATAAAAACTCATTGGGTAGAAACAAAAAGAAAAAACCCATTTGTTGTATCAGTTGATTTTTCCATTACCAGAGAACCTCGACGCTCATCCTCATAGCACTATAGACTATTTCTACCCAATGATAATCAAGATGCCATCTTTAAAAAAATTGCCTGAATGTGTATGATCAAATCATTTCAAACTTTTGTCCGAATCCACATGGATATCTTGTGACAGTTTATCCATGTTGTTTCTTGAATAATTTAGGTCTCGTGAAGCACCATAACCTAATTTAAATGCTCACGTTAGTTCTATGAAAAATTGACGCAATTCTTTAAGACATAGTGTATGTCTAGATTAAGTCCTGATTCTAGTTCTCAATCTTATATCTAAGTTTCCTTAGATGTTACAAAATTACTAGCTCAGTTGTGGATTGATGGATTTTAGCAGAGATCTGAATGATCAAAATTGCTACATTGTCAGAAGCATATCAAAAACACATTTAAATCAACAGTTTGTAAGTATTCAATCATTTTCCTTGTAACAAAAATCTACTAGGAATACAAATACTTCACAAAACTCCAATAGTCAAAACTTATGCATAAAAATTAGTCACATCAAGTCAGGACAAAATTGCAGTCAAGAGATAAATTCCGTTGAAAAAACCAAGAAAGTCAGTTATTTCAAACTATGCCTGATTTAGGTTGCCCGTCGTCAAACAACATTGATTTCATTATGCCAAAACAGTGTCAACTTGACAGCTCAAAATTTAATTTAATTATACTTTTCTAAAAACTGTACCCTGCACTTTTTGGCTGAATTCATTTCTCACTGTTCCCCTTCACTTTTATTTACCACATGTAGAATCAATATCTTCATGCTACTAAACTACAAACAAAGAAAAGGTTCTACGTTTCTGCAAATGTGTCCAAACATTTCACTTAGATTCTTTAAGTACTCCTAGAAAATGTCTCCATCAATAATCCTCGTCAAAGCTTTTTAATTCTTTGGCTGCTCTGTGTAGCTTTGACATCATTTCTGTAATACCTGGAAGTTATAAATGCAAATTAAACTAAAGTCTGGTCAATTGATTTAAGAATCATCAGGCTTTGGGCTCAATTGTTAGGTATCAGAATTCCCCCTTAACTGAAAATTGGAAATTCTGGAGAAACTTGCAAAGAGAGTTCTGTCTTTGATATTTCCATTCTACAGTGGAAGGGCCTACTCTCAATTCTATACAGAATATTGCCATTCCACCTGGGACATTGCAAAAGACTGGAACTCAAACTGAACAAAGTATACACAACAATGCTAAGGCCAGTACTCTAGACATCTCTCAGAAAGAGCATTCTGTAAAACAATTAATATACAGTGGTCTCCTTCAAATTTCCCAACCATTCAAGAGGCTGTGCACTGCAGCAAAACCAAAACTGGTCTTATGCAGTGATGAGCCATTTTCCGCATTTATACTCGCCTACACTATAACTGGTTGACCAGCAGAAAACCTACATCTAACAACTTAGGATGTTAACTGTGAAAATATTGAGCTCAATAGAAAATATAGAATATTGCAAAAACTGGAGAATAAGAATCAGGCAACCAACCTGACCAGGAAAGGACAAAGTGCTTACCTGACGTTGCTAACATATCAAGCAAATATGATGGCAAAACTGTCTGCGGGTCTTCCGAATAAACCAGAACAAACTCCATGCCATTCTGAGACAAAAAAACTTCTGTGAGAATTATACTTAACAAATTTCTAATTTGCACTCATTCAAAAGGAACAGTTGGACTGGTTGGTCGAACCGTTATAGGGCTTCACTGTGTTACTGCTTGACATTCAGTTAATGGGTACAGGGCAGGAATGGTCTACCAATTGCCACACAGCACTCAATGCTATTTTCAATTCTCAAAGAATTAAGCAAAACTACAAAACTATGAAATCTGATAAATTGTCTTTCGTTGAAGGAGATTTTACTACCTGGTCAAAGCCTTTAAAAGGTTTGATTGCCATTTTTGATTCATACGTATCCACGCGGACATATTCCTCATTTTCAGGATACTTTGGGTGCTCTGCAGACCTGAAAAAGCAGGTCCATTACATCAGCCAGCTCTTTTAATGTGAATAATATCAAAAATATTGTGTAAGTCTTAGGCTTGCTATGCATTACCATGCTCCCTTTGTCTTTGTATTGCAATTGATTGTCAATGAAAATGTTATGAGAATACAAAAAAAAAATCAAAAAATATCTTTCAAAAGTAAAGGTAAAATCAAGAAAGAACTTAATTTCTTTGACTGGTTGTCACCAAGAAAATTATCGAAGTAATATGTAGTTGGTTGCTGTTGGCCTTCTGGCTTTAATCCAATATCATTTTAGTCGCAGGTATGAATGACCCTTCAAGCCCCATCTCCATGCAAAGTTAAGTGTGAGTGGGGGAGGGTGTTTGGGTACTCACTCTCCTCACTGCCAACCCTCCCTAATTACTTGCACTAGGAACAAGCAATTGCTGGGTCTGTTGCTACTAGTATACTCGTAAGATCCAAGACTCATACTCAATACCAAAATCGAATGGAACAACTCGGAAATTACCTTGATAAAACAACAGCAATCTTTTCGTCTTCAAAAATCTAAAAAAAAATTAGATAGGGAAGACTTTGTGCTTTTCTTGAATTCTTGAAACAAGATGACTGTTGCTACTTGTTTCTTCATTTTCCTTATTCCTTGCCTATTTTGTGGCTAACTTGAGCTGCTTTCCTTTGTTTTGCATATACACATACACTCAGTTCCTTGCTAAATTTTCATTCGCTGTTTCAGATTTTTTGTTTGCAGCTTGCATCATTAGGTACCTATTTACACAGCAGAGTTCCGTAGAACACAAACGACAAGTCTCCCTAGCTCTTGACACTTACTGTAATTGGGTTAACATTTGGCAGAAATGCTTCAAGCTCATTAAAGAAAAACAACAGCTCTAACTTGTTGTCAACAAATTTACTGCTTAAATTGATGCCTACCTTTGCATTTCTTAAAAAGAGGTACTCCCTGCTCTTCATTGGATACTAAAACGGGTAAATAATGTTCCGTTAAGATGATTCAATGTCAGTTTGAATTAATTTTTGAGTAAAGACAGTCAAGAAAATACACTAACGAAGTGGGAATAATCATGATAGCCTACTTCTTCTGGCTTCATTCCCCATTAAATGGGGTTGCTGGGGGAATAAGAATCCATACACATCCATATCTTGCAAAAATCTTCCCTGGGGGGCTCATTACATAACAGTAAAGTTCCTTCCTTGTCTCTAACTCCCTAAAATTACTTGGGGACCAGCACTGGGAAGATACTTCATGCACAGCTCCATTGGCTTGGTTCAAAATAATGGCATTAAGACCCTATTTAGGATAATAACTTACAAATATTTAATTCATTGGAAATGGAGAAGCATTCAGCATAGTGGCTTGAGTACAGTTCTACTGTGCAGACACCTCTGGGCCAAGACCCCCGCAACTTTTCCTTCACCCTAGGGATGAAGTGCAGCGAGGACAGTAGTTGGCTACCACACCTCACAGTGACGTGGGTCAAGATGGTAATTCTCTAACAAGGTGCTTCCAAAAACCCATTTGGAGCATACAAGATAACTACACTGTACTATACCAGAAATAAAAATGTTTTTTTATTGGTGACAGATCTTCTTAACAATCAATAAGAGGAACAAATGCCTCAAAATGGAAAGTATGAAAGATGAGCTAAAATTCCATGGTGTGCTAAAACTTTTTTAGTGGGAGTAATGATTTTCAGTCTACATAGGGTTCTTGTATTCAAAACTTTCCTAGCTCATTGAATACCACAGTTCACAAATCTTGCCATTTTCTTACCGTATTTGAATACCCTAGTTGGAAAAAAGCTTTTTTTGGCAAATAAAGGATTGTTAAGTGAAATTAAAATGGGATTTCAGCTTAATTGATTAGACTTACGGGACATTTTGTAGTCCAACGCACAATTTCACAAGGACTGCTAGGATCTTTATCAACGGTGTCAATGGATAAAGCGTATGAATCCCACAAACACCTGTAACCATTATCAATCTAAAATAAAGAACAAAATATCACAATGTACAAGGCCTATTATTCTGTTCTGAAAAAGCAGTTTCAAGATATTCACATTCACACTGGTTGAAGTAAGAGATACCTTAATGTACATTTTCTGCCCTTTTACCATCTTTGCAGACAAATTAGAAAAGTATAATAAGTAACTTTGCTTGCTACAGGCGCTCAACACACGACTCTTACAATTCAGCTTTGAGCAATATTTCATTCCTTGTTTTTTGACCCCATCATGCATCATAAAACCCTGAACCATAGTAGACAACAAACCTGTGTCTGATAAAATGCTTTCGCACAAACATCACTAAATGAGCCATGGACTGAAAAGCAAAATAAACAGCTTATCATACTGTCAAATGCCATATAATGTGGCATCTTACTCACATACATATATATAGGTATATGTATATATACGAACATGCTGAGAAAGTGAGAGATGTGTGAAAAAGTATAGATATTTATTCTACTGCAAAATGTTTAGGTTTCCCCATTTGTGGCTAATCAGTGCACTTCAGCTGAGCATAAATGAAGCCGAAATGCTATAGTACACCCACCAAGAGTGTTCAAACTAAAGGGGTAGTGAGCTATGCACAGTGCAAAAAGCTTGGATGTATAATACCCAAAAATCATCACAGAGTGCTTGATAAGGCAAGATTGTAAAGAGTGTCATCCCACTTTGGCACTGCAGTCTAGAAAACAAGACTGCAGTTTTTGACCTTCTAGGCACATACCAATCAAACCTACAAAACCTGAAAGTCAATGGATTGTGACCACTAAGCTTTGAAATTGTGCATCAACACTTCATCTGAGGTGGCATTTGTCTGGTTCCCAGAAATCTGTGCAAATTCGGTCAGAGAAAGCAGCTCCCTTTTACAGTAAGTCTGAGCGCCATATGTGCTTCAAATTTATACACTCATTGACAGCATAACAAGTCATATATGATTTACAGGCTCCCCTCAGGATATTTATTTAGTGTCTACTATTCCTAGACCCAGAACTCGCCTTTTAGAAGAGACATCAAAAATGACTGAACGTACTTTTATACAAATATTTCCCAGTGCTATTTAGCTTTTTTCTTGAAACATTATAACTTTTAAGTTTCATAAAGACTTCCCAGTCTTCTTCATAATCATCACTTTCAGTTGCATAATTGTGTCCATTTTGTTTTGTTGAATTGGAAGAAAGAAAAGCCGTCATTCTGTAAAAAAAAAGAAAACTAAAAAGTTTATAAGTGAAAGGAATTATAAAATTGCTTTCAACCAGTCATCCATTTAGAGCCGGCATGGATAGATACATGATAGATAGAGAGACAAACGGACTGACAGACAGACAGGCAGATAAAAGAAATTATATTATATACTACACTCGAATTCATAAGTGTTGGGAAACCTTGGTAAATTCAATGACTTTTTATGTAATAGGTGTTGAAGTGCTACTCTTAAATTATTCTCATTAAACAAGTAAGACAGATACTTAGATAAAAATTTTCAGAAAATGTTGTTTATGCTGCGTTGCAAATTCACTTTAGAGCCTAGTAGAAGCCCAGACAGGGCTGTGAGTTGTGAAGCTGCTGAGATCCGTCCCCTTTTAATCCTTTTTATCTGGGCATGTTTTCAGAGATATCTACCAGCTAAAACTTATATGTTTCCTTCATGAATGTGTCTATGCAAGTTCTCCCTCTTGTTTTCACTCTGTCTTGAATTGATGGAACCTGTTCCTCTATGAAGTACAAGGCAAGCGCAAATGTTGACATTTTCCTTAAAGGGAAATACGGTCTCAGATTGGTTTGTCCCTTCAGAGAGAAATGCTGGAACAGCATACCTTTGAACGTTAAAAGTTTACCATCTAATATTGGTTTCAGTTAAACGAAAAAGCTTTGCTTGGCAAATAGTCACTAATCTTTAAAAGGTCCTTTTCAGAAGCTCAAAGCTTTCTTCTTAACCCACAGTTTCAACTAAAAATTTTATGGCAACTTTGTAGAATTAGACAATGGCATCAGTCACTGTTCAAAAGGGATAATCTCTCTTCTACTGGCCTAGAGACTTAGAGAGCCTATCAATAAGAAATTGCCCTGTGTAGCGTGCTGGGGATTCAAAGGTATTGGTTTTGGCCATGATATTAAGGTGCTGCCTTAATATGCTATGTGTTGTTGTGTGAATGGAGAGTCAGCCCTTTCTTTGTGCTTTCATTTGAATGTTGCACATCGTGATTGGTCACATGGTTTTCCTTTCATGTTTTTGTCACATTCTTTTTTTACAGTATTGTTGTGCGTTCCCTAGGGGCTGCTTTTTCGAAGGAATAGTTTTAACGTGGTCCTGTGTGCTCAGTGGAAGAACAGAGAGTGCTTTTTGACTGCGAGTTAGTTAGGTTGAGGAATTATTTCGAAAATATAACTACAAGCTATCCCGGCCTTGATTATCGATCCCAATGTCGGTTAAAGTAACAAGTGACATGATTCGGCCATTCACCGGCAAGGGTGATGTTGTAGCATGGCTTAAGTAAATTGGACTGGTAGCAGAACTGCAAAAAAATAACTGATCTGAAATGATTTCTCCCGTTGTATTTGGAGGGAGGGGCACTTGCTTTCTACCTAGAGATAGACGGATCAGACCAATTAGATGTTGATGCGATTGAGAAGCGGTTGAAGCTGCCTTTTCTGACGACATGTTTACAGCATATGCCAAACTAATACAGTATAGATGGTCAGGCAAAAACATAGACGTCTATGGGAATGAAATAAGGAGATTGGCAGGATTATCTGGATTTGAAAAATATGGGCTTGAAAATATTGAGACTGACATTTATCAACAGGCTTCCAGACTCAATTAGTGTGTCCATGAAACAGCTGCCGAATGTCAAATTCATGCCAATTTGCGAGTTGATAGAAAGCAGGGCCTACAGTTAACCTTTCCAATGGTACCCTCAGGTATAGCCAGGGAACAGACAGACTAGCAAATCAGTCTCCTGCAGTCCCTGTTTAAGATGAAAAACCAACCACAAGCGTTGGCATATATACCCTAGCGCTGACAGTGACATAGTCATTGAAGGCACCGAAAGGTAGAGAGTGGTGGTACTAGGATGGTGAGTAAACTCATAAGGTCCAAGGGCCATAGCTGTTGCTTCTCCAAGCTATCAAAAGAATTTCATAAACATTACAAATGCAGAAGACAATCCTTTTTTAATATCCTAACCAATCAAAATAAACTTTGCTGAAAGATGAGCACATGATTCTCTAAGAATTTCAATGTGGTGCCACCTTGCCCTTTTACTTTTCTTAAAACCTTTCATCAATATCTGAGTAAAATCATTTGCTGGCAGACATTCCAATCCCCTGTCATACTCCACTTTATCTAAATGATCAGCAAAGCTGTTAAATATCATCACGCTGGTCATATATACATGATTTTCCTTTGTGGGAGCAGCTAAGAAAGTTTTGCTGTATAATAGTCATTTCTAATAGTCATAATACTGTTGTTGTAACAAGAGACAAAATTAATGAGCTTATTTGCCAAACTATTTAGCATGAAGGCCAGCTCTCGAAGATATTCTCTGCTTAGAAAAGACAAAGGTCCTTCTCCGGGTTAGAAACAAGCTTTTAAGGGGTATTAATACGACTTCTTGGAGCGAACTGGTCCAAGTGCATCTGACTAATGAAGGTGAATTGATTTGTACTGTATTTTACCTTCTCAGTTCAGATTCATTTATTCTATCCTTGCTCCATTGAAAACTACTGCAAGTACAAATTTCATCCACGACATCCGATCTTCTTTCGTCGCCTGCAAAATCGCTATTCTTGTCAAGTATAATTGAGTCCAGCCGTTGAGTGGCATAGTATCCATTAAAATCAAACTCGTTCAAATTCCTTTTTGAAAAATCAAACTTCGGAATTGTCAGCGTTGCAAATGAGATTCTCTTTTCTTTCGCTACTTGACTAATTTTCCGTAAAATATCAGGGCAGGAGTATCTCAATTCTGCAAGGTCCTTGCCAGTCGTTTTATACGTAACATGTCGGATTTCATGGCCTAAGACCCGAACAGCCACAGACATCCCTTTCACATTAAATCTAGGAGGCATCTTTTCCTGCGGTTTCATTCGATTTAAAGGTGTTTGAAGAGATGCTTTCGTTGCTGCTGCAAAATTTTGAAAATTCGCATAACTCTGGGGAAACAGAAGGTTGAAATCATTTCCGTCGGTATGCACCATGCTTGCCTCCACTTTCTTACCACCTCCTACAACAGTCCATACGTTTGATTTCCGGAAACTGAAAGCAATCAATCCTCAAACAACTGGAGACATATACGAAAAAAATCTGTCATATGATGCTAAATAATTCCGTGAAGAAGAAGAAAACTTCGTGTCCCACTTATGGCCTCCAAGCGTGGTTTGTTTTGACGCAGGACGAACTTTGGACTTTGTCCATTAACAAGAGGGATCATTTTCACGCCTCGTTGCCATAACGAGAAAATATTATCATGGCTGAAAAGCTCTTCGGATTCATAGATAAATTTTCTATTCATCAGACGTGTAACTACATCTACTTGCTCAGGCTCCGCGGAAAAGAGGGGCTGAGACAGCTATAGCCCTCCCCCTAGTTTTTTCCCAAAAATAATGTTTTAAAGAGTTGCGCATAGAGAGCGAATTGATACAATGTCATTAATCGACATTGGCAATTTTTTTGTCGCCAATGAATACAGACACAAATTTTGGAAGATTTCTGAAAGGTGACGAATTGTAAAAACAGCAAAATTGGAAGCAGCCACATCTTTTAAGTCAGGTTAATTTTTTCGTCGAGATTTCTGCCAGCATGTCACATTGTCCATTTTTTTAAGTCTATGATTTGAATTTCTAAATACCAACAGGGGACGCAAAATTTTACAGGGCAAGCCATTGTATACGTGTCAACATTTATGGGCGACATGTATTCCGACATTGTTGCCCACAAATGTCGAATCGTGTGTATGGAACAGGAGTAAATTTCGACATGTTCCTCAAAAGTTCCCGAAGAATGGACATGTTCATTCTAGGCGACAATGTTGAAGATGTTGAACGGAATTTAGCCAATCAATTGCAGTTGCCCAAATCATGTGATCTATCTCATTTCTCCAGGTTGTATTGTCTTTCTCATCTTTGTATACTGTTTTTGAATCAGTAGTGAAACTTGTTTCAAGAGAGCGCTGAAAGATTCATCGTCCATGCTCACAAATTCTTGAACGAAAAAGGGTTGGTTTCTCTCAATTTTCGCATGATTCCGTTGTAGGCATCATGTTTAGGTCTGTTTTTCACCCACTGACGAGCCCAAGTGCTACGGTTTCTTTTCTAATTTTGCTGAGCTTTCCTAGTGAGATAGATTAATAAAGATTCTGCTCCTAAAAAAGTTGAAGTTTCTATCTCATCCATAATCCTGAGGACTTGGTGAAGAATGCTGAATGACTTTGCATTCACGTGTACATCGACGAAAGCGACAAATGTTGTAAGCATCTGTTGCCTCTTCGACATATGCTGCCCAGGAGAACAATTTCGGTATACATGTTGTCCACAAATGCTGACACGAGTACAATGGCCTTATATAAAGCCATTTCTTTGACTGCTAAGGGCAAGCCCTCTCCCATTCATTCTCGAGCTGCTCGATCTAAGCTAATGTAATTACGGGGTAATTCAAAGCTAAAATGGTATATCTAAAAAAATGGTTACTACTATTCATGATAATTTTTCCATGGAGAAAGGGATCAATAGGGTTGTGGTCTACAAGTAATGATTTATCTAACAATTCTAATGACAAGAACATTATGATACCTATTCACAAATGCTAGCTAGCTCAGAATAAAAACTCCATTGTCATTGAAAGACCTACTCGAACAAAGTCATTACCTTAGTAACAAGAATTTTTTTCATTATCCTAAATCTATCATCATCTTTAAGACATCGCTTCATGAGATTATAAGCTCTATGTCACCCTTTCAAATCAACTTCTAATCCATTTTCCAATTCTATGTCACTCGCAATCACAATCGATTCTATTCTCCTCTGTTTATCCACGGACAATATTCAATCATCGATGCGAGAACTTAAGCTAGCAAAATCCCTGACTCCGATTAAATCACTCTATAACTTCCACCTTTCCTAACACCCAACTCTATCTCTCTTACAAATCCTCACTTCAAATGCCATCTTCTCCAATTCCTCTGCATGTTCCTTGCCAGTTTCTGCGACTAATTGGTAGAAAATTCCATCTCTCTGAGTGAATAAGCGGCATGGCTCATCAAATTGAACGATCTCCCCGGAATCCAGCACCTACAAAATATCAATAATAATAATGATAATAATAATAATAATAGGGAATAAAGGTAGCGAAAATAATAATTACCAGGACCTAGAAAAAAAGAAACAAAGGCACTTCGATCGTCTTTCAAACTCAAAATACTCGAATAATCTCCGATGAGAGCGCAATAGTTTCTCAGATGAATCGTCATTGGCTCAACGACATTGTAAAACTTACGCTGGACTGGGAATCATACAAAGAAGAAGATGATATTGTTTGTACATACCATGATTCTATCACAATCAATAATGGTATTCAATCTGTGTGCTATTGTTATGACAGTTGAATTAATGAACTTCTCTCTTATGGTCGTTTGAATGAGCGCATCAGTTCTAAAACAAAGAAAATCCAATTGATGATGAGTTATTGTTCATTCAGGGGAGAAAAGACCTCTTGGTTTACAGCCGGGGAAAGTTGTTGATGACACTTCTTCATGGTGACTCGGATGATTATAGCAATGATGATGAATGATAGTGACGATAGCTGCTCAAAATAATGATGATTATGGATTATGACGATTGATGACGTTGATGATGGTCACAGTGATGATGACGATTGATAATGATGAAGATGATAAGGATGATGATAATGATGATGATGATCATGATGATGACGAGGATGATGATGATGATGATGATGATGATGATGATGACAATGATGATGATGATGATGATGATGACGATGATGATGATGATGATGATGATGATGAAGATGATCACAGTGATCACGATGACGATGATGATGATCATGATGATGATGAGGATGATGATAATGATGATGATGATCATGATGATGATGGTGATGATGATGATGATGATGATGATGATGATGATAATGATGATGGTGATGATGATGATGATCATGATGATGATGGTGATGATGATGATGATGATGATGATAATGATGATGGTGATGATGATGATGATGATGATGATGATAATGATGATGATGATGATGATCATGATGATGCCAATTGATTGCAATTATGATAGCTGATGCCGGTTACCATGATCAACAAAGATGGTTGGTGATATTTTTGTGATGTGAAAAAAGGCAGTGACATCACTTACTCTGTGTCTACATTCGCAGTTGCCTCGTCAATCAATAATACTTTTTTCTCCAATAGCAAAGCCCTTGCTAAACAAAGCAGTTGTTTTTGACCAACACTGAAATTAGAGCCTCCTTCAGAGACACTTGAAAGGAGTCCTCGAGGTCGATCAGCCACGTGATCCTTAAGTTCAACCTGAAAACGAACGAGAGTGTATAATAAACCGATCAAAATAGAAATAGAGACACTGATTCTCTTGCTCCATTTCCTCGGTATGACCACGTACTGCGGCTTGTGTGCCTTCAACAACGAATGGGGACCATCCCTCTTCAATTTAAATCAAAGTTTAGCTGAATTACGTCTCGAGTTTCTGACTACCCTGTCCTTTCTGCACTGTTTTCCTTATGTTCACATCGAAGGCAAATCTCTGTTGAGGGAATGGAGACTGTTCCCTCTCAGGAGTATGCCCTTATGTAACGAAGAATTGGCGCCTCTTCTAACACAGATAGCATTCATGAAATCTGAGCCTTCATAGCTGCTGGTTACAAATACCCTCCCTTATCTGCTTTGCAAAATTATCGCAATACCATATTTCAACATATACAAATTAACCCTTTGTTGTTTAAGACACAAGTCGATTTCGGTTATACATGAAAACCGCTACTTGCATAAGAAACAGGAATAAACTTTTGATGCTCTGTCTTGCGCTCTCTCCTCTCATTTTCAATCCGACTCTCGAGTTAAACTTTTTGCTTTAACAATAATCATTCATGTAATCCATGTAAACCAGAATGATCTTGTTCCATTAATCTAATTCAGGTCGATTCGAGGATTCCTCCCAGACTTCGCCTCACGTACCTATACTTCCGCTCATCTTTCTCGATCATTCCTCAGTCAAGTATCTCTCTATTTTGCCTTCCAGCCAGCTTTTGCTTTCCTTTCTTGAGGATGGCATTTAATGTGAGATGAAATTTCACCAAATGCAAGGTTGACAGGAGCCTGGTAAGATGTAAACCTTACCTGCTCAAGGACATCCCATATTTCGGAATCTGTGAAGGTTGAAAACGGGTCAATATTGATCCTTAAGTTCCCACTGAACAATACTGGGTCCTATAAGAAACAGATAGCGGTTGAACACGGTCAGTTGAGAATCACTCGATCGTGCACACAAGTGAACAGTTTAGCAAAGTTTATATTCCGTTATTTTAGTTATGTTGCAAAAGATGGGTACGAAACCACGATGCAACTCCATCTATTTCTCTACTGGTAATGTGAAAGTGTGAAATATTGTCTTCATGTTCATTACAACTGTCCTTTTAAACGGCCACCTAACTACTGCCGAATACAATTGCAGATTGGATGGCATTGAACCAGAGAATTTGCCCACAATACACATCTGTCGTAACGGCGGTGCCATTTTTAAATGCCTACTTTTCATAGATGCCTTTTGGAAGTAAAACAACTGATTGCAAATCTATCAATCATTGCATTTAACAGTATTTCACTACCTGTGGTATTATTGAGAGGCTTTTTCTCCAATCCTGCAAGGAGACCTCGTTCACCGGAACGTCATCTATTCTGAGATCACCTGCCATTGCCCCATTGCGAAACAAGAGGGAAAAGATGCTCGACTTCCCTGCCCCTGTGCGGCCTATCACTCCAACTTTCTCCCCAGCATTCACAACGAATGACAGGTCTTTCAAAACCATCGGCAAAGAGCTGTGATAAGCAAATGACACGTTTGATGCCTCAATTCTACCAAACTTAGGCCATTCACGAGACACAGGGGCACTTGCTGTTACGTCTTGCTCTGCTTTCAGGTTGCAATACTCAATGATGCGCTCTGCAGATGTCATCTGTGGCAAGGAACAAGCGAAAGCATCTATCATTTGCAATGCATAAGTCTCCAGTAAACGAAATCAGTCATTTCATTAAAATTTAACTTCGTTTTCTCATCTTTCACTTACTTGAAATGGTCAAAGATAAGACAATCTTTCTCAAAAGTAAATGAATATATAGATGAATAAGTAAACAGATGGATAAAGGTACGACAAAGATGAACTCCTCTACAACACTGGGCATGTTAAGCATGTTACAGACGAAAAAATGAGTAACTGTAATGTTGAACAGCAGGCTCGAGATTTTTCTATTCTACCCTCATCAGAGTATGAAAGTGAGCTTGTGCGACAAACACCGTATGCAAACAGAACCTTCAGCACCCTTGTTAAATGATAGTTACACAACTGCCTCCACCAAAACACTTTTCATGAACGAATCTCGTAAAATACTTACGTAGTTTTCAACCTGGGCGCTTTGCCTCACACACCATTGGAAGCAAATGCATAACTGAAGAATGTATACCAATGAGAGACCAACCAAAGCTGGATTTACCGCTAAATTCAAATTGGAAGAAACCAAATGGAAATTAGCAATAGGATGTCACAATTGTTGAGACAGTTGCACACTAATCAACAGCAGTATACGACTGAGTCCAGCATCAACAAACTGATTCATTAATCGATTGCTGATTGATGGATTGACTAATTGATTGAATGATTGAGAGATTGATTGATTGATTGATTGACTAATTGATTGACTGATTGAGGTTGATTGCTTCATTGATTGGCACTGAGACGATCCTTTCTTATCGAGAAGTCTCAAGCTTGATTTGCACTACTCATCACAGGAAAATGATCATTCCTTGACTGCATGATCGATATACTAACTGATAACCTTCTTTTAGATATTCTTGCCTATCAAAATTATTGTCAGTCTTGTAGAAAATGCTTTTTATTTCAAAATTTTCGTTAATTGAAGAAGGGTGGAAAACATACCTGCATATTCAACGACTATGATAGGTCCATAAATTGACACGGTGATAAGGATAATCACAACTGCATCTAGCCTCTGACCAAACCACCTCGTTGCACTGAAATATAAGTACCAGCCATCGGATTGGTGATCCTGACATTCATAAAACTCTTTTGTGACAAGATCCACGGCTTTCGATGCACGAATAGTTGGGAGCCCTTCCAAAGTTTCAGAGAAATGTGCGAACATGGGACTACGAGCTGAGAAAAATAGAGAAATTACGAAATTACTTCTCCCTCAAATCTCATTTTAATGTCAACATTAAATAATTCAATACTGAGCGATCTATAAGGAGTAGGAGCAGCTATTTTCAAACGTGTTATGAGGATATATCAACTCAATTGTCAAAGGAATCGAGAGCTGTGCTTCTACAAAATGGATGATAAGCAGTGGTTACCCTTATGGCTACAAAATAACAATAGAACTTATACAATCGCATTTCATCTAGCATTGGTAGGTAGATTTTCTGTACTGGCAAGATACACTCATCGAGCAATGAAATGGAGCTCTTTATCAAATGTGGGTACTTCCCATAGTCTCAAGGCCTTCAATTACAAACCTCGCACTCTTTCATTTAAAGTAACAATTCAGCTACATTTCGCTGACATGATTCTTTCTGAAATATATATCGATGAAAATGAACCATCGCATCGTTTCAAAAGTGACATTCTACTTACAAATCCCTTCTAACCGTTTGATTTTTCTTCCAGTTACCAAATAGTAAGATGTGAGATAGATGAAAATCCCCAGAAGAATAACAATGGCCACGATCAAGTATGGTATGTTGATGCAGTTGATGACGACGGCATTCACGGTAAACAGGAAGTACTGAATAGAGACACAGAGAGATGAGAAATGATAGATTTAATGAATAATGAGAAAAGAAAAAAATGTTGATGACGAAATCAAAGAAAGAAAAAAAGCCTACAAGCAGCCACCACCATTTAAGAATTTGTCGTCACAGTCAAACGTCTTTTTTGGATGGCAGGTGCATTTTTTAGTGGGTTTTGTTGAGGAAAGGCTACCGTGGCCTATACAAAGCCCTAACAGAGGAAGAAAGAAGAAAGCGAACAGCTAAGAGGAGAGAGAGATCAGATCAAGTTTATTGATCTTAGATTTGAAAGATGGCAAGTTGTAGGACTCAGGAAAGCAAGAAGAAGGCAAGACGTTCCATAAATTGCATGTTCTTGGGATGAATGATGATTTGTGAGAAAGAGTTCGTGATGTAGGCAGTTAAACTTGGAAAGGGTGTGAGTGAGTTGAGCTTCTGGTGGTCCTGACACACCTCAGAGGAACAGGAATAATATCCCTGATCTCCTGAGAACAATGTCCGTTAAAGTATCTGTAAAAGATGGAAAGATCTCCAACTAAACGACGATGGGAAAGAGGTTGGAGCGATTTGGTGAGGTTAGGATTATTGATGAGACGAATGGCGGGTGCATGAGGTCATATAACGGCTGGGAGACTAGTACGAAACTAATTATTTGTGCGAAGACATTCACCTTTTAAGTGGTTGGACGTCCCATAATGTCATAAAAAATGATAGATTAACTTCAAAACTTTTCAAAAATGGCTCAATTCATACCAAGCATCGCTTAGTAAACACATCTTTGCAATACTAATACTGATAGTATTCATGCACGATGTACAATTTAGAAGCTGCAATTATCAATGTGTCTCTACTTCTATTCAGGGCTGAATTACGGATAGCAGAAGTAACGCCGTTCCGACTGATGATGAAAACAAAAATCTAAAACAAATTTCATGTCTTACCATGATGAATTCTTGGAATGTCCATGGCAATTCGTCATCAAGGAAAAAAGTGTCTTTTGCGAATCTGTTCAAAATTACACCTAAAACCAAGTGATAAATCTCCGATGAAAAATTGACAACTCCCAAGATGACAAACTCATATTGCTAACTCAATTGACTTCTCCAATGGCTTCTGAAACATATATTAGACGTAAAGACAAATCTGACTCTATTGTGATCTACAACGAAATCCATTCGATCTTCTCTGAGCATGAATTTGCAAAACTGGCCCAATTTTCTTGAATAACACTTGGAAGTGTGATAAACAGTGCAAACACTGACGCAATAGGAGACGCCATGAGACAATTGTAAGCAGCGCATACATGTTTGCTCCATTACGAAGCAAAAGGCCGCTTTCGACTCAAAGTAAAATTTTCAAATAAAAATGGCAACGGCGGGAAGACATTTCTAATCAGGCCTTACCTGTCTGCGTTGTATCGAAGAAAAACATGGGTGCTTTGAGAATAGAGCTGGTCATCTTATTGTGAAGATCTCTGCTCACATTGACGATGACGTAAAAGAAGAAATAGACACTGAAGAGGACAAGGCAACACGTGACAAATATCCATCCTAAGTACAAGTACAGCGGATTGTTGTTGTTGCTGTTGTCGCTGAAGTACTTCAAATGCTGTGAGATGGAAGATTTGTTTCTCAGCTTCGTCTCCTCGAAACTTGACCTTTGGGTAAATACATGTTTTATTTATCGATTAAAACCCAAAATTCAAAACACATTATCGTGATAAAGGGACAATTGCAGCCCAATCGAAATTGATCACTAATCAATTTGATAAATCTTTGAATCAGTTTGTGGCATTTGAATAAAGAGGAATTGAATTCATTTTTTAACGTAAATCAAGTGGAAACGTATTACCATTCTGCAATCCACCAATCAACGCTTGTCAACGATAACTGTAAAGAGATGCAAGATTGATTAAATGAGCAATCGATCATAATCAAAACAATCACTCAAGAATCAATGAATCATGAAAAGTGAATCATTATAACAGTTAACCTAATCAGTAAGGCAAATCAATAGATTAGCTGATAAAATGATAGAGTAAATAAATATATTGGTCCGTCAATAAAGCAACCAGGACAATAATTTACAGTCAATCAGTCAGTTTTGAATGCTTCAGTTAGTCACCAATCATTCCACCATTTATACATTCATTCACTAGTTCACTTCTTCAATCAGGTATTCATTCATTTATTAATTCATTCATTTGTTTATTTATTCATCTATTATTCACTTATTTATTCATAAATTCCATCGACTATCTACTTATACATTCTATCATTTACATATTAATTCAATCGTAATTCTTTAATTCAATTTTTTAATCATATATTCATTCATTTTTTCGATGCATCAAAAATGTAAGCAATGCATCAATAAATGCTTTTAAAAATTAATTATTGAAAAAGATTAATAATTTGAGCAGCATTCATTCCATCAATCCAGCAAGCGAGCAAGCAGTTATGATCTGTGAGCAAGTCTTTTACCTGGCTTAGAACACAAATGAGAACCATTAAGATTGACACAAACGTTCCTCCTCCAGCTGAGAAAAATTGAATATACAATTTCACTCCAATACTTCCTTGTTTGATGTCCTTCTCGTCTTGTATCTGTAACAATAAAAGAACCCCATTGACAAGCTTACACTTGAAGGTTCCATTTATCAGATCCTTTAACCAGTCATCCCATTTATGTTAATTCTGGCTCTGTTCCACGTTTCCCGTTTCTTTCAGAATCAAAGCTAAGCAGTAACTGGAGGTCCTCCTCAGAGTCCCCAAACAACACCGTGTCGTCTACGTATCGAACATTGTCATAGTTCTTCTACCCCAGCTGAAGTTTAGCATTTGTTTCAAACTTTTAATTCCAATAAATGCCTTAAAATTCTGCTACAAAGCCGAGATCTAAATGACGAGAAACTTCCAGGATACCGGGATCTAGAATCACATTGAAATATTTCTAATTGTGCTTCGGGCTATTTACACAGCTTACATCCCATCTTACAAAATTCATCTCGTCTTCCTTCTACCAGCCCTGAACAGTTTTCCTTATAATAATATCCAAGGTTCTCGAATTTACTAGCCATCTTCAGTCGGGTTATAGGCCTTATGCAATTGGTGCAATTTTCATCAAGATTTGAATGAAAGGATTCAAGCGAAATCGAAACACAGATTGCATAAAACAAAATCAGATTCAAACAAAGTTGAAATTAATGCACAATTTAAAAGGTGTTAGAATCAAATAAATTATTGAACTGCAGAGCGGAATGCTCCTAATATCATTATTCCACCCTCATCTAAATTTTATAAAGGCATATTTGTATTACCTCCGCAGTTTTTGAATTTCCCGAAAATGAAAACTGGGGATCTTGCGGTATGATTTCTGCCACTTTATCTGCTGAGTTGTGTCTTGTCTGGTGGTTTGTAAACATCAAATCAGCATGTTCAGGCACAACAACCGTATCATCTTCGACATCTTTCGCAAATATTTCAGACAAAAGGGAGTTAACATCGAAGTTGGCTTGGCTAATTTCATCATAGGTACCGTCCGACACTACACGATCCTGGGTTTGAAACAGAAGCAAAGATTAACATCACCAAACAGTCAAAGTTATCTTTCAAATTGAAACAAATATTTCATAAAACAAAATTAGATTCAAACAAAGTTGAAATTAAGTCACAATGTACAAGGGTTTAGAATCAAATAAATTATTGAACTGCAGAGTGGAATGCTCCTAATATCATTATTCCACCCTCATCTAAGTTTTATAAAGGCATATTTGTATTACCTCCGCAGTTTTTGAATTTCCCGAAAATGAAAGCTGGGGATCTTGCGGTATGATTTCTGCCACTTTATCTGCTGAGTTGTGTTTTGTCTGGTGTTTTGTAAACATCAAATCAGCATGTTCAGGCACAACAACCGTATCATCTTCGACATCTTTTTCAGACAAAAGGGAGCTAACATCGAAGTTGGCTTGGCTAATTTCATCATATGTACCGTAAGACACTACACGACCCTGCGTTTGAAACAAAAGCAAAGATTAACATCAACAAACAGTCAAAGTTATCTTTAAAATTGAAACAAATATTTCACATGTATGAATGAATATCAATTGCATGTATTTCAAGAAAGCTTTAGAAAATCAGTTACATGGCTCAATTAGCTTATCGCTTAATTTTCATTAACTTGACACCTTAGAGCAAAGTATTGTTCTCAATAGGAAGATCAACTAAGCAAAGTCATTGATAAAAACGAAATGGCTTTTTGTAGAATCTACTTTTCACAGCGAACGCTTCAATGATAACATTCCTTACGAATCAAAGCTCAAACACATTGATCGATATTAATAAGATTTCTAAACTCATAAATATTGGTCAAGAAATGACGAAGTTGCATGCTCACATACTTTCTCTATGCATAAAACTTTTGACGTGGATTCGAGGAATTGAATTTGATGCGTCACAAGAATCCTTATTTTATCCTTTAGATAACCACAAATGCAGCTAAAAAAGAAAAAGCAATAGTACTTTTTAGTTGTGTTGGTTGATCATTCCTCATATCCCGTGCTGTTACAGATTTCAAATAAAGAAGAAACGCTTGCAAATCAGTAAAGTCAATTCTACTCAACTGTTCGAAGATGTGATTTCCAACTTGAGAATCGACGGCGCTTAATGGATCGTCTAACAAATAAATATCAGCACTTCGGTAGACAGCTCTATGGATCAATCAGCCCAATCATAAGTCAATCAAACAATCAATCAGTCAGTCAATCAATCATTTGATGGAAAGGGGATCAATTAATCAAGTGGATCAATTAATCAAGTGATCAATCGATCAATCAGATCAATCAGATCAATCAGATCAATCAACCAAATTAATCACAGGAATCAAACCGCTAATCGTTTTCTTCACCAAACCAATTGAAGCAGAGTACAGAAACAGTTCATCAAGCTTGTGCCTACAGCCTACAAATGTTTATAAACAAAAAACGCATTCTTGATTCACATAAGATTATTTGAAATGCAACCTTGCTAAACTGATTCTTGCTTTCTGTCCGCCACTTACGCACACACCTCGTTCACCAACCAATGTCATATCACCCATAGGAAACTGTTCGAAATCCTTCCAACATAACAGAGAAGACAATCAGGGTCTTTTCTAGTGAAAACGTGGAAAGAAAAAGGTGCATTCTCTATTCAAGAGAAAATAACACCAAACCACTAGATAGGCGTAGCTTCAAACTGCCAATTACCCCCATCTTCAAATCTACGATGACATCAAAGGAGTTCTTATGAGCTCACCTTCGCAAGTGCACACGAGGTGATAACAGCATTATATTTTGCAGCGTCAAACACTTCCCCAAACAGAATGTTTCGACGGACAGTTCCTGAGAAGATCCAAGGTACTTGAGATGAATATGAAATTCGTCCATTGACAGTTACGCTTCCATTTAAGAGTGGAATTTCCCCGCAAATAGCCATCAGTATCGAGGTCTGTTACAAATAAGGAAAAAACAACATATGAATGAATAGATTTAAAGCTGATTTTCACATTCCAATTCATTCAGTTGGGCAAAATACAGAGAACGTTGAAAAAATGGATGATTTTCACCTTGCTGGAGCCAACTGTTCCAATAATCGTCAACAATGGCTTCTAAAACAGGAAAAAGGCAGCGTAAAGTAACGAATCCTTGTCATGATTTTATCCATCCGGATAGTCAAACAACACTCCGATGGTTAATTCTGAATAAAATTTTATCTTATAATCGATACGAGTACGTTTCTAAAGAGGTACCATCATTGACGACAAGTTGGCTAGTCCCATTCTGTGCTCCAATTTATCTGTTGCTTTACGCCAGCTACCCACTTACCACTGGATGAGCAAATTGACAAAAAACTGCTTGCTCGTTAAATGATATAATGAGAGATTATTCACCGAAAAATTAAACGAAAAATTGTTCACCTCTTTTTCCACTTCCAAATTCACATCACTAATCGTAGGCGAACTTTCGTCCTAAAAGAATTCAAATTTCATTTATAGCAATGATAAAGAGAATCATTTGCAGAACAAACTCACGATGTTACCGCCGGCTCACACCCTTCACAACAAACACTTCTGCAAAAATTTCTTCCTGTTATGCATCCTACGTCAATCTGTGATCAAATGACAGCTGAGTCGCCGGCCAATTGAAGATTTGAGAAAGCAAATCAGACAAGAGATAGTCACACAGAACATTGACTATCAACGAGGTGAGGTCACTAGGTTGTTGGAAATTGGCGAAAACTGGAGAGAAAAAATGGCCGAGTTCGTTGGAGCAGGAAGGCTGCCCGGGTGTGCCATCAATGAAACAGGATAGATTGTGAAAATCAGAAATTAATTTTACCGCAGGTAAGATGTTCATAAACTTACACTCAACCAAGATGCTTTCACATTGCAAAATTTAACATAAGGCATTGGATCCTCCGGTGATAAATCTTTTGATCTCAAATTAGTGCATACTTGCTCGTCCAAATTAAGAAATTCCTGTGAAATAATTTCGAAATTGATTTGACGAAATGGCAAACAAATAATCAAACCCGATCTAAATATGGGAGAACGAACTTAATTTCAAGTGGATGTGGAAGACATTATAGAAATTTGAATAATTAAATGATTTCATTGTGGATCAACAAATGGGTGTCCATATTGCCTAAATTGCTTGCAACATCCATCTGAATATTGAAATGAAGAATTTGTACTGAAGAAATTATATTCGGAGGAAAGACCGCGTAGACTATAAACTTGCAACATTCACCTTGACTCTTTTTATCGAAACGATAGCTTCAGCCAATCTCTGCATGGCGATTGGGAAAAATATACAGAGGGAAAATCTAACCAGCTGGAGGATAGCCAAAGTGCTAAATACAATAGTAGTTGTGAGCTGTTTTCCTCTTAAGTAGTGAGTAGTAAACATCACTGCACTACACAGATACGGCATGCATACGAAAAGCGAAGTGTTTGTTGCTCTGATAATCTGCGTCTTTAGTATCTTCTCGATCTCCTTCCTATCGAAAAATATATCAAATGAAACTTTAAAGCTACACGCACCTACAAATGTCCTGTATCAACCATTTGAAAGTGGTGCAAGTATTCTATCGCTTTGTCGATAGAGAGAAAAAGGTGATAGAGAAAAAAGCCAGTATTAGAAGAGGAAGCTTTGACGATGGAGTTGTTTTTCCTCTCCATCAATCATCAGCATATGCACCTCTCCATCTCTAAATTTCTTTTCCACCCCTACCACATACTACATCTTCTACTGCGGAAGCAAAACTGAGCACAATCCAGGCATTCTTCCCTACTAGAACTGCTCCGTTAAACAGATTCAATTACTTGCATATATTTGTATTACTTACTACTGTACTTTTAAGATTTATCTTGCAAACCCTAGACCAGGCTAGCCAGCTTCAAGCTAGCTTTGTATGAGAGAGGTCTTTAATCTTAGCTTTTTAACTTAAAAATTTCTATTGATATCAAAATTATGAGCTATTCTCTTTCAATCAACCAACAGAAATAAAATCGCTAAAGCTACATAGGTATAAAAAATGATAAGAGCTTGAGAAATTTGCATAAGATGAGAAGTCTTTATTGCTGTCACAAAATTTGTCATATTATACCTTCTTGATTCTTTGATGATTTCAGAAAATGGTTTCTCCCAGGCATACATTTTGATTGCCCTCATTCCCTTAATCACTTCGCTTGTAATTTTCACTCGCTCATCAGTAAGACTGCCAACAGACTTCCTAAAATTCATTCGCCATTTTATTAAAACAAAATTGAATCACAAAACTAGTTCAAAATCTAAACTGCATCTGAGGCTTACGACAGAGAAACCCAAAGATGTGTCGCTTCTAAATTTTCATACAAGCAGTTCCATTGCTAGCAGCTGGTTGTGGTAGCAGACCTGTCAGTTCTCTCAGTGCCACCAGGAGACTCCCAGAATCAAACTTTCCTTCAGGTCTCCAGGTATGTGACTGCAGATTAGCTATTGTTTGTTGTCGGGATGCTTCAAAATAACTTTTTGCAAACCTGGACAATCTTCTTCCATAAGTCCAAGAATGCAACAAAAGTATCAAATGACAAGCACAGATAATTGAATACATTTTTTATGTTTTAATGCCATCAGCTATGCTTAAACAATGACTCTTATTGACCTTTTACCAGACTTTTGTATTCTCTCAACAATTTTCTGAAGAAAATTATTTCTCCCGGCTTTGCTTAAGTCTTAAGTTTTTCTTTGTTCAGAGATAAGATCTCCATGTTCCGGAATTTCAGGTTGACAGTCTGGTAGCTAAAAGGGTTGAGCATGGCAATATGAAGATAGATGAATTTATTGATCAGTTAACAAATGGAATGATTTACTGAGTAATTAAGATCAATATTGAGTGATTGATTATCACTATGATCGCTATTTGACCGATCTACCAAGTGAAATATTGAGTGGTTGACAATTGGATTAGTTGATTAATTGGCTGATTGATTGGAAGATTTCATTATTTATCAATGGCTCTATTGATTGGCTAATAAAATTGTGCATCAAAGCAACAATTTGATGGATTGCCCATAAACAATATCAGAAAGCCGAAAATAATGAGGTTACCTGAGTCCAGCAAACAATTTGCCAAAATAGAGTTGCAGTGGAATAAAAAGCAGTAAGAGAACCATGCCAGGAATTGCTGAAACATCCAACAGAAGATACAGCAGCACAAAGATGCAGCAAAGCTTCAGTGGGCTAATCCAGAGGTAATTAAAGAAATAGAATACCATCAGCAGCTTTTGTGTGTCACTTGATACAAGATTGATCACATTCCCAGCGGAAGTATGAGCAAATGCCCCTTGACTCAGTCTTGTAACCTAGAGAAAGCAAACAAATATTATAATCAGACCTTTGACAAATTCCTCTCTCTTTGCATCTGAATCCACATCACAACCTTTGCCATTCATAATGCAAATCGTATGAAATTGAAGCTTTGTAATAAACTGAGCAAGGCTGAATGAAAGATGATTTTGAAAGACACAACGAGATGGACAATACCTTTTCATAAACCATGCTACTAATTACCGTTCGTATTCTAAGACCAATGCATTCGAATACATAGCTAGTTGAATGATGCAAAATGCCGACTACACATGACAATGCCAAAATAATTGTTGCGAATGTGATCACTAATGATTTGTCTCCATCCGTGGCACCAACGTTAAAGTATTCAATGAGATATCCAACCAAAAATCCATTTATTACATTGGACGCTTCCTAAACAAGAGAATACATAATTTCACACTGTGCCATAGAAAATAGCATGATACCATATAGAATGATATAATACAGCAAAATTCTTTAAATGGAAAGCTTTCTAAAGAGGAAGATAAACAAATATATATGAAATATAACAATAATGACAATAATACTGTTACATAAGATAATGAAATGCATCTGAATGATATATGATGAAAATACATTAAGAATAATACAACAGCATATGGTAGGAAATGATGAAACACAATATAACATGATATGATATGATATGATTTGATGTAATATTGCACAGTATTTCATAATACGCTATATTTCGACATGGTATGATACAATGTAATGTAATGCTAGGTAGTAGTAAATGATGCAATTAAATTCAACATAACTTGTGCTATGAGAAGATATGACAGACTCTAATAAAATTTGAGTTGAGATGGTTTGATAAAATGGGATAAAATGAAACACGATACTTTCATTAAGCACAGTAGACCAGACTGCTGCCCGTTATAAAATGGTGGATGATGCAACCACCTAAACTGGTCTTTCATCATGCACTCTTGCGCGTGCTAGGAAATTGTAGCATTATAAAATGTAATACGAAGAAAATAAATGGGATGACATTTAATAGTGTGATAGTATGAACTTAACTTTATTTGTAGTTTGAATTAACATTTATACTGAATTGAATTTGTATCAAAATATGTTTACGTGACTGTATAGTTACGCGTAATGTTTGTCATGAGTAATGATTATCATGAGTCATGAGTCATGAGTCATGAGTCATGAGTCATGAGTATCCATCTTATCATGAGTCATGAGTCATGAGTATCCATCTATCATGAGTCATGAGTCATGAGTATCCATGTTTCAACTGCATAATGTTTGTTAAATACAATTTGTGTGCTTCCGTATTGTTGTCCTCAAATGTATTTTAGTAATTAAGCTCTTCTTTATGTTAATATGCAATCTTGTTAAGAGTTAGTTGGTTTAGAGAAGCACTCGGAGAAACACCTATCCATCTTCACTCGTCACACTGCCGAGCCCTTAACGGATTTTATTACAATAGCATTATGTATCTTGCAAGCTTTGTTCCAAATGAGGCAGTCTAAGAAAGA